>JARHVA010001085.1:330000-945000 GCA_037957365.1 Torreya grandis | reverse complement strand
TCTTAGCATTCCTTTGAGTGGTCCTTGGTTGGTGACTACTTTTTGATTTTTGTGTTTTTGGGTGTTTGTTATACGAGTTGAGTATATGGCTAAGAGTCTCTATTGTGAATATAACCTCCTTGTTACTCTACAATTTAATTTGGCATATAGCTAATGAATGGGGTAGTGAGGGCCACCATATGGATGGGCTCATTAGACTATGCATCAGGGTTTGGCTTATTACTATTGATGTGCTTCTCTCTCTCCTATATGCTTCTGATGGTGGCACTTTTGTAGCTAGTTCTGGTGTTGTATCACTTCTTATGGATGTCTTGGTTTAGATACATATAGTATTTCATATTGTAAATAGTTTTATATAGTTACATTGAAGTTATGTACCTCTATTTATCTTATGTAAGTAATATTGATTATTGATGTCCTTATTGTACCGATCGTGTATTTAAACATGAATACTATGGTAACTTAACATTATTCAGATGATTATTAATGGGTTAGATTATAATTTAGTTGATGTTGTGGAAATATATATTTATTTATCATGATATGAGGAATAAACTTGGATATAGTACTCTTATAGAGGCTCTTTTCTTGTGGAGCCATGCTATATACATAACAATTCCAGATGAGCAATAGTTGTACTTATGGAGCCATGTTATATGCTTAATAGCTCATGAATTTTTATGTTGTGATGATATACCATTTATGTGGCATCATTGTAATGAATCCTAAATTAGTAAAAAGGGGTTATCGAGTATGATTGATCACCTTTTTATTGTGTTGTATGCAACTCGAATGATTGGCTTGTATAGGTTGTAGTTCACAACTACCTACAACCATGCCATGTTTTCTTCATGTATTTTATTATGAAAGGATAGGGACATCTAAAGCCATATAGAAGTTTTTGGAAGTGTTGTTATTGTTTTATTTTAGCATCCCTTGTTTTGTTAAATGTGAAACATATCATATTACAGTTGAACAAGCTCCTTACCCAGCTGGGTAACATATATATGGACTCTTTTATAGTCTTATAATGTTGCACAATAGTTGTACATTTTGTTAGTTATGTTTTTGAAGTTGTCTTTAAAAAATGCAAGGCCAATGTCATCAAAGCATAATATGGTTGAATGAACATAAAAATACTCCTACGAGTTGTACATGCACTAATTTCCCTTTCAATAATTGGCATATTCATTAAAGTGCAAACATTGATTCGATTGCATTGTACAACTATTATCCAATGATATTATGGTGCAATTGAGTAGTAATGAGCCATGTTTAAGTATTTTGACTCTTATGAAGCTGTGTTGAAATCATTACCTTAATAATTATATGATTGCTTGTGTAGGAACTAATTATAATGATTTTAGTCTATGATGAAAATGGACAGGTCAAATAAACTCGATATGGGCTGAATTCTAGTCATACTCCTTTATTCACAATAAAATAATAGAGTGCTTATTGACTCCAAAAATATTACATAGTAAATTGAAACAAAGGAAAGTCTAAATGTGATAAATGCATTGAGTTTATTGTACCAAATGAATCATTTAAGGATAAAAGAATGTGTCTACTTGTATGGGAACGTTTTAAGACTTATATGCATTATTCATTTCATACCACTTTTAAGTTGGTTGACTTAGTTACTTAAAAATGTGATATTTTTTGGAGACAAAACATAATACAAAGACCCACATTTGGAGGTTATTTATATTATCCATAATGGTTAGCATTATGAAGTGAAGTACATTATATAAACACACTAATGTTCTTGGTATTGTGAATGAGATTTTATGTAAGTTGGTGATTGAGTTTACGACTAATGACTCGTGATTTTTCATGGATTATGGATAGTTATGTTGAAAAAATAATCTATCCTGATAATAATGTTGTGTGAATATATGAGGACTATTCTAAATGTTATTTTGCACCACACTTTATTTGATTCTTTTATGTTGTGACTATATATGTTTTTTAAATCATGTAAATATATTATTTAATTAAATAGTCAATGGTGAAAGGACCCTATAAGCCAGTATGAAGTTGTATACCTGCAACTATTAGCATGAAATCCTATGTTTGAAATATTCTCATTCCTCCTATACAAATGGAAAGGTCTAATGCATGATGCTATTATTATTACTCTTTGGAATTAATATTGGATTATTCTTGATGTTAACTATAGAGGCATTATGTGCAAGGATCTAAGCCTAAGATTAAGAATGATATCTCGACGGGTAGCACTATTTGGAATGCCTATAGTTTTTATATTGTTCAATTATTATGAGTACACTATCTTACACAATTAATAGTTTACTCTCCCTTAGTAATCAATATGCATGGTTATACTACCCTTGAGGGGTAATTATATTAGTTGGTGCCAAAATAACTGATGATGGTTAGCTTTTGAAAATATAAAACCCTTCTCTTAGGCTAACGAACCCTCATTGGCATTCAGTTGATCTGTTGTGGTAAAATAACAATTGGGTGCATAAAGTTGTTTATGCCAATCCCTAAACCAATAGTATGAGTGCATCAGATCCTAATAAGAAGAATGTGACACTTATCTATAATTAAGGACCTCTAAATGGTCTTGTAAGGAAGATGAAGGACTCCTATGGAATTTTGAATTTATCCACGTGCATGTGCACATCGATACATTTAGAACTACGTACACCTTAATAGTCACATACTTCCTTGCAGAATCCGTTATTATTGTTTAACCTTAGACAAGTGTCCCTAGTTAATCTCATGTGGTTGTAGGTGTAAGCATTTGAGAAGGCTTTGATTAATATGTTGTTGTTATCAAAAAAGTTTTACTCTGGGCCCCACTTGCATTCTTATTCATACTCTGGTAGCAATTCCAATTTTTTTTTGGGGGTTGTTTCACAATTGGTAGCACTAGTTCAGTTTCCTATAATGCTCTATCTTACACTCTTTTTCCATGCTTGTATTCTCTTATTGACAGTAATTAATTTCTATTAAATGCTTATGGGACCCTTGAATGATTATGCATAGGTCAATCAATTTGTTGGTTGTTGCTATTATGATTAGCATCTTAGACAGTATACATGTTATGCTTTTTAACTATTTTATTTAGCCTTAGATGTTTATACTCAATGTGAGAGAAAGACAAATTGATTTAAAGCAACTAAATATTTATGATTAGTAAGAGAGAGTGAATGTTCCTAGCTATTATAGGTCATTATAGGCATGTTGAATGCATTGTTACTGTTATTTTATGAGATCTATAGTGTTATACATTACCTTGCTTGTTTGGGGGTTTATATATAAGTTTCATTGATGATTTATCCTTTTACAAAGGAATATGTTATCTCAATAATAAATTATGAGGCTGCCTAATTTTATTTAATGTGGAATTAAATTAAATTATTTCTCTTCTTAGACTTGATTTATTAATATAGAGTTTGACTTTTAAAATCTTTACTAGAAGGGATTTGACATTGCTAGATTTATGCTCACACATTTATTGAACCTTTTTCAGTGTAGGGGATTTAATTCAATGGGATTTCCCTGTGAAATTTATTATCTATTTATACTTGTCTCCTATTGAAGTGTTGTGTTTTCCAATGCTAACCAAGATGGTATTTATAATGATGAAGTCAAATTATTGATTCCATTTGTATGCATTAACATTGTAGTCTGATTCATTATGAGGGGTTGCCCTTATCTAAATTCAATACCTATATAGTAGTATTACTTGCTTCCTTATGCATTGGGCCACTGGCTTGTATATATGTTAGAACTATCAGTCAATAATGGCTTGTTTCATTACTGTATCATTATTAACCATTTGTTATTAAGACTTGGAATGGTGTATTATTGTATGTAAATAATAATCTTACATTCCTATAGTTTTATGTATTGTACTCATATGAAACAATTCTTCTAATCGCTCTTTCAATATATGAACTAGTAATGGAATCTCCTTACTTTGAAGGAAGGGTGTCCTGGTTATCAAGAATTAAAGAATTTATATAATCCAAAGTTGTAGGTATATACATATGAATGATATTTTGATTAGCCTCCAGCTATTAAAACATGTTGTGAGATATTTTTATGTTGTTCTCTTCCTATTGGTTAGTTGTGAGGTGCATGAGGTATTCTTTCTATACCTATATTATCGATCATAATTTTGTGTACACTTGTTACTTAAACCATTATGTGTAGAGGTTAATTTTACTTATTTATATATGTTGTTGGCTGGGCCACATCATACTATAAAGTGATGGATAAATTAATTATAATGCACTGTGTTATGGTCTTGTGGAAAACTTGCTATTAATCAAATATTGTAATTATTCACATTGCCACCCTTGGGCAATTGTCAAATTAATAAACGATTGAATTATTGACTTGTGAATGTATGAATTCAACCATATTCAAGAGTTTGTTAGCATGACCTTTGGCTTGAATCTTCAAAGTTAAATGTGTTATCTAATTTTGGCAAATTACTATTGTGGATGTATGGTTATCATATGCAATCAACATGTGATGTGGTAGCTAGCTATTTATAAATATAACCCATAACTAGCCTAGTTCATGATATTGCAATTGGCCTAATGGCTGAATTTTTCATTCTAATAAGTCATTATTTTTAATGGTTAAATTATTTACATGTTATAATTTAAAGGATTTGAATGAAGTAATAGTGCAAGGACCCTATGGTTAGGATTTATTAATACAATCCCAACTTGGTAGTGCTATTAATGATGGTTCATTATAACAATTGGTGTTTCTTTTGTATTAGATAATAATCCCAAATGGATGAGTCCTTGCTTTTATAACAGGGTTGTTAAGGAGGTTATGTTCATTTTTAGCATGTGCATTATTTCATGGTGAGCATTAAATGTTCATGTTGGCAACAGGAATATGATTATCTAATTTCCATGATAATAATTTTCCTTATAATGGAGCTATATGTGATGTGGTGGTATACACAAAGTGAATAACCATGGGTACAATGACCCCATAGGATTATGGATCACCATGCAATGATCTAATGGGTATAAAACTTGAACTGGTATTCACTTGTGCAATCATAAATGTTTGTGATTTAAAGTCTTATGATGTATCACCTTGGTAGCAGTTTAATGTTAGCTACTTGCTGATCTAAAAATACTGTAAAGCCTAGTATGATTATATATTTGTCTACTTTATAACTAGTCATACTCATTATGGTACTCCCTTATCATCATATTTGTATGTTTAGCAAATGGCTTGCATGCTTAGCAAATAGCTTAAAAGGTAATTCTCTACTTTGATAAATCTATCCTTTGGGTCTTAACTTTGTCTAAACTGGACATTGACTATGACATTAAGGATACACGAGGCATGAACAATCTTTCTAACCTCTTGAGTCACCAAGCCATAACCACATAGGGTGTTGGATTCTTAAATTGGGTTGAGGATCCCTAGGTGGTCCAATGGGGAAATTGAGTGCCTTCTAAAGGTTCAAAGGTTATTAGTGTGGACTTGCACATTAATAACCCTTAGATAGTATATCATCCTATAGGTAACCCTTTTCTCTATGAAATCCTCTAATGATGTTCATCCTTACATAAGTATCATTATGATCCAATCTGTTTATGGGTTTTTCACTCATCCTTGTATAGACCCAAAAAGATGTGTCTAGCATTGTAAAGTGGGTAGTGGGCTCTACATGTGTTTTGTTACGTACTCTATTAACAATTCCCTTTTTTTAATTTTATTTCATATGGTATCAGAGCATGTGCTATGAGTATTATCAAGAATAATGTTCTTTCTCTCACTACCTAGAAGTCGAGATCAATGTTTATTTGTTTTATAATTGAATTAGATTATACTTTCTATTAGGATTCCTGCCAGTTTTTACTCCAAAGGATGTGTAAAAATGGTAGTATGCCTGAAACATTATCCTATGATTCTCAAGTCTAAGATAGATCCAGATTTGATGGTGCTCATGTTGAGTAAATCTAAGGCAATGGTGGCTTGATAAGCATAAATAAGTCCTAATGGGGATTTATTAGCTTGAGAATCCATTCAAGGCATGATTGGGTAACGAGAACATAAGTTGAATAACCTTGAGAATGTTTTCCTTGAGATTTTCCCTAGTTTGGAATTAATTAAAAAAATGGACATGGACTTCATGAGAGGGTGTTGATTGTAGTTGAACCAAGTGACAAGGATCTCAATAAGTTCCCACTATCTACTTACATAGGTGAAAAGGTTGATGATACAGTTGATGCATGAATGTTTGTACACATGAGTATATCAACCTACAAGGTATGATAACTAATGTGAATAAGATGTTATTATATAACACTGACATGATGGAAGTTTGATTTTTTGAGACCACCATTGCTCTTTACCTTTGCCTTGGTTGGGTTAACCCTTATTGATTATGGTTGCATCTATCATTAACTTGTATGGGAAAGTCAATGGGAGATGGGTGGTAAAGGATTCACTCTTAGAATTAAAAAATATATATCTGGTATCTATTGATGGGTTATATGGGTAAACCATCACTAAGTGCTTAGAACACTATGACCTGGGGAGGACCAAGGGTTTAACTCAAACCTAGAGGGCTAGATTGGGTATGAGGAGCTAGTCTACTTGGGTAAATTAGTTGAGCTTACACTCTCCACTTGTTGAGGGAATGTCTTTAGCTATTGAGGAGCTATGAAGCATGAATGGTTGTGATAACTATTTCTGGTCTCATGGAAAATACTACTATAGATTTATTGTTTAGTAAACTGAATATTTGATTTAAATTGTTAAAAAAGCTCAAAAGCTAAAATTATGGAAATATCATGCCACTTTTAAGATGAATGGTTTTCATTGGAGTAAGAATGTTTCCATAAGTTTAAGTTTCTCTTAGTTGATCAAGGTTTTAAACAAGTTTGTCTTTAGGCAACGTAGACCTTGGTAAAGGTAATGTTGAGATGTTAAATGTATGAAAATGTTTTTGTTCATGGCTATGTATATATTAGTTTAGTTGACTGAATTGCGCCATGATGAGATATGAAACATAAATAGACTCATAAGGCATCATTGTATTCTCTATAGTTGGGCATAAATATCAAGGAGATGCTCCTTACATCTTTGTTAATTTTAATATATCTTGTCATGGACAAGCTGAGAATTTTATATAGTTATATTTTATTGCCAGCTGGGGCAAGCAATTGTAAGTTCTTGCTTGGATTATGTGTCATTATACATGACTAATTTCAGAAATGCAAAAAAAATTGTAATCTATCTAATGCTTGGGAAACATTGTTTTGTTCCAAGTAGTGGACTTATGAGCAAAGTTTGGGTAGGTTTTTAGGTTGAAAACTCAGATTTGGTTGGCTGATTGCAACCATTATAACTTGAAATTGAATTTGTATCATACATCATAATACTAAGGTGATAAAATTATATGTATTTTAGTTGAATTAAGGTTTGATTTTTTATGAAAAATTGGCCTCCTTCAAGTTGAATAAAGAATCCAGTGGTTTCATCATTTTAGAAGGTTAAAATCTATTAAGTGTATGGATATGTTTTGATTCCATGTTTTAATCTCATAATGAGGCTATGTTATCCTTGGATATGTTTTACATTCATGAGGATGTTTAATTGATCTTGGGAGGATATTTATCATCCATAAGGATGTTTTGATGATCATGGATATATTTTGCATCCATAAGAATGCCTTTTGTGATTGTAGTTATATTTAATGGTTGTGGGAAGCTATAATATCCATAATGATGATATGATATTCACCTGGATCCTTGGATAAGTTCATCCTTTCTTGAGATTATGTTGCATTGAAGCAAGCATTGATAGTCAACCTTTGCCTTGTTGACACAAGCCAATTGGAAGGATAGTAATAGATCTTGTTGTTGGAATCAAGAAACCATGCTTGATGATAATTGATAGCTTGCATGGTTGAGTCATCATATGATGATGAGGTATAATACTCTTGAGAGATCCAAGGATGTAACTTAATCTTGGAAGGCCTAGTAGGGTGAATATAGCTTACTTGCTTGGGCAAGTGAGAAGGTTTTGGGGATCTCTCATTAGTAATGAGCACTGTGAGCCCTCTAATCCATGTTGTGGGAATATTGTTGGTAACTTCTCTAGAATCATGGATATAGATTTATGGGCTATGTTGGAACACACCCTTCCTTGAAAGAAGGTGTTAGTGAACTTGAGATCCCTGAAACTGAGCATGATGTTATATGTTGGATATTTTATGTCATCTAAGATGGCATTTGGACATCAGGTAGACCGATGAGAATCATGGATAGTTGTGTTTCACTTACTAGTGTGTTTAGTTTGTGTGATGTGAAAATACCTTGGCATAAATTATCAAACCTATGTATCCACATGTGTATCATAGTATTATGTTTCCTTTAGTGCATATAAAATTATTGTATGTGTGTAAACATTCTACATTTTGTTGATTATATTAATTCATGCAAACTTGTAACTCTATTTGTGTGAATATAGTTAACTTGTGAACTCCCATAATTACTCTCCGATATCAACATTGTTATATATATGATTGATGATGTAATGTGGTCATAAACCACTTTATGATGTAGTTTTCCTTCTAGAATCAACCTTTTTAATTAAAATATGCCAGGGTATAGTGAATGTCTTATGTGGTGTACTCATGCATCTCTACTCTAGCATTGAAAATTGATGTGAGTATGAGGTTTAGGGTGAAAAAATGCTATATCCATGATGATTAGGCTAGGTATGGGATAAGAAGTGAATTCTCACATATGCTAAAAACCCACTTCTCCCCTTTGCAGAAAGTAGCCACCTGATTTGTTTGGGTTAAGCACCATGAATACCATAATTTGGTCATGGAACCTTCATGCATAATAGTCACCTCATGAATTGAGTGTTCCTTTAACCACCTCTTGGAGGTTATTGTAAAAAAAACCTTGTGAAATTCTTTGATGTAGCCTTGTGAAGCACTAATTGGTCCTAGAAGTTAGAATTTTATGTTAAAAAAGCAACACTGAACTTGTTAAAATAGAAGCACATATTGAATTCTAAAATCAAGCATGATATGAATGAGGTATTGGTTGAATTACCTAAAAATAATGATCTAGAATGAATGTTCTGATTTTAAGGCATGTATTGACTAGTAAGTGCAATCGTGTTATGAACATGGTATTGTTTATGTATACCTAAAATTAAGATTCTAAAACAAATATTTCTAATTTTTTAAAGCATGGCTAGAATGCATGCTTATTTTATTCTCAAGAGGAGAAATGTAAAGCCTTGATTAGGTATATTCTTAAATTTTATGTACTTTTTAATGATGCCAAGAAGTAAGTGCAATAAGATGGTGGGATTGTAATCCATGTAACCATCATGTGAGCTAACAAATTTTTGGAGAACATGCTAAAAATATTAGAGTTACATGTGAATGCCTGATGTGTCTTCTCCTATATTTGGTGTGATTGGTGCAAGATGTTGCATTAACCCATGAACAATGAATGGTGAAAGAAAAGTAACCATAGGATGTCGTATCTATATTCTTGTTGACATTTTATAGTGAATGTTACCAAGAATATATGCAAGCACAATGCATGTTGTGGAAACCATAGTAGTATGATAGATATTGTTAATTTTCATTCTAGAATGAATGATATAAATTATACATGAAGCATACTTAAAGTGGTGGAAATTCCATGTAAATTATATATATATATATATATATATATATATATATATATAATTTAAAGTGTTTTGTAAAAACAACCACCTAATTCCAAAGGTTTTGTGAAAATTTGGCTAGATTGGATTTTTAGCAATTGTTGTTATGACATTGCATACTTATGTGTTAACATATCCTCATAATGAGAGGAAGGTTTGCCTGAAAATTGTTTTGCTATCAAAACTTGTTTTTGAGTTTGTGATTACGATGAAAATTACTAAATACTTTTGCTTTGTATGAGCTAATAGTTGTAAATTTATGGTTTAAATAATACTAAAAACTCTTTTGTTGATAAATATTTAAGTAAATGTGGTAATTACAGCCTATGATATGTACTTTTGCATAAATTAATTGATTTTATAGCTACATAGGTGGCTGAAAATTAGATAAAATTATATTGTACTGCATTAAGAACAACATTTTACCAATAAAATTTCCAAGGTAAGGGCAAGATTAAGCTGGGAAAACTTATTGCAAAATGTTAATGTTTTCGTAAGTGAAGTGATAGCCTGGTGAGGCATAAAAATTATAATTTACATATATGTTTAAGTTTGAATATTTCAAAATATTATGGCTAGAAAACGTGTGTGCAACACATAATTTTTTTCACCATGGTCTTACAAAAGGAAACCAAGAAAAAAGGGTAATTTTCCAGCTTGGGTAGATGAAGGGTATGGTTGTCCTAGGGGAAGCATGTGGAATATCAACCAAGTAAGGCTGTAAATATATACTGATGATGTGATTTTGATAAATCTACTTGTTATACCAAAAAGTGAAGTGTATAAAAATTGTCTTTGTTTATATTTTGGACTATGAAAATATGTAGTATGTATGAATTTTATGTTGATAATAATTGATATAGTTTATCAATTTAGTTACTTAAATTCTACAGCTTATTTGTTGGTTTCTTGTAATGTGTAAACATATTGTGAAAAGAGTGATAAAGCTTCTTTTTGATGTATCATGTTTCATTATTATTTTAGTCACTAGGATAGGTCCTCTTCAAAGAGGGGAGGATGCCATGATCCCACCAGTTGACACTCTATATCACTATTGGATAAGGATCAATAGTATGTTTATTCAGATTCAAATAGAATTCAACTAGTTGTCTCAGTTGTAAATCTCATATATATATATTACACACTCTAAAGGTAAGTAGTTGAGTGATTATCCTAGGCAATTTAATCTTATAATTGTCACTAAGGCAAGCTTGTATTAGTTATTGTAGAAGCTTATAAGCTTAAGTTGGCACCTTGGCTTAAGTAACTAAATAACCTTTGGTTTGTTAAAGTCTTGCATTGATAATTTGTAAAATCACATAGGTTTTATTAATTCATTGGCATATGTAAATTAAGGCTTTTGTTTTGTTCCATAGTCTCAATGCATTGATGGTTAAATGGATTAATGCCTAGGTTCATGGCCTTATTATGGAAAAAAGATTTTGGACCCCACTGCGTCACAAACTTGACACAACATTGGAACTTAGCATTGGGGCAAAGTCATTTGATTTTAGGTTTTGATTGATAGCATTCCATTGGCTATCATCTTGGGCATTAAATTCATTGAGGAAGAGGAAGGGAAGAGAGGAGAGTTTGGAGAAAAGAGTAGGGTTTCAGACCTGTATTTTGGCCACTACCATGATGGGGCAAGGAACAAGAAAGAAGTAAGGGAGAAAAAGGGAGGAATGGAGAAATGTAATGAACAAAAAGGAGTTGAGTGTAGGAGCCATGATGGTAGAGAGGATAATAGACAATAGAAAGGAAAGGAAGGGAAATATTAGAGAATGAGAAGAAGTGGTGAGATGGGTATGAGGCGATGAAGGAGAGAGGGTCGATGCAAATGAAAAAATGACATTGATGTTGGTGTGGAGCCATTATGGGAAAGACAAGACCCTGTATACATTTTATCAGGCATGTGATTTTCTTTTTATAGTTAAATTTTGGAATTTAAATCTTTTATTAATAATTTTAAAGTTCTAATAGAACCTTTTTGGGTATATTCTCATGTGGGAATATTATATCATTACCACATGGGTCTATGCCATGGCCAGGGGTAGAAGTATGATTTTTGTATGTTGATTTGTGTGTAAATATCTTGTTATGATCTTGTTTTCCTAGATTGGGATGGTTGTTGCTTTGATTTTATTCCACCATAGTGATTTACTGCATTAGCTATAATGGTTTGGGGTTTGTGTGATCTTGGGAATTATTTTATTTCTACATGTTTTAGCTGAGGGTATGCTCAACCTTATTTACATTATTTTAGTCACTAGTATGGATTTGTGTTGGATTTCACTTATTAATTCAATGGCTGAAAATTCTTATTTTAGTGTGATACTTGCAGATTGCATGACTATTAACACTCAACTTATGTGGAAAGTCTATGATGACCATTATCCTGTCATACTTTGTTTATGCTGAAGTTTGTATCATCTTACAAGTATGTACATTCCTTATGATTAATGTTTACTTTAAAATTAGTCTATCATTGAAACAAAATTCATGATTTAGTAAATGGCAAGTAACTAGTTTCTTTAAGGTTCTTGTTAATTATGATCATCATGTATATGACGGGAATTATCCTGATAACATAGTACTAGCTTCACCTTGTTAACCAATGGATGAAAATTGCATATGAAATAAGTGAGTAGTATAGTATGAAGTTTGTTAATTAAACTACTATAACTATATGATCTTTTTAAGTATGCTAATGGACTGTATAGTGTGGTTCAGTTAGGCCTTTGATTACAACATAACTTGAGTTGTATATTATTCAATAATTGTTAATTTTATGGTGTCCTAATGAGTATGGGTTGAGTATTATGCTACCTTAGATCTAATTGATTTATTAAATAATCTAATTTTATGGAAACACATGCTTGGCTGAAATACACCCTTTCATTTATATCAATGCATACCT
The DNA here is from genome assembly GCA_037957365.1 of Torreya grandis. NCBI lineage: Eukaryota > Viridiplantae > Streptophyta > Pinopsida > Cupressales > Taxaceae > Torreya > Torreya grandis. The sequence goes on along the minus strand of JARHVA010001085.1, from coordinate 932,366 downwards.
CTTGTTAACTATACACACTTTGACTATTTGTCAACATGATCTCTTTTACATGAATCAAATCTATATGTTGCCCACTATAACTTATCTGGTAACTATAGGGTTGATCATAAGTTGTATCATTACTCATTATCAAATTTAGGCATTCATGTTTAATAAATTGAAACAACACGAGATTTTATAAGTATGGAATTATCATAAACTCTAAGGCTCTAAGGAGTAAGCCAAAATGAGTTATATTCTAATTTAATAATGGGTGGCATGTGATTTTTAAATAAACTAGGCAATGGTGAAATGACCTTGAGCCAAAGAGGAGATTAATTACCTTCAACTAGTAGCATAGTTTAGTTTCCTATAACACTCCATCTTTCACTCTTTTTCTATAATTTTATTCTCTTATTGATAGTAATTAATTTCTTTTGTATGGTTGTGGGACCCTTGAATGATTCTGCATGGGTTTGATTAAGTTGTTGGTTTTTGATCTTATGATTATCATCTTAGACAATATACAATTTAAGTATTTTAACTATTTTATCCAACCTTAGATGTTTATATTCAATGTGAGAGAAAAACAAATTGATTTAAAGCAATAAAGCATTTATGATTAGTACGAGATAGTGAATGTTCTTGGTTGTTGTAGACCATTATAGGCATGTTCAATGCATTATTAATGTTATTTTATGGGATCTATAGTTTTATACATTACCCTGCTTGTTTGGGGGTTTATATATAAGTTTCATTGATGATTTATCCTTTTGTGAAGGAATATGTTGCCATAGCAATAAATTATGAGGTTGCCTAATTTTCTTTAATGTGGAACTAAATTAACTTGAATTTTTGATCTTTTTAGACTTGATTTATTAATAAAGAGTTTGAATTTCATAATATTTACTAGAAGGGATTTCACATTGCCATATTTATGCTGACACATTTATTTCACCCTTTTCTAGTGTAGGGGATTTTAATTCAGTGGGCTTGCCTTGTGAATTTGATTATCTATTTATACTTGTTGCCTATTGAAGTGCTATGTTTGCCAATGCTAACCAAGATAACATTTGAAATGATGAAGTCAAATTGTTGATTACATTTGTATGCATTAATATTATAATCTAATTTATTTATGAGGGGTTGCCCTATTCTAAATGCAGTACATGTATGGTAGTATTACTTGATTTCTTATGCATTGGGCCACTAGCTTGTAAATATGTTAGAACTATTAGTCATTAGTGGATTGTTCCACTACTATATCAGTCTTAACCATTTTTTATTAAGACTTAGAATGATGTATTATTGTATGTAAATAATAATCTTGCATTCCTATAGTTTTTTGTATTGTACTCATATGAAACAATTCTTCTGATCACTCTTTTCAACATATGAACTGGTAATGGAATCTCCTTATTTTAAAGGAAGGGTGTCCTGATTAGCTATAATTAAAGATTTTATATAATCTATGGATATAGGTATATACATATGAATTATAATTTGATTAACGTTTGGCTATTGAAACATTTTGTGAGAGATTTTTATGTTGTTCTCTTCCTGTTGGTTAGTTGTGAGTTGCATGAGGTATTCTTTCAATATCTATTTTGTTAATCTTAATTTTTTGTACACTTATTGCTTAAACAATTAAGTGTAGAGGTTCATTTTACTTATTTATATATGTTATTTGTTGGGTCATGTCATACTAGCAAGTGTTAGATAAATTAATTATAACACACTATGTTTGGTCTTTTGTAAAACTTGATATTAATTAGATATTGAAATTATTCACATTACCTCCCTTAGGCAATTGGAAAATTAAGAAATGAATGAATTATTGACTTTTGAATGTATGAATTCAGCCATGATCAAGAGTTTGTTAGAATGACCTTTGTGTTGAAGCTTAAAAGTTTAATGTGTTATCTAATTTTGGAAAATTACTATTATGGATTCATGGTTGGCATGTGAAATCAACATGTGATGTGGTAGATGGATATTTATAAACACAAACCATAGCTGGCCTTGTTCATGATATTGAAATTGGTCTAATGTCAAAATTTGTAATTATAATAAGTCATTATTTTTAATGGTTAAATCATTCACCTATTCTTATTTAAAGGAGTTGAATGAATTATTAGTGCTATGGTTGGTGATTTATTAATATAATACCAAATTGGTAACACTATTAATGATGGTTCATTATAACAACTGGTGTTTATTTTGTATTGGATAATAATCCCAAATGGATGAGTCTTTGATTGTATAATGAGGATTTTAAGGAGGTTATTTTCATTTTCAACATGTGTATTATTGCTTTTTGAGTGTTAAATGTTCATATTGTCAATAGGAATATGGTTATCTAATTTCAATGATAATCCTTTTGCTTATGATGGAGCTATAAGTGATGTGGAAGCATATGCCAAGTGAACAACCATGGGTAAAATGAGCCCCTAGGATTATGGATCATGGTGTAATGATCTAATGGGGATATAACCCAAATTGGTCTTCACTTGTGTGTTCATAAGGTTTATGATTTAAAGTCTTATGTTGTATCACCATGGTAGAGGTTTAATGTTAGCTACTTGTTGATCTTAAAATATTATAAATTTTGGTACGATGATACATTGGTCTACTTTATGACTTGTCATACTCATTATGGTACTCCCTTATCATCAGATTTGTATGTTTAGCAAATGAATTATAAAATCATTCTCTACTTTGATAAATCTATCCTTTGGGTCTTAACCTTGTCTAAACTAGATGCTGACTATGACCTTAAGGATACTTGAGGCATGAACAATATTTCTATCCTCTTGAGCCACCAATCCATAACCACATTAGGTTATTGGATACTTAAATTAGGTTTGAGGATCCTTAGGTGGTTTGATGGGGAAATCGAATGCCTTATAAAGTTTTTAAGGTTATTAGTGTGGACCTGCACATTAATACTGCTCAAATGGTATATCATCCTATAAGAAACCCTTTTCTCTATGGAATTCTCTAGCGATGTTCATCCTTACACAAGTATATTTATGACCCAATCCATTTATGGGTTGTTTGATTGTATTTGTGTAGACCCAAGATGATGTGTCTAGCATTTTAAAGTGTATAGTGGGATCTACACATAGTTCTATTACATATCATGTTAGCAATTATCAAAAAAATATTTTTGGGGTTATTTTAGAGCCTTTGAAAACCTAGCTAAATGAAAAGATACCATGTTGTTAGTTGTTAGTGCAACTAGCACCTTAAACATCTTAGAGATTTTAGGCCCCAGTTTAGCTAGGCCAATTGAAGAGGTGACACATTGCCACTTGTTATAATGCAATCCCCTCAGACCTATTAAATATGTCAGAGCTTGGGAGAAACCATCTAAATGAAAAGACATTGTGTTGACCAATGTGAAGGTGAAATCCTTGTTGCACATCCCTCACCTAGATCAGAAAGAGATAATAAATAAATTACCACCAAAAACCTTAGCTAGCTCAGAACAAACCACACATAAAAGTCAAAATCCTAAAAGAACATGCCCCATGTCCATAAACAACACATCATTAAGATAATGATATAGACTTTTGAGCCTAATCCACATGTCAAAGATGTCAAAGTTGGGAACAACCTAGCTGAATAAAAAGATGCCACTTTCCAAGTTGTTAGTACAACTAGTCTCCTAGACCTAATCAGCTAAAAACAAACCACACATGAAATTTGAAACCCTATAAAAATATTCCTTGTGTTTGTATAAAACACATCACCCACTATAAGAGAATAATATAGCCTACCGATCCTCATCCACATGTTAGAGATGTCAGATCTAGGGAGATCCTATCTAAATTAAAAGATGCCAATTCATCATTTGTTAGTATAACCATTTGCCTGGTCCTACAAAAGATGTCAGAGCTAGGGAAAACATGACCAAATAAAGAAGCATCACATCGCCAGTTATTAGTATGACCAAGAGCTTGAAAAAACCTAGCCAAATGAATAGATGCCATGTTTCCAATTATCAGTGTGACCAAGCCCTTAGATCTCTCAGCTATTTTAGGTCTTGGGAGAACTAATCTAAATTAAGGGACAACACATTATTTTTTGTCATCATGCTAGGCCCTCAGACCTATCAAATATGTCAAAGCCTAATAGGTCCAATCCAAATAAAAATATGTCACATTGACTAATGTGTAGATGAAATCCTTACTACCATAGCCCTTGCTTGACTCAAGATGAAATACTAATGAAATTTAAAGGTTCATAATAACATGCCTCATGTCCCTAGACAACACATCACCCAATCGAAGATAATGCTATAAATTATTGAGCCACATTCGCATGCCACTAGGACCCACATATTTATTTCATCTCACTTTTTAGGGATAAAAACATATCACATACTTAGGAAAATAGTTTATAGTCCATGCTTAATTTTTTAGACTACTTTGATTTTATTGGATGACTCAAGTATTTTTTATTTTTTAAATCTAAAATATTGTATTTTTTTAAAGAAATTAATCACGTCACCGTATATCAACAAATAGAAATACAATACATTATTTTGTTTTGTATTTATTAAAATGCTAATATTTCAAACCTAATGTTAAAATTAAAAAGTTTACACATTTCATTGGCTACATGTTCCCCTATGAAAATTATTAGCATAAACTAATTACAATTAATACCTGCTACGTACGTACTAATAACTATATTTGATAATTAAGGAAATATCATTCAATTATACTCAAGTAATAATTTAAATTTATAAACATTAATACATAATAATATGGAAAATTGAAAGTATTAATTTTTTATAACATCTATTAAAAAAATATTTTTTAAAAGATATTTTAGAAGCCACTATCAAAAAATCAACATTTGTGATTCAAATCTAAGAAAACTTGATGGCATCCCAAAATTCCTACTATCAATACTACCATAATAACACTTAAAGACATCATATAAAAATGATATATAATAATACAATAAATATAAATATATATGATTAAGACCAAATTTTCCAATTGAATGCTTGAAATCTCTCCGAATGACCTCATATGTAGCATTTGGGCTCCATATATACATATGATGACCTTTTATCAATACTACAAATTTATCTGGGTATGTTTAAATTATCATAGGAGAATATACACCACCTACTTTCCTTACAACAAGCCTTCATCCATGCATTAATTATTGTAAGACATTTACATGTTAATGTTATTCTTATCCAAAAAGATTCACCATGAGTTAAGGCAACATTAATTTTAGGAGTGTTTGTATAAAAATGGATGCCTACTTCAAATTAAGCATTGTAAAAATATGTTAAAAATATAATAAATAATGTTTAATTAATTATATAATTAAAATATAAAGGTATTTAGCTTTTGAAAATATTATTGATTTAGTAAATAAGTATTTTTAAGTTATTTTTGAACTTATCATCATAATTTTATATTATTCATATGAATATAAAATTGCTTAAACCTATCATCAACTAGATCTAAACATAAAATGAGGTAATGATAGGATTGTACAAATGATCTTGGTTTGGGCCTACAACCTACAAAGCAAACTTGTAGTTATATGTTTTTGCTTTTAATTTGTCTCTTCCAATCTTAAACTCACACACTTGAATTCTAAATCTTTGAAATGAGAGTCTCCACATGTGTATGAGTTGTCCTTGTGGTCCCACCTTGATAAAGTCTTGAAAATTTTTAATTAAGGAGGGTTTGGTTGGTGGGTCCATGTGAGAAAAGATTAGTATTTTCCTGTTTAAGAGGAATACAAAATAAATTAAATATTTCAAGCATGTGCCAAATATGTGTTAGATAGGTAACTAATTATGAATGAATCAACATATTTCTTATTTATAAATGAATAAATTTAAATTTTTTGAAAAATGGTACGCATGGCCAATCTCTAATGACTAGGAATGGAAAATGTAGGAATGGCAAATAGGTCGACCCAAATTTCAAAAGTTTATGGGTAATAATGCCAGAATTATACAAACAACCCTAAAAAGTGTTATGCCCATACAAATAGTCCTATCTATAGATTAAAAGGCACCATAAATTGGATATAGGGGTTATACAAAGATGTGTGAAGGTTGTTTCAAGCCATTAATGTTGTTATAATAGTTCAATAACACTAATTTTGGATGATTCACCTATACAAATCATTGGTTCATTCATGCAAGACTTTGTTACCTATAATCAAGGGTTAAATCTAATGGCTATATAATCATATTTAAGATTTCTTCCCCTAAAACATAATCAACTCTTAATAAAATTATATCAAATGTTATAAGAAAAATATTCCCTTGCCATTGAAATGTGTGTGTGTGTGTGTGTGTGTGTGTGTGTGTGTGTGTGTGTGTGTGTGTGTGTGTGTGTGTGTGTGTGTGTGTGTGTGTGTGTGTGTGTGTGTGTGTTTATTTGAGTAAATGTGAGGTTTTTGATGGTGCCCAAAACCCAAAACAAAGAGGAGAAAAAATCACCAAAAGCTATAAACTCTCCATAAACCAAACACCAATCAAAATCTAACCTCAAAAGTTCAGCCTCAAATCTCTGACCTTTCCTTTTGACTGAATAGTTTAAGAAAGCATTACATATCACTCCTAAAGAATGAAAAGAAGAAGCCTCATTCTTCACCAAAAAAAAGGTGTATGAAATCAAAATAGGAGCAAGATCTGGCCTCAGAGGGGCCTCCTTCCTAGGAGAGCAAAAGACCCTAGGTGATTTGGGAGGGAGAGAAGGCCATGCAAGATGGTAGAATTATCCATGGTTGTGTCAGATGAAAATTTGGTCAAATTTTCCATATTTATTCCCCTAAACAAGCTTCAAGTGAGAAAAAAAGTGTTGAAGGCCCTTATAGGAACACCCCTCTACCCAATGCCCAATGAGATTGTAATGAATACAATAGAAAGGAATACCTTTAAAATTAAGAAATTGAGTCCATGAATAGGGATAATTTTAAGAATGGACCCCTAAATCTTTCTATAAAATCCTAGTAAATTATAGAGTCTAGAGATAATTCCATTGGCGAATCTTTGGAAAAACCTCCATGTAAGTATAAATTGACTAGCAATTTTTATTAGCTCTTTCAAAAAACTTATAAATGTTTGGTGAATTAAATGTCATATTCAAATCAAGAAATAATGGCACAAGTTCCATAGTTAAACCACTTTATCTAAACACATTCATATGTAAAATATGTTTGAGGTAGAATAATGATTATAATCAACGGATGCCCTAAGTTTTTTAGAATAATTATTTTGATTTTCTTTATGAAATTAGGGGCAATCCTGTCATTTCAAACACTTGTCTAAAAGAATAAATCCAAGCAATGAGGACATGAGAGATAACATGAATAATAACTGATATAGAACCATCCTAAACTTAAACCCTAAACAAGTGTGTGTGACTCTAGAAAAAAATTCATTACCTAATCAATGCCCAGACACACATTCACAAGATTTTTGAGGTCTTGATAATCTCATTACTAAACAAACAATCCTAAATAAATGCAAAGATCTTATTGATCTCATTACTAAATAAATAATCCCGTGTGATAACCAAATTATGTCCTATATTGAGGGTTTTGATATAAGATAAAAAAAGTTTTTCACACAATGAGAATAGATCTAATGAAAAAAATAACATGGGAATAGTTTGAATCCCTTAAAATATAGGCAAAATTCAATAATTTAAGTGTGAAAATATTTGCATATATGTAAGACTTGTATTTCTTACTTGGATTATACTTCATTTTTGGTTGTTTAGAATCCTCTTTGGCATCCTCTTGAAATTTTTACCTACTTAATGATTCCCATTACATATAGGGGTTTTATTTATTACTTAGATTGTACTTCATTTTTGGCTGCTTAGACTCCTCCTTGGCCTCCTCTTACAACTTTTGCTTGTTTCATGATTCCCATGACTACAAAGGAATAAAACTCTAATAGAAATGAAGTTATATGAATTTAAGTTTTAGGGTTTCATGGATCTAGGGTTTTATTTAATTTTAACCACTTATTTAGATTTATTTTATAAGAGGTAATTTGTCTTAATTGAAAAACCAATGAAAAAATAGTTTAGATGATGAGAAGTCTAAAGTCAATATCTAAAATTTGTCTTTTTTAAGTACTAAATTTGATGGCCATATGACTTAGTATAAATTGAGTAATAACCTTTGTAAGTATCTCAAAATACCAATCAAATAATATAATAAACTGAGTATAGCAAAAATTATGACTAAAAATTAGAGTATAGAGTATAAACCAACTATGGGGCCATAGGGCAAGACAACTATGAAAAGCAAGGATGACATAACTAAAAAAAATATTTAAAACATTTTTAAAGTTTTAAAATTATAAACTATATAATAAGGTTTGCCAAAATGTCTTAACCACATCCATATTGGCCTTTCAAATAATTTTTTATTTCAATTAACAAAACATATTAACCAGAATATAATTATTACCTTAAACATTTAAAATGTAAAATACAATATGATCATGAGGCTTTGTTGCATTTTTCAATTTATTCCTTTTACATTGTTTAAAAGAAGTATCTTTCATGTCATTATTTCTCAGAGAAAATCAATTAATTATTTGTTTAAAATAAGTATGTGGTAAAGACCAACCAAATAATTTAATAAACTGAGTATATCAAAAATAGTAAAAAAAAAAAAAAAAAAGTATAGAGTATAAACCAACTATGGGGCCATAAGGCAAGACAACTATGAAAAGTGAGGATGACATAACTAAAAAAGATATTCAAAACATTTTTATAATTTTAAAATTATAAACTATATAATAAGGTCTGCCAAAATGTCTTAACCATATCTATATTGGCCTTTCAAATATTTGTTTATTAAAATTAGCAACCTATGCCAACAAAAATATAATTATTACCTTAAACATTTAAAAACAAAATATAATATGATCACGAGGATATATTGCATTTATTCAATTTATTATTTGTGCATTGTTTAAAAGAAGTATCTTTCACATCATTATTTCTAAGAGGAAATTAATTTATTTTTTGTTTAAAATAAGCATGTGGTAAAGAACAACTAGATAATATAATAATCTAAGTATAGCAAAAATTGTGACAAAAAATTAGATTATAAAGTATAAATAATAAATTTACTATGGGGCCATAAGGAAAGAAAACTATGAAAATTATAATGCAATTAGAAAAACGTGGTCATTACATGATGTGCTTTTGAAACTTCAAATATTTTTCATTTCTTGAATTTAATGACTATTAACATAATGTAGCAAATGGACATAGTTTTTACTCCTGATGCATCATTTTTATTACTATTAAATTTTGTAAATTCATTATCTTGAAAAAAAAAAGAGATAAAGTTCTATTATAGACACATAAGCCATGGCTTAATGGAGATTGTTTGTTCTATTTTGTAAATATGATATAATGCGAGGATTTTAAAATCATAAATTAATTCTATGGCATATGGATTTTTAAAAATAACATGGTAGGAGTCTAAATCCCTTAAAAGATAGACAAAATTCATTAAAAGTGTGAAAATATTTACATATATGTAGGGCTTGTATTTATTACTTGATTGTAATTCATTTTTGGCTTTTTAGACTGCTCTTTGACCTCCTCTTTCAACTGTTGCTTGCTTTGTGATTCACACGAACACAAAAGAATAAAACTTTAACAAAAATTAAGTTATATGAATTTGGGTTTAAGGGTTTCATGGTTTTAATCAATTTTAATAACTTATGTAGATTTATTTTATAAGAGGTAATTTATGTTAATTAAAAAATCAATGGAGAAAGAGGTGAGTGGATTAGAAGTTTAGATTCAAGATCTTATTTTTGATTCCTTTTTAAAAAAAAATTAACTTTGTCCTCCTTTTTAAGGACTAAATTTTATGGTCATATGACTTAGTATAAATTGAGTACATATCTTTGTAAGTCTCTCAAAAGACCAGTCACATAATATAATAAACTAAGTATAGCAAAAATTATGAAAAAAAATAAGAGTATAGAGTATAAACCGACTATAATTCCACATAATATAATAAACTGAGTATAGCAAAAATTATGAAAAAAAATAAGAGTATAGAGTATAAACCGACTATAATTCCATAGGAAAAGACAACTATGAAAAGTGAGGATGACATAATGGAAAAAATATTCAAAACACTTTCATAATTTTCAAATTATAAATTATATAATAAGGTCTGCCAAAATGTCTTAAGTTATCTATAATCATTAATGGCCTTTCAAATATTTTTTATTTCAATTAACAAAAAATGCCAATCAAAGTATAATTATTACCTTAAACATTTAAAAACAAAATGCAGTATGAAAACCTCTCTATAGTTTCTATGGATAGCTATGTTCTCAAAACATGAGTCTCACATTTGATTTATTTGTATCTTTTATATTAGGGCTATATACAATAGCTATGAAGGTTTCCACATCCAGTCAGCAAATCTTCTAGCTAGTGGATCATGTTTCAGCATTTCTTAAATCAGCAAATAAATGTATGTAACATGATCAAGGTTCCATATGAGATCGAGGGAGAGGTTGAGATCAATAATGTTTTTTTGTTATCCTTTATGTCCCTCAAATATGGTTCTCAATGACTCTTTTATGTAGTATATATGGTAAGATCATGTGCAATACTTAATATAAATTGAGTATAAACCTCTGTAAGTCTCTCAAAAGACCAACCAAATAATATAATAAACTGAGTATAGAAAAAATTATGACAAAAAATTAGAGTATATAGTATAAACCAACTATGGGGATAGAGTAAGACAACTATGAAAAACGACGATGACATAATTGGAAAAAATATTTCAAAGAATTTCATAGTTTCAAAATTATAAACTATATGATAAAATATGCCAAATTTTTTTAACCATGTCCATAATCAATAATGTCCTTTTAAATATTTTTTATTTTAATTAACAAACCATGCTGAGCAAAATATAATTATTACCTTAAGCTTATTGTGTCCTAATTTGCAAGTGGTCCTTAACACATTCTAAAACTAAGTAGAACAAACACACTCTTCCTTCTATATGGTTTTAATGACTTAGAAACATATTAATAAATAACTAGAACTATAATTATAAACTTTTAAGTTGAAATTGCTACATCTTCAAAGCTTACAAAACTAGGTAATGTTAAAAGAGGTTAATGACATTAATGAATTCACATCCCAAATTCTCAAAGCTAATGCATATTTATTTCTAACATTGAATATAATCCAGGTGGAATTAAAACTATGGGGATTGAGGTTAAGATATTGACCCCATTTTTAGTGAATTGGTGTCAACATATTGAATATCCAAGGAAAAATTTAATGTTGGTCCAACATGTCACCTGTGGGATTAAATGAAGTTGCTTGAATACATATGTGATGATTTTATTAAAAAAATTATGTAAGCTATTGGTGGAAGTGAAGTTGTTGGTCTAAAATAGATATTTACAGTTCATTACACAATAAATGGCACAAATAAGTTTGATATAAAATAGCAAGGGAACAACACAATATATTTATACATATCTATAATAGATTTTACAACCATTATAGACATGTTCTATTAATCAAAATTAGAGTCACTTAGTTTTAATTATCAAAATGCAATCTGGCTACATGAATCCATGGAAAATTATTGGGGACCACAAAATCTACTATCCTCCCTCAATCAACCTCAAATTTCAGATGCCTAAATTTGAAATTTTAACATACCAATATTATTCATTTTCTTATTGATAATTGTTATGTGTATTCTCTTCAAAAGTTGTTGGACTCAGATCTAGTACTAAAAAACTCTCTGAATGTAATGTGTTTGAAGAATTATTAGTCAAACCTCTTCTTTCATATGTAAATTACTAAATTGTTAGTGCTTTATCAAATGGAAAATCGAGGATATTTTATCTAGTTATATAGAGTCTCAAGCAAGTCCCCAAATTATTTTCAATCTTGTTTCTTAATTTTAACTTTAAAATGGACAATGCACTAAATTTTTTCTCATCTTCTACTAATCCCAACATCATTTTTGGCATAAACTAGCAAGACTAAAATATTATGAGATACCATCACATAGTATTTCATTCAAACTTAAAGTAGTCCATAGTCTAGTGATCGAGACATTCAAAATTATTGTCCAAAACTTTAACCTGTCTAACATTATTGTGGCAAATCAAACTGATTGCTCACTTAGCTTTGGAAAAAATAAATGCCTTCAATTTATTTATCATACAATTCTACACTCTTGCAGATGTTTTGGGATAAGGTTTTGATTTTATTTTGAATATATGATGAGTTGGAATTTTTCTACTATTGAAAGTACACCATAGCTATGGATTCTAATAGTTCCTCTCAAGCAAAATGATCTATAATCTTTGAAAAGAGATATTTTACAATTTCCTTCAAGGTGGACCTTACATGAGATACAACCTCAAATAATCGATCCCTTATAATAGGAATTTATTTAAGTCTATTAGATTGGCCAACTGTGTTAAAAGTGTGTGAGTATTTTATATCCTCGCACTTCTGCACATAAATATCCATCTTGATTAAACTACAAATAGTTACCATTATATTCAATATTTGTCATGAAGTTATAACTTGTGAACTTTTCCCATGTAAATGATTGTTGTGTTAACTACAAATTATCAAGGGTAAGACATATTAATTTTCTCAAATCAGAATATTATTGAATGTACATTGTTCTTTTATTAGCTTTTTTTATCATTAAATTGATTTCATCCAACATAGGTAAAAAACTACATAAGGTTAATAATGTATCTATATCACTTAATAGAAACAAAATATCTAGAGACTTTTCTATTGTGTGGTGATGTTCATCCATTAATCTCTTAAATGACTAATATTCTACATATACTCTTTGTGCTAGTCCACAAAGATAAATATATCAAGTATCAACATCTTTAAGTAGATTGTTTCCTTGTGTTCAATCTTTAGAATTTTTTTGAAATTTTAAAAATATTTTTAGACTTATACAAAAATATGAATGGATTTAACTAATAAGATCTTCAAATTTTGAGACTAATGTAAACTTGCTCATAATTTTGAATGCCAATTTCATTCTATGTGCCATGTAATTAATATAAATCATATATGGTATATAAGAAATTTGTAGCCTTACACAAAGACCACTTATTTGACCTTGCATAATTGATGCTCTATCTACCCCTACATAAAAAATCTTTATTGTAATTGAGAAATCATCTATGCCACCAACCTCTTTCAAATTATTCTTGACCAGTTCTACAAGTTTTTGAGAAGTTGCATTTTCTTTCATTTTATGAATGGTAATAAAATGAGGCTGACAAACATGGTTCACAATAGTGTAAACATGCATACGCACCTAGGAAGTGTTATTAATGGTTGTAACTTCATCCAGTGACAATGTTATGTATCTTGAAATCCTTATCTTCTCTTGAAGATCCTCTTTTTCTACTTTAGTAAGATAATTAGTCCATTTCCAACCACTAGTAGCTGACCAATGAATATTTAAAAAGTTCAAGATGCTAAGAAATTGTAGCATGTCTTTATATCCTAAATAATTTTTCATTGGTTGACCTTTGTTTAAAATGTGAAAAAAAACACAAAGCTATACAATCTTTTATAGTTGGCTAATTCCCATTATTCTTTCAAACAAAATTGCAATTTTTATTCCACTTACATGAAGTTTTTATTATTTTACTAGCTATTCAATGCATTCAATTGCATACCTAACATGAAGATACTCTTCTTTTGTTCTTCATCGTATCATTGATTTCTCATGGATATTTATAATTTTATTTTCGTACACTCTCCCCACATGCTTCTTTATGGTATCTAGTTTTAGTTGCGAGCATTTATCTCTCCCTAGTTTATAACTACATATATTACATCTACACTCTTTTAGTGTTTCATTAGTTTCTTCATTAAAAATAGGTGCAATGAAAGGATAAATATCAACCCATTTAACTTGAAAACTCTTTGAAATTTCTCATTCGCATGACTTCTATTTTTTGGAGTAGTGATGAATTTCATGAACTACTTGTGAGGATAAAATTATCAATACTTACAGAAGTAGATTGCATTAAATTAGCTATTTCATGATTAGTAGCATTATTACTTGCAGCTATTGATTGAAAGTCATCAGAACCCTGTTGAACACGATCTCGATCATGAGAAATAATGTTGGGTTCTATTTGATTATCTAAACTAGTATTTATTTTTAAAGGTTGTTCTTGTTGATGTTTTTCAAAATATGATAGCAAGGTATTCCCTTTGATTAAGCCCATATTAATTTCCTAACACTTGAACTAGGATTAGACCTTTTATAGAGTAAAAACCCTTCAATGCCAACTTTATGAATCACCAATGCAAGGCACTCCCTTCAAGGATGAAATCACTATTCCACTTCTTGAATTTAATTTTTGCATTGGCATTTTAAAAGTTGGCACCTAAAAAAATAAATTATACCAACATATTTATTTATAAAAATTTGATGATTGTACTACAAAAATATCCATTTGAAAATGATAACATAGATAGAATCTAAATATGCACAATCTATAGATTTATAAATTAAAACTTGAACCAAACGAAAACTCACTTTAAAATTCAAAGCATGGAAATAGGGGCCAACATAAATTTATAAGGACATGCTACAATTTCTTAGTGATTATTTTGATGCACCTTGAATCTTTATTTTTATTGTTGTAGAATAACAATGATTCTGGCAAGCAACACATGTTTCTAAGATGTGCATAAATGTTTTTATAAGTTTTAAGAATAATCTACAAGTCATGTCGTAAATGATGTATTAATTAAATATTGAGCTATATATATATATATATATATATATATATATATATATATATATATATATATATATATATATATATATATATATATATATATATATATATATCAAATTTTAATTAATATAATCTAACCTATCTAATAGAGTAAATCTTATAAAAGAGGTAATCTCTTGAAGGAAAATTTTATGATTATATAAAAGTGTTTTATTAATCTCTTGATATCTCTTTTATATCTATATATCTCAAAAGAGGGAAAAAGAAATGAAATGAAATCAAGCAAGAGAGGGGAAAAAATATAAATGTAAATAAAAAATAATAATGAAAAGGAAAATACAATCAATATTCTAACTAAGAGCAACTGAAACAACAAACCAACATACTCATCATTCAATGCCAAATATCATAATTTAATGCTCAATATTAGATTAGTCTTTTGAAAGACTTACAAAGGTCTATACTCAATTTATATTAAGTATTACACATGATCTTACTGTATGTAAAATCAATTTTTTTAGTTATGTCATCCTCACATTTCATAATTATCTTATCATGTGGACCCATAGTTGGTTTATTATTTATACTTAATACTCTAATTTTTTGTCACAATTTTTTAATACTCAATTTATTACATTATTTAATTGGTTTTTAACACATACTTATTTTTAAAAATAAGAAACTGATTTCCTTTAAGAAATACTTATTTCAAAAAAATAAGAAATTGATTTCCTCTAAGAAATAATGGCATGCAAGATACTTCTTTTAAACAATGCACAAAGAATAAAATGAATAAAAGCAATAGAGCCTCATGATCATTTTAACCATATTTCTGAGTAACTTGAAAATACCCATTTGATAGATTTTAAGAACATATCAATCTTCTATCACACGTGCGAATGGAATAAATGTGTGTAGTCAAAATGAGTGAAAGAAACAAAATATTTTTTTAAGGAAAATATTTGTAGATATACACAAATTTTTTAAAAAAATACCATGCATTGTGTTTTGAATAAATATCCTTAAACAAATGCTTTCCAAGGAATCTATTATTATATTTATTCATTTTAAGACAGATGACTATGAATGAAAATAGCTTCCATCAATTTTTAGAATAAAAAACACACAAATTCATACCTTCAAATCACAAGAAAACCAACTTAGAAATTGTATGCACCTTCATTTTCAACCTCTTATCCCAATCTTCTGACTACCAGAGCTTCGCTTTTGCCAATAGCTTGCATAAATGATTAGAAAATTTGAGAAACCATCACATATGTATTTGAGAAACTTACATTATTTTCATAGGTGACGTGGTGGACCAACGTTATATTTTGCTTCAATTAACCGCTCAATATGTCGGTGTCAATTCACTATAAAATGGGATAAGATCTCAAGCTCGATCCCTATAGCTTTAATTCCACTTGCATCATATTCAATACTACAAATAAAATAAACATTTATTATTATATTTTTTATTTATTAAAACCAAAGATCATATTTTTTTTAATCAATTTTATAAATGGTATTAAAAATATTTAAAACATTTTCATAGTTTTAAAATTATAAACTATATAATAAAATTTGCCAAAATGTTTTAACCATATTCATAATTGGCCTTTCAAATATTTTTTTATTTTAATTAATAAACCATGTCAACTAAAATATAATTATTACTTTAAGTTCATTATGTCAAATCAACTTCTAGCACAATTATCTATATTAGAAGTATTTTCAAGTTAAAAAAGGCCTCAAAAAAATCCCCAAAATGTGAGAATTAAAATATGAAAACAATCTAAATTACTTTAAAGTTGACATCATCCCTTGGATTGGCCCCATTTAAAATAAAAATATTATCATTTTTATTATGAAATTAAAATTACTATATGATATATTATGTAATGTAAGTCACTCTAGTTAAATTCACCTAAGTTATTTTATCTCACTTATTTAATTATTTTAAAAAGTATGGATATTTTTATTATATTTTTAGTTATGTTTTTTTTAAAGTCCAAAATAAAAGGTAAAATAGAAAGTTAAATTAGATTTTAGTTGTCTTATTTGACAATGGCTGGATATGAAAGTTAGTATGCATTATAATGACTTAAAATAGTGGGCTGTGAAATTTAGTACGTTTTGAAAGTTAGTTATTCACTAGTCTCCTAACCTCCATAAGAGTTTTATGAATGAATTAAAATGCCTTAGGGGATGAGATTAAGTGATAATTGTTCATCTTTATTG
Source organism: Torreya grandis (assembly GCA_037957365.1). Taxonomy (NCBI): domain Eukaryota; kingdom Viridiplantae; phylum Streptophyta; class Pinopsida; order Cupressales; family Taxaceae; genus Torreya; species Torreya grandis. Next base: position 915,325 of record JARHVA010001085.1, on the reverse strand, counting down.
TTTCATCCATGAATCAAATGATCAGAGCATAGGGATTGAGAATAACCCTAAATCATTATTCACACTACAACTCAGTTGCTAGAGAGGATGAGATGGCCAGGGGCGGGTAGGAGATGGATCATGGTAAGTTTTATGATATTTGTTTATCAACTAAATAGTTATTTTCTAGGTTATTATGCTATAGACTTATGGGAATCTTATTTTATTCTATTTTAAGGATATTACAATAAAATTATGATTCAATATTTTGCATATGTGACTCAAAAACATATGCTTGAGTTGTTGAATGATAGGGAACTTTAAAATTTTCATGTCAAAAACAACCTTTAGGTTTATTACATCGAATTCAGTCAACAAATGTAAAATAGGATTACTTTCTAGTTTAATTTTAAGATTTTGCAATTTGATCCAAATGTTCTATTCTATCAAGAAGGATGAAGAAAGTCATGGTAATTAATTAATTGTATTCTATACTAAAATGGAGCTTAGTGTGGTTTATTTAGTACCACTTTGAATGTTTTATTTTTGATTTGTTACAATAATAAGTCCAAAAATTAGGAACTTACCAAAATCTTTCTCGGGTGCGAATTTATTGTAGAATATAAGTGAAAAATCCTTCCACGATAGTAAATTATGAGCTTCTAACAACTATTTTTTCACAAACAACCATGGTTTTCAAAGTTCAAAAAAGAGGTGAACATTAGACTCCTAAAAGTCTTCATGTTTTGATTTTTAGGGAATTTAAGATATATAATCTAGATTTTTTTTTTTTAATATTTATTGTTTATCTTTAGATAATCTCCCAAATTCTTCATGCAATAAATTAGGCATTGTCATATTAATCTCCATAATATACTAGAATTTATTTGTTATGTTCGATTTTAATACCATAATTATTACTCTTTACATTAGGTATGGACAAAAGAAGTGGAATCACTTTCCATGGGTGGTGAATAAATTTCTATAATCCTGGAAGGAACAACTTCAATAGAATAAATCACAAGTATAATTAGAAGTTACGAATATTACATTTTACATTAATATGCATTTTACCCACATAAAAAGAGGGTGTAGGTCAATATAATATTAATCAATCTATTTAATAAGATTATTATATTATCAAATATGGGAGAGGATAAAAATGGTAGGACACACCACTCTAAAGGACCCCCCTTATTTTATCTCTGGGAACAAACACAAGTTATAAAAACTGGTCATGTCCATAGATTGAGGCAATCTCTCTCAACACTCTTCCCAACTATTATATGTAGACTATTTATAGTAAAAACAATTCTAAGAAACTAAAACTTAGTGTATGGAAGTGTTTTTATTAAAATTTGTGATACCATAGTTTCTAAAATATAATATTGAAGTTAAAATTCCCAGGTTTCAATATTTTTTTTAAAAATTATATCTCACAAAATGATATTCAATAGCAACATGATTGGTCTTCTGTTACAACTTTGATCATTACACTACATACAATTTTGGTCTTCTCTAAGATCTAGATAAATTTTCACTCTTAATTATGATCTAAAATGTTGATTAAGAAACTTCACTTATCCAAAAATGAAATGCTTGATGAGCCATTTTTATACATCATTGAACCATTGATCCTAGATATAATGATTGTTGTGATTTATTATTTTGACTACAATGTTGTATCCCAACTTACCCAATAAAGGAATTCAACTTGAGAAATCCATCTTCATTTCATTATGAATTTCTTGTTTTTTGATTCTTTGTATGCAAAAATTCTTAAATATGAATATATGCTTAAATATGCTAATGCAATTTTTTCTATAAGTCTATTGGTTTCTATAATAATCATTATAACTGGAGTCTTCATTATTTATGGTAGGTTATTTTATTTAGTATACTTTGTATACCCCCTTCAAATGGTGTTAGTATTCAATATCCAATACACATTAGCATCTAATGGTGTTATTCTTTAATGTCCAATGCACACTAGTATCCAATGGTGTTATTCTTCAATCTCCAATGGTCTAATTGTGTACGAGCATCCACCTGCCTTGGTAAGATAGTTTTTTTTTGTGAGGGAAGATCAATATCACACTTTTAAGTCATTTTAGTTTAAAATTATTACCCATTGATTTATTTGTTTTTTGTATTCCCTTTGTGAAGGCACTTAGGTAATTGAAGGATATAAATATTCAATTAGCCATAATTACTATACATTTAAATGCTCATGTTGATGAATCAATTTTTAATGTTGAGGAGGACATAGATGACCTCCTTTCAATTGAATTTAAAGAATAATGACTTCATAAGTTAATGCAATTTATTATGGTGTTTAGATTCCTTAGAACAATGCCTTCCCTTAAAAAGATCCCAACTTCTATCCTTTGGGGCTACTTTTCTTTCATGTTTATAAAGAGATTTCCCATAAAACAATTCTGGGAAAGGATAGTCATTCTTTTCATTGCTTTAAGTTGTAGATACAAGTATGGATTAAATTTAATTATATTACATTATATTTTTTTAATTTTTTCCTCTTATATGATAAACTAATGCTTGAAAACAATTTGAACTTAATGCAAGACTGATTAGACTTTGTTGTTAACTTATGGTCATAGGGTGGTCAAGGAATATCATGCTACATTTATATAAAGATTGCTTTTAAAAATAATTTCTATTTTTACCATATTCCAAACATACTACTTATTGGCCTATTCTGGCATAACCTAGACTCCCATAATTTGTGTTCTCTTTCCATTGTTGATAATATTGTTAGTCCCTATAGGGTAGTATGTGCTTCTTACATATTACAAAGGAGTACATCTTCAAGAATGGATGCATCTAAATATACAAATAATTGTCTACAATACAATCCAATATAACAATAAATAGGTGTACCATTATTTTTCAAGGGTTAACAAAATTTAGATGGCCTTTGTATTTTATCTTTTTGATATTAATGCTTGTGGGGTCACTTATGGGCACAAGATTCAACCTATTTTTTATATAGTTTTTTATAATACAGATCACCAACTTGTTCTATCACCATTGATGATACTAATTCATTGATTACAATAGAATAAATTTTATTATTTATTTATTAAATTCATATTGTTTCTAAAGAGATACTTGTTGTGATTAAATTTATCATTTATAAAGAGACAAAAATGAGAGATGAAAAATGCTAGTCATCTCATCTCTAAAGATCTTTTCTACATTAACACAAAATTTTATCAACTCTATACTATGGAATAATATCAATAACCATTTATTTTTAGTTTTACATATCAGGTAAAGATAAACTCACCCAAATCTTATTCATTAATTTTGTAGACATAAATATTAAATTTTAGGGTCAGTGTAGATTGCCTAAAAACTAGGTAGTTGAATCCTAAAAAATCATATAACATAATTGAGTTATAGGATTGAACTAGATGTTATAGGCACTAACTATATTTTGTATGGTGCAAAATGTATTTGAGATGGGGGATATAAAAATTTTAATCTCCAATCTAGGACCTCTAGGTTGTAAGCCATTACTTATAAGTTTAATAAATATTGAAAATGAAAGATGTGTTGGTGACATTAATAATATCATCTCTATATTGAATGAAGTCTTGGAAAACATGATTAAAATAAATTTCAAATTCAATTTTTTGATGCACAATTTGTTCTGAGTGACAATAATGCCATGCTTATATAAGTGATCAACAATCCAATGTTCAACATATGGTAGGTTCAAATTATTTTTATTTTTATTTTCTAAAACAAACTAACTTGTAAGTATCGCATGGATAATCAACCTTCTTTGGCTTAATGCAAAGTCACTAATGTGTATCTACTTCACTAGAGTCTACCATAGTGAATTGTTTTGGAGCCAACATTAGACTTTCCCCATTTAGTATAAACAAACTATATTTTCAAAATTCTATATTAGTAGACTGAAACATTTATGGATGTAGGATTCATAAATTAAAATGAGGGTTTTTTTTGGTATAGGTTGTTTAAGATCATATATTCCTTGCACTCCTATATTGATGCTATGTTTCCATCATGTATATTACATTGTTTGGGATGCCTTCCATATCAGTGATGCCCTTAATTAAATTATGGCCAACATTCAATATGAAGGAAGACCAAATTTTGTATGACCTCACAATATCAAGGAGCTAATGGCTCTATCTTGAGTTTAAGTGGAACTTATGAAAATAATTTTAGAATTAAACAATGTTAAACATGTAGTAAATTTGTGTGTTAACATGCAAGGACATAAAAATATTGATTTGACTATTATGGGATATTATTATGGACTTAATTTTAAAAATACTCTCATTATTATTTGTATTTCTAATTAAGTAGCCTCTTTAAATAGATAGAGATTAATTTACATACAATAATATGTAATCTCCATGGTGAATATAGGATGTGGGTACAACAAGTTGTGGAAATAATAAATAATTTCTCCTTATAATGAATATTTTATAAGGTACAATACTTGTTGAAGTTTTTTTAAATGGATTAACATGTCAATTGAATTGATTATGGGGAAATTTTATGATTAAACACCTTTACTTTGGAGGAATGAAAGTAAATAGTGGATATGTTCATGTTGAATGGTATTGAATACATGTAGATTATAACTTCGGGCCTTGTGAGTCACATTGAGCACAAACCTATTTAGAAATATCTGACACCACCTAATTCTATTCTATACATGTTTAAGTACAACAAGAGTAATCTAGTATATTTTACAAATAATTTATCAATAAAAAAAAAATGTACAAATAATATTCATTAATTTTTTGAATCAAACTTCTAATGAAGATAATGTAAAATCTAATTTTGACTTTGGCCTTAAAGTTCAAGAGAAATGGATTTCTGGATTTGAGAAATGTTGGGAGCTATGATGGCTGACTTTATAAAAGGTAATCAAATGATGTTAAAGTTTAGATGTTTTCCTCCATGAAACCATTGTGTTATAAATTTTGGTAGCTATGATGAATGACTTTATAATAGGTAAGGTAAAGATTGTTTTTAGGTCTCTACCAAGCGAACCAACAATTTGGTGTATGAATACTTTCCTTATGGAATCCCACATAAAGATTGTCTTTCCATTTATTATATATATTATCTTTATTTGGTGTGCATACACTTAAGGCTTCTTGATCAACTACATAGGCCTTCACTGATTAGTCCCACTTAGAATGCATGAAATGTGAATAAGTTATAATAATATATGGTAATCAAATCATTATCATGTACAATTATATCATTTTCTTCATATGTAAACCTCATAAAATTTAAAGTGGGAAGGGATTTTTTTTAATTATTTAAATTTATTTAATTTTAATTTAGTTTACATTAACATATTAGGAACAAATATTAATGGGTGAATTCAAAATAGAAAAAATGTGAGGTGTCAAATTGGAGAATGGAGGGAAGATTTAGAGGGAAGATTCAAAATATTGAAGTGTTTTTTTCTAAATTTAGTTTCCATTGAGATGATCCAAATCATGGATGTTTTTTTTAGGTTCCCTAAATTTTCAAGGAGTGACAAGAGACAAGCAAGTCAAATTTGGAAGAAGGAAATCTCATTTACTATCAATTTTTGGTAGGATTTATTCTTCCTTATATTATAAAATTATAAGTTTTAATACATATATTTATTAGTTTAAATCTAAATTTTAATTTTATTTTTCATATTACATATATAATTATAGGAATGTGTAAAATATTGTAAGTATAATAAGGTTTTATCCTTATGTTGTTTCATTTTTTCTTGCCAAATGGACCGAAATGTAAACAGGGGAAACATAAGTAAAAACCATATGTTTTGTGTGTGGAGTTAGATGAAGAAATTGTACCATTTAAAAATAGAAATACATATATTTTTTAATTTATATGAAGACTATTTAAGAATATTGGGACTAAATCATATAAATATATGGGCTAAGGGAAAGTTTTATCCTCTTGATCCTTCAACCAAAGTTCCTTCCTTATTTGAAAGCATCACCAAGATGATCAAATTTATATCTAATGGTGATAATGGGTAGTTAGGATATTTTAGGGGGCTACAAATAAGTAGAGAAAATCTTGAAAAATACATCAATGTAATGAGAAAAAATATGCTTGAAATGAAGAAGATAACCTCTAGTTTTTTTGAAGTGAATAAGAGGTTGGAAACTGAAGCTATTGAACATTTTCAAGTGAAAAATGTGCTACTTCAAGAAGTCACATCTTTGAAGAATGAAATTAAGGCATTAAATTCCAAATTTGAATACCTACTAACATAATAAAAAGAATGAAGAACACTCCTCTAGGAAGAAGGACAAGGGTAAAAAATTTAAATAGTATTGTGTCTTTGGTACCTTCAGGGGGTGGTTTCAAAAAGAGAATTCAAGTTGTAAAAAAAAATATTGATCTTTTTGGATCAGATGTAGCTAAAGACACAATCCATACCTTAGCATTGGTTCTAAACATCCTATTTAATAAATATGAAATACTATCCATGATTCACCAGCCATAAAGTGCCTCTTTAAGAAAATATTTGATTGAGAAAATAATAAACCAATTGTCATCTCCAATCAGTGCTAGTGATGACCAAGGTGCTTGTGACAATGTGGGGATTAGTAGAAGAGGTTATGAAGAAATATTTGAGGAATTACGGGATGGAATATCAAATTTTTGGATCTCTAAGAGATTTTTGCCTCATCCATCTCATTTTAGAGTGAAATGAGCTAATAGAAATAAATAAGTTAAATACTTTGTTGGAAATATGTTTCACATCCAAGATCCCATGGAAGATTATATTAGGAAAGGAAGGAATTCTATTTGAAAGGAAGTTTCAATCACTTTGAATCCTTTGAATAATTTATGGTTTGAATTTGATGGAATTTTAATGGCCATGGTATGATATTATGACTTTTCAATGGAAGAGGCAAATGGGAAACTTCTTGTTGTCCTAAAATTAGATGAGATGGAGTTGATCAATGGTGACAAATATGAAAGAGTATCAGTTATATTGATTAATAGAGATCTAAATACAAACATTATTGCTACTGATAAAAGGTATTTTTATATACAATAAAAAAAACTATGTATGGTGACTTATATTATTCAAAGTGAAAAAAGAATGTTGTGAAGACCGGAAATGGATTTTGGATCAAATAAAGCTTCTAGCCATTATTTCATCTAATGCAATGGGGAAAATAATATATGTTGATGTTTATGGCTCATATCAAGTTAAATGTCACATGGATGATGACATAAAAAATTTGAAATGTATGTATAAAATCAACCATGGATAAAATGCAAAGCATAATTACATTTATTACATGCATTCTCAAGATAAGTCAAAACGATTGGATAGAATTAATTCAAATGGAATATTGGGTTATGAACAAGGATTACCTCTTGATAGAGATAAAGTTGATCCAAATATTAAGCCAGTGCTACAAATTCCATTAATAAGATTTCACATATGCAATCTTCATTATTTAATTAGGATAATTGATAAAGTGGTTTATTTATCAATTTTATTTTCTTGGAATAAGAAACCACAAGAGGAGGCACAAAAATACATTAAACAAATTGAAAAGGTATTATCAAATGCAGGATTACATGGAAGAAATGTTATTATTGAAAATGATGAAAATCAATCATGGACTTGTGGTAATGTTTCATCAAATCCATCCATGGGAGGAAATAAGGAAAGGAATTTTATTAAAAATGTCACTCAAAGAAGTAGCAGGGGTCAATGGGAAATATATAATGATCTCATTGATGTAGAGGATGATCAAAATGATAAATAAAATTATGTAATTAATTAAAAAATAGGCATGAATTTCACTCTCATCTTTGTTCCCCTTGATGAACAGTGAAATATTCTCTAAAGGAGATTGCAACAAATTTACTAAATTTATAAAAAAAAATCATAAAGTAATTTATTCTAGCTTGGGGAGAGAATGAGGTCACTCATTATTGGTAAGAATTAATAATTTCATTTTTTAATTAGTTATTTATTATTTATAAATAATTATTTTATAATGTAGTGTGTTATATTTTATTTTATCTATTTATAAGGTTTTATCATATTTTATATGCACATTGTCTATGGTTTTCTAAAGAGTATGGTAGTTTGAGCATTTTGAATACTCAAGGCATGGAAAAGTCTCTTAAACTAGCACATAATGCTTATCATAATTATAATCAACATGGTGGAGGATTTGTACCATCTAACCCATTGATTCAAATGAGTCAATGGTTATATAGATACATGCTTTATAGACTCACCCAAAAAATCAAATTTGAAAATATTAATAATATTAATGTTGTAGTAAGAGAAGTTAATTCTTGAAGAAAGCAAAGAATTCTAGATTAATTAAATCTCAATATGGCTTGTAAAAATAAAAATATAACTTGTAAATTTATGATCAGCTCTTAATCATATTGTATATGATGATTTGTGGATAAAATTATGTTCCTATGAACCATCTAGAAAAAATGTTGTTGAATTTGTATGCAACAAGTCGTAAAATTCAAAATGGTTTTTAAGATTAATTTTTATCATTTTTGAAAATTTTCCTTGATAACTTATTTATTATTCATAAGGCCTGAAAATCTCTCATAGTTCCTTAAAATATGTACACCTTGCTCAGAACTTCCTTAACTTTATGTTTCCCTCTTAGTTCTGCCTCTTTGAGGACTTCTTCATCTTCTAATGTGGGAAGAGTTCATTGATGAATATTTGTATGCTTGTTTCACCTCTTTAATCTCTTATTCAATAATATATATGTATTCTATATTTTTCCATTATGTTTAATGTAGTTTTCCATAAGTGTGTGATAAGAAAATAAAGCATTTTAACATGTCTATAGGTATTGAATAAGTTTATAGGTCTTGTTCAAGGAGTTATCAAGCTTGAAGAGGTTAGGAGGAGTCCAATAACATCAAAATAAAGTTTCAAAGCTTGTAAATTATAAAACATAAATAAATTTAAGTTTACAAGGTCCTATAAACTATATAACAAGCCAATAAATTAGGTTGTAAGGTCTATAAGTGATCAACTTATCCTATCAAGGGTGTTAGAGAAAGAAACAAGGTTGAGAATAAAATATTTAAAATGATTACATAGGTTTTCTAAAGATGTAATAAGAAATAATGTTACTAACAAGGTTTCATGTTTGTGTGCAACATGTTTCTAAGGCTTTTAGCTCATTGATGAATGATTTTAGGTCTTAGATCCATGTTTAAATGACTATGGAAAGATAAGTCACAAGGGTTCATGATATTTACAAGAATTTTTAGGTTTGTAGATAGTTTCCATGGTTTATAAAGCTTCAAAAAGTATTGTTATGTAGGTATTCATTGATCCAAGCACTTCAAAGCCTTCATACTAGTCTAAATCTCTAGTTGTCTCCTTAGGAAGATTTCCACAATAGATTTTTTAAAAATTTCCCTCATACTACTATATTCTTTGAATATTCATGGTCTTATTGTCTAAATGAGCTCTCAACTTGCCATGTCTCTCTTAGGTGTGCATGAAGGAAATAAAGTGATTGATTTTGACTAGTTATCCATATTTGGATCTTTTACCAAACACTTTGCATGAAAATAGTCCTTAACTTTGACAAAAATAGGCTTTAAACTACCATAACTCACCATTCTAGAGCCCTTGAACATGTTTTCCATCAATCCCAACCACTTAAAGTAATTTTCACTTCATAAGGAATATGTTTCCAATGGTTTTCATGCTTAGTTCACCCTCCTAAATAATTTCAAACATTAATTAATTTATAGATGTCTTTTTTCAATCCTTGGAGACCTATTTAGGTTTATATTGTGCTTATAGATTATTATGGAGGATCAATAACTTGTGTTGCATAGTGGATTGCATAGTTGATATGATCTTGATATCATATTTAAAACCTCTATCTTGTAATGAATTCTAAACCTTGTATACCTCCTATAAACCATGCAAGTGTCTTTTAGATAATAAAATTCTTGGAAACACTGTTTATAGGTTTATAAGTTTAGAGAGACCTCTTGGCATCCTTAACCACGTTTCAAACCTCTCAAAAATACCCTACAACTTACAACCTCACATTTCCTATGTTAATACCTTTTTTTGACACTATATCCTTATCAAAACACACAATGTCTTTGAAAACCTTGTATGCATCATAAACTCCACTAAATACATGTTTATGGACCTATAACCATGTCTATTACATCATAGACATGTTACTTCGACTTGAACCATGTTTGGAATGGTGAAAACTTGTGAAGTTTACCCAAGAGTTAGGTCTTGATCACTCATACTCCTCTCTTGTTCTTGTCATGACCTCATACCCTCAAGGAGATATTTATAAACTTGTTGTAGACATGTGTGAAGGTCTTAAAGGCCATGGAATCTTTTATATCTACATGGAAACCCTTATCAGAAGTTTGTAGGCTACCAATCCTCATTAAAACATTGAGAACCTAGAATTATATCATTTAGGAGGCCTCTTAGATGTTTATAGGCCTTAAATTTGTAATTCTACCTATGGACTTATGTGTTTTCTTTCTTATTAATCATTACATTCTTAAGAATTCCCTTTAAATTTCTTAGGAGTCCTTGATATCATGAATTTCCCCTAAAACCCTTAATAAACCTTGAGATGTTTAAAACTCATTGTATTATTTTCTAGTTTTTAACCTTATTGTAATCTATGTATACCTAAAGAAGTCATATCATTTCACCTTAGAAATATTGATTTTCTTCTTCACAAACCTGCAAGATTCTTATTTTTTATCTTAAGGTCTTGATTTAAAACCCTCTAAGAACTCCTAGTCCTTAAAAAAACCATAGAATCCTTAAAAGCTTTGATGCAGACCTTGTCCTATACTTGAAACATCAAGAATGCTTGGAAATATTTCTACATGCCTTTGAAGATCATCATCAAGCTTTAAAAACCATGTAAAAACTACTTGCAAACTTGTATGTAGCACACTTATGGTATTATATTTCTTCACCTCACAAGCTGTGGAAACATGTGAACTCCTATATAGACTTATTAATGTGATTAGATCATGCTTAAACCTTTGTTCTCATACTACAAGATCAAAATCCTTGTAATAACTAAGTCTACAAACATATTTGTGTTCTTTTAGGAGCTCTAAAACCTTGGAAACATGTTCCCTCATCATGAAAACTTTGTATAAAATATCCAAATATGTTAGCTTATATTTGGAAGTCAAAAAACCCTATTTTATCTCTTATAAGACCCATCATAGAGACCTTTTAATCTCTACATATTGTCTACATGAATATTTTTACATAAAAATGTTACATGTTTTGCTTGAATCATCAATAAATTGTTAGAAAACCTCTATTTCAAGATTGTTTTTGGCTTTACCTAGATTTTTAGATGATGTTACTGGCCTATTAAATCTCTTGAGATCATGGAAAATATTTAAATCTTGGTTTTATAGACCTTTAGGTTAGAAACATGATAAAATATTACTCTTAAGACCTTACATCATCAACAAAACTTAGGATCTCTATCAAAGACTTGTGAACCTTGTTTATTCACCTTGTAATCCTATAAATGCTCTTATAGGAGATTACAAAACCTTTTTTATTCACCTCAAAATCCTATAAATACTCTTGTAGGAGCTTATATGAGATTATATAACCTTGTGTCCCATTAAGATCCATGTTAGATCGATTACATCAAAAAACAATCTATTTAATGTTTTGTGTTTCAGATTCCTCATAATTTTGTTGTATCTTTGTAAAAAATTATTAATATCCCAAATTCAATATTTTCTAGTCTAGAGTAATGTTTGTTTTGCATTTATAGATATTTATAAAAAGGCTATTTTTTAAATCTCAACTCGATTTCATCAATGGGTATTAGTAAAGTTATACAAGCAATAAATTATTCTTATAGTTATAGTATGAAGAAATGGGTTAGAGGATGGGCTAGAAGTTGAAAATTGATAGTGGCCATAAGGACATGCTTTTTTAACCTCTATAATCATGGGTTGTGTTTCATCCTAAACTATCCAGAGAATTGTTTGAGGATTATGGCCATAAGGACATGTGTATGCACTGTGACAAAAAATATAAGGCAAGAAAGAAGTGTCCTATCTGCAAAAAGTAGCAAGCAAAGAATTATTTTGTTGTGCCATAAAAGATATTTTACTAGTTCTACTAAATAAATCTCCCACAAAGAGTAGGAGTTTTCCTATTTTTTAAGACTATTTTTATAATACTCTATATTATGTTTCATGTAATTTTTGCACAACTTTATTATAACTTAATTTAGATTGTATACAGAGAATGGATTGGAAATATTTTAAATGTGGCCTTAGTTTTATTAAACTTGGGGGTGAAGTTGGCCTAAATATTTAAAGATTATTTGTTGTCATTAATATTATTCTTATGATATACAGGTGGTCTGAATTGGTGAGGGAAGAGTTTAAGGTTGTGATGATTGAATAACTTGAGACCCATAATCAAATAAGGAAACATCACTCATGATGAATAAAATCTCATTATTCACATCCACTTCCTGCTCATAAATTAGTATCTAAATATATATTAGAGATGCAACAAAATTAACACATGCATTGATTATCATGACCATTATTACACTGATTACTATTATTATTGAGTGAAATGGTCGATATAAATTAATTAATCATTATTATGCTTATGTAGATGGTTGATGATAGTAGGCAATTGCCAAGATGTAACCTGAATTTTAAAATATATATAGAAATCACTCAAGATTACTCAAGTGTGGCATGCTATTAGTTGTCCATAATTTATATCACTATATAGAAGCACTCAAAATAAACCATGCTAGAGTAATCAAAATGGACCAACATGCTACAACGCTAGCCGATGTAAACTATGTAATCAATGGATTATAATAAATTGGGGAGGTTACTGGAGGCAAGATATGTTGAATCAATAATATATATTGATTGTATGATATGTCAAAGAAAAGATAGGGTAAAGGAGGTAATGGAAGTTTGTATTATGAATCAAGATTAAGAGATGTTAATCAATAATTATGTGAAACTTGTTGCATAAACACACCTGTAGACCTAAATAGCTATACAAGTTCTATAAGTTTTCTTTTAGAGAATATCACTATATTTGATTTTTTTATCTTTTTCTAAATTAATAAAGTTTCATTATTATATATGTTTTAGCATCATTTTTTAGTTAGAGGTGGATATTATAATTTTAGCTTCATATTTTCACATTTTGTATTTTGGAGAGTTTTAATGATGTCATGGAGGTGCCCTAGTGAGTGGATGAAGTGACTTGATAGTCTAAGTGACCATGACAAAGTGTGCAATATGTTTGTCCTAGTATGCTTGGTTGATCTTCTATTTTGGCATGGTTAGAGATGTTTAGGGATGAGTATGGAGTATTGAACATGTGTAAAACGTGCCTAAGTTATTTTATAAGCTATGAGTTCTTATGTGTAAAAGTGGAATTCAACTAGTTGTCCATAGTTTTCATCTAGATAGTTTGGGCTAGTGGCAAAAAATTTGAGTAGGTAGTTTACTGACAGCACCATTGCCACATGTGGATGAGTCAAAAGTATTTTTTCATATGGTTATGATCACATTAGTCCCTAGTTGTTATTCACCAAATCTCAAGTCATGTACCTAATCAAATCAAAAGATATGCAAGTGCAAATTTGGGCTCTCAGGCATTTTGATAGTGTTTTCCCATACTTAGCCAAAGTTGCATGAGGAAAGAAAGAGTCAAGTAAGTAGTTTGATGGTGGTGTATCTTTTGCATGTGGATGTTTCAGGAGAAGGTGATCATATGGGTTTGTTAAATTTTATACCTAGTTGATTTGTGCTAAATTTTAGATCATGTGTTGAAGTGCATCAAAATATATGCATGTGCAAAGTTAGCCTTCCAAGCTATTCTTAACATAGTTTGCTCTATGAATAGAAAAATCTGAGGAGTCATTTTAATGTCATTATATATCACATGTGTGAGTGTTTTAAGAGCATATTTACACATGGTTGGATTCTCCTATGTGAGGAGATCATATGGTCCAATTTTTAGAACATACACTTAAGCAAAATAAAAGATATGGAGGTGCAAAGTTGACCTTCTAAATAGATAATCAAGGTTTGCATACTTAGTCATTTATTCACAAGTTAGAATTTAACCAAGATTGATAGAGTGTATTTACTCATATATTTTAGGAAGTAGTGAGTTGATGACAAGTGCATGATGTTTAACGTTGAGTAGAGATAAAGATCAAGCTTCTTCCAAGGATCAATGGTGAATGGGTGATCATACATATAGAGATCAATGGTGTGTATTAAAGCTAAGAGGTCAAAATGATAGTTTTTTAGATTTTTTAAAGACTAAGCTACATACAAGAGATCAATGCAGCACATAAGCTCAAAGTTTTTAGATTGCATGAGATGAGGTCAACATGTTCAAGGTTTAATGTTTGGCATTGGCAGATTATGTGTTAAAGATCAAAGAAGATCAACATTGCATGATTGATCTAAATTAGTGAGGACACAAGATGTGAGCTTGGTGTTTGATGTTTAACTATGACTATTTACATTTGAATATTTGAATTTTTAAAGAAAAAACTAGTGCTCTATATTTTGGCTATAAATTTTGATCCATTTAGAATTTAACCATGGTGTAAAAAATGAATTTGTAGAGGAATACAAGGCACATCTAGAAATACAAGTTTTAAGATCTAAAATTATGTATATTCAAATGTATTAAGGTTAAAATTTTACTATGTGTTCATGCATGGATTGTAAGTGACCCAAGAAGATTGTTAGAGCTTATGTTTATATTGTTTCAATATCTCTTAATGAATTGGCTATTGGGGAATGTTTTAGACTCCATGATTATGCTCTTTGTGCATTATGAAGGTTTTACCATTTGTATGGAGTATTAATAATGGTTCAAAAGTCATCTATGCATTTTTTTCATGGTGACTGTGTGCATAGAATGTTGTTTGAGCAAGTTTTGCTTAAGTAGAAGGGTACTATGTTGGTTGTTGGCACTTAAGCAAGACATTTAGATCATATAGAATGGGTCCATGATTTTATTAGTTTTTATGTATTCTTTTTTTGTTTGATTAAGTTTTAAAGGAGTGAATGGGTTCACATGAGACCTATAAGGGCTATAAGGGCCTAATTGAAAGGTGTAATTCCTTAAGGGTAACCCATAGATGCTATGACTGACCTATGAAGTTTGTATTGAGCTATGTCTTCATGTGAGAGATGAATTAAGGGCTAAGGTATACCTAATTTCTGACCAAGGTGTTGATTATCAAGTATGTTCTATAAATAGTGGAACTAAAGATGATGGTTTCTAGATTTATTGAGAGAGATTTGAGGTGTGTGTGTGTGTGTGTGTGTGTGTGTGTGTGTGTGTGTGTGTGTGTGTGTGTGTGTGTGTGTGTGTGTGTGTGTGTGTGTGAATTTTGGATTGAAGGAGGGGTAGAGTGACCTATGGATTAGTTTAAGAGAATAATATATTAAGGACTATTTGTATGACCTAGTGGTTATAACTCTGTTGGTAGAATAGTGCTCCTGTAGATTAAATGTGGTCAAAGATGAAGAGTGATAAGTAGAGGTCCATCATCAGGTGTTGAAGACATCAGTTCATAGGTGGATGTGTTCATAGGTTTTATTGTGGTAGATCATCACCTAAGGTGGTTAAAACCTCCTTGCAAGGTGAAACTTACTAAAGGTTTAGTTATTGTGGTAGCTCAGCTAGATAGGTGTGGTAGCTCCTTGTGGGATTACAATCTCACTAAAATAAAAGATCATAGTTCTTTGATTAGTTGTAGTTGGTCTAAATTGGATCTTGTTATTATAGGATAGTAGTGCAATTTCAGGTTTCAATGGGTTTTCTTCCCCAAGAAGGTTTCCCACATATGTCATGTTTTATGTGGTTGATCTTTCATTACCTCTCTTGCTCATTGCTATGAATTTTGTGTATTCATCATAAATTCTCATGGTAATTGATTAAGAACTTGAAAGGATTGAAATTGAAGTTAGATTTTATAGACTCACTAATTCACCCCCCCCTCTCAGTGATTGTACCTCTAACATTGTATTGTATCATGTTTCAAGATATAGGAGAGATGATGATTCTTGGATATAATGATTTAGTATGTGCATTGACCTTTCCAAAGGGATTAGTCCTAGAATATTGCATAGGCTATGTGTTATATCTTATCTAATTGGAAATGGAGGGCCTAATTTGGTTGTCCCTAATAAAGTTACATGAGAATGTGGTACTTTTGCTATTATCATATGAGTATGATCTTTAGGATGGGTTGTATAGTTATGATTAAGAAATGCATATTTTTAAGGCTTGAATAAATTGATGAAATGTTTACTATTAAAAATTAGGTAATTGATTATGATTTATGGAAAGTTGACTCTTTTGGATGGTTATGATTTATTGGGTAATTGTTTATTTGTATATGACTAAAAACATGGTCAATACTAAATGTAATCACCAAAAAATTTCCCCTTCTTAATGTCAAAAATTTCCTTTTATTTTTTGTCTCATTAAATAACCATTAATGATTAAAAACATGGTGAAACAAATATTTTGAGTAGTTAAAATTAAAAAATAGTGATGCACCAAGTTTAGAGAGCTCCCCAACTTGATAAAATAACATAAAATCTATAGAAGTGATGGGAAATCACACAACATTCACACAATCTGCAACTTTCCCAAACTTTACGTAATTATTTTTCTTGAAGGTATTAAATATTTAAAACATAAAACATGTAAAAGAGAGAATAAAAAGTGAATAAAACATCCAAAATTGAAGATCATCAACTCAAAAGTACACAATATTTAGGAAAATTGACAATATGAAAGAGGCAAACATCAGTTCTTTATTGAATTCAAGGCATAAAGCCAATGTTACAATCCTCAAAAGGGTAAAGTTTTGCTACACCAAAGAGAGGGATCCTTAATTTATTTCAAAAATAGTCATATATAAAGTACAAGAGAATGAGAGAGGACAAGATAATTAATTCCTCAACTATCTCCATCAATCTAGGCATATGTAGGAAAAAGAGGCCAACTTGTTGAAGACATACAACTCCTTCAATGCTTTGGCCTTGTTTCATTTAGACCAATATTGGATACTTGGCGTATTAGGGAACAAGCCATCATATTTTCACTGCAATTGTCTCATTGAGAACTATTTTTATGGAAATAGACCTAATATTCTTTCCCTAATGAACCTTAAACTTGCCACTTTCCTCTTGGGCATGCATGTTGGAGAGAATATAGCTTATATTGACTTGTTCTTAAATTTTAAATCCCTTAATAGTTATTCTACATGAAAATAGGTCTTAACTTTGATCAAAACATGCCTAATTATCTCATCTAGATCCCTTGCACATACTTTCAATAAACAACCACTTGAGGAGGTTCTTCTTCTTGAGGAGTAGGTTTTCAACTATTTCCATGCTTTGTGAATGCTTGACCAACTTAAAAAAACTACATTTATTATAATAAGCCTAAAACCCTCAGTATTGTCTTTATATTACCAAGAGAGCATTGGAAACAATTTGTAGGCTTCTAAGTAGGCTTTGATGGGTTCAAATGTTTTATTTTGTTATATAGAGAGCTCATAAACCTACTATATACTCCATGGAAACCTTCTAATTCTGATACAATATTATTAATGTGCCTTGAGACTACAATATTCTCTTGATAAATCATGGAAACCTTCTAAAACTTGCCTAAAAACCTATAACCATCATGTTTTTGGCTCAAACTCTATCCAACAACTTTCAACTTTGCTTGAACTTGTTCAAGAATATCTGTCTAAGCCTTGGTGATCCTAAAACCTATGATCATCATTGAAACCCAAAAATAAACCTCATAACTAGGTTCTAAAATCATGAAAATCCTTGTTGTATGCCTGCAGCATACTTGAAACTCATTCAATTATGTTTATTAGGCTTACAACCTATAGGTGAGTGTTTAGAACTTGTGATCATGTCTCTCACTTGTAAGACCTCTAAGAGACCCTACAACATTGGTGTAGAATTGTAAGATTCTTGATATGTTTAAAATCTTGCTTTAAATCCTTTTTAAAGATTGAATGAAGGCCTTTTGATTATATAAATATCCTATCTTTGTTTTTCTACCTTGTATAAGGGATTTTAGAGCAAGATAACCTCTTGATCAGTTATAGAAACTTCTATTATATGTAACAATCTTGTTTGAAGCTTTGGAGGCTCTAAAACCTTGATGACAATCCTTCTATGAAATTATAAACCTTGGAAACCATGCTTTTATCATCATGAAAAAACTACAACTCTAGTGTAGACTTTCAAATGTTCTCATACTTCATAGAAACATCTATTTTCACTCTATATATAGGCCCGCAACCTCATTCTTCTTTATTTATCTTTCTCCATATAATCTCTAGATGCTATGGAGATTTAAAATTTTTCACTAGCATCATGTTATTGTGAAAAGTTTTAAACACTAATACAAACCTTTATACTATGTCTTTAGTCTCTAGGAGTCCTATTTCCACTATATTTTCTTCATGGAGCCTTGAAAATCATGGTTTTCCTTCTTGCAAGCTTGTTTGCTTGTTTTAGAAGCTATGTCTTCTCTATTTTAAAGCCTACAACATTCATGTTTCTTAGTTTATCACCTAACCTAAATACCTTGATACCCATGAAAACCTATGGAACATTTTGTAAACTTGTCCATTAATTTTTAAGAGGTTGAATATCATTTTGATTTATCACTATCAACATAAAACCCTTGAAAACTACACTTTGATACCTATATGAATGTTTTGAAGTGTTATACTATGCTTAACACTTGTATGTAAATATTTAACTACTAAAATCTTTGGTGTTACTATTAATTTATTCATCTAATATTTATAATAAGTCTACATGCCTGTAGGAAGATCTTTGAAGTCATAGAAAGTGAGAAATGTGCTTAAGACCTTGGTGATAGACTTGAAAAATAGGCTTGAAACTTTTGATGAATGATTAAGACCTTGAATAATGTTTATATCATGGTGTAAACTATGAAATTAATTTCAACAATAATTTTATATGTTAGTAAGGTTCTGAAGGAGTTTGAAACCTTATCTTACATACCTTTTCTCTATCCTCTATTTCTTCAAGAAACTATGAAATCTTAGTTTCTTATCCCTAGACTTTTTTCATGTTATTGTAGACCATTTAAGAACCTATTGACACATTTTATCTTGGTTGGATATTAAAAATGGGTTTGTAACCTTTGTATTTAGACCTTGGTTTGGTGTCAATGTCATGTTGATCATGCTTGAATCATAGGAACCCCTATCTCTTCATCTTGTAGACCTCATAGAACCATAAATCACTATCTCCCTACCTTACAGGCTTGTGTGAAGACTTGTAATAGTCAAGTAAATGTTTTAAGGTCTACATATGAGTGTATTGAAGTGATAAATCCCTCCTTTTAGCATTATATCATCAAGCAACACTATATGTGCTTTTCATGCTCCAAACTTTGAAAAATATATCTTGGAGACTTGTAGATGGGTTTGGATGTCATGAAACCCTTTATAAACCATGTAGGATAGGTTATTGACCATGATATAAAACCTAAACTATTATTAAAATATCATGAAAACTTGTTGATGATATTTTAAGCTTTGAAAACATGTTGCAGACCTCTTGATATCATTTGAATCCTTGATTTTACATTTAGAATCATGGAAACATTGTTTTTACTACATAACATACCTAAAAATTGATTCAAGACTCTTGGAAACATGCCAAAATAGGCCTAAAATTTTTAATTGTTTTATTTGTGCTTTATAAAAAAAATACATACTTGTTTTGATGCCTTGAAAAGATTGAAGAAACCATCAAAATACGCACTCATGAGTTTAGGGTTTAAGATGGTCATCAACTAAGTTTATAGAGTTTGGAAGCTCTCCATTATATCCACATAATTTATCCATTCTTGAAAAGTATAAATACCATTATGAGGTGGATTTTGACCTACCAAATCTCATCTAACAAGTCTAAATTCCATGCACTAGAATAAACATGATACAATGTGACTATTTTTTCCTAGTCAAAAACCCTATAATTTATTATCTTGGCTTGTATATTTTACAATAATATTTATTGAATAAATAAAAAATTCATGAATGGTTTTAAGGACTCTTTTAATATTTATAAATCCTTATCTCATGCTTAATATATTTTATGGGCTTTGCAAACTTCATCAAGAGTTATTACTTCATCTTTATTTATCATGAAACCTTTCAAGACATGCTTGAGCTATATTAGTTTATGATTAAAATACCATGTGACTTGTTGAATTAGGATATTTTGACATGATCTTACAAATTATATCTTCCCTCTTATCTCTTCCAACCTATATTTTATGTTTGAGATCTTTTGACAGGAGCCTGCAATCTTGTTTAGACCTATAACTTTTCATAATTTTACTTTATACATAGCCTACAATCATGTTTTCATGATTTTTTTAGTTTTTATACCTCTTCCTATTTCCTTGAAATCATTTAACCTTTCACACAACCTTATTTTGTTCTCTTAAAATCCTAAAAACTATCATGGATGGTATTATAAGATTTAACTAGCCTTTTTAAGTCTGCAAAATCCATATGGATCTTTGACTCAAATTAGTAGTCCTCTTTTAGACCTATAAATATTCATTTTTTTATTATTTTGATTCATTTCACATTTTAAAATACTTTAAAATTCATGAAAATAGTCTTTTGGACCCCTTTTGACTTTCTTGAGACCTCATTTTATGCTCAAAAGCTTTGTCATGGATATGGAGACCTACACAGGTATGCAACCTCTATTTATTTTTTATTTTTGGATCATAAAAATATTTATCCATCCTTATTTTATCTTTTAATAGCATTATATATTTATATAGATCTTTATAACTTCATTTTCTTTGTTTGTAGGCTTGTAATCACTCTTGAAATGGTACCTTTTGATGCATGAGAGGGTAAATATCAAAAAGACTTCATGAAACCTTTAATGAAGCCTTAGAAACAATGTAATTTTTTTTTTTTACTTTAATGAAATATTATAAAGGTGAAACAAAGATAAAAATGCTCTTGACCGAGTCCCCCCACATTGGAAGCTTGGAATAAATCACAAGGAGACAAAAAAGAGGGGGGAAAACAAAGTCAAAGCACTCTTTGAATAATATGTAGGATTTCAAGGGTCAATGAGGAAGGCTTAAACCTCTTAAAGATATTTATGTCTCTTTTATAATTTTATACCTCTTTTAATAACTTAATTAAATAACCTAAAGATATTTTTATCTACTTTCTCATTTAAACACCTTATGTCTTTAACCCTCAACCAAGCCTTGATAATATCTAACATGAAATTATGACATCAAAATTTGCTTATTAGACCTTATTGAAATAATAAATTGTGTGAGAAACCTCAAAAGTTCATGGCATCCATTCTAAGCCAAAGTGGTCACCATGAAGGTACCACTACACTCATGATCAACTGGCTTTGGCAGAAGGAGGCTTATTCCTAGCATGTGAGGTGATAAGAAATCAAGGTGACTTAAAAAGTAAACAAGTACCATGTTATACAATGTATGAAATTAGAGAGTAAATTTATCAAGCGTATCATGTCCTCGTAGTAGCTAAATACCATTCTACATCATATACATGTGAAGATGTAGCATAGTGTGAGTGAAAAATAAATTTGAATACTATCATTGTTTACACCTTGTGATCTAGTCCTAAGTTTACTTTATTGAGTATACCCTTAGTGCCTCAACCAGGGGTAGTCATATATATATATGTGTGTGTGTGTGTGTGTGTGTGTGTGTGTGTGTGTGTGTGTGTGTGTGTGTGTGTGTGTGTGTGTGTGTGTGTGTGAGAGAGAGAGAGAGAGAGAGAGAGAGAGAGAGAGAGAGAGAGAGAGAGAGAGAGAGAGAGAGAGAGAGAGAGAGAGAGAGAGAGAGAGAGAGAGAGAGAGAGAGAGAGAGAGAGAGAATAGTTTGAAGTGTATAAGGACTAGAGTAATTATAGATGCCAAAATCCATGTAATATTACAATGCTTATCAGCTCACCATTAACATGTGATTTTTCAACAAATTAGGAATAAGAGAGAAGACCTCATTTACTCAACATCAAAACAATCTTTTGATAAACAACTTAACAATATATCCATGCATCATTTGGTAGAGAATCAAGTAACCAAACTCTGGTTGTAAACATCTTTGGTAGGGTGAAGTCCAATAAAGCTTATGGAAAAATTAAAAACCTGACTTGTATTTGACATGTAGCATGGTATGTTTATGGAAAAATTAAACATGTTATCAAAAAGATAAATATGATGCTAATAAAACATAGTGTCATAGTTTCATAATTTTATAATGGAATAAAAGATTCAAGTAAATGTCATTCACATTGTACAACATTGCATTGTACGAATAAAGTTAAAAGTTAGAAAGTTTGAGAAAAACCAATATAATATATTAATAGTAGAAAAATGTAAGTTTACATTAGATGCTCTAAGCATTGGATTATTAACCTTATAATTCTAAATACATCATCATATGTAAATTGGAATGATGATCACTAAATGCTGAAAAATAGAGGCTAAAAGAGTTTATATTCATTTCTTATAATTATTAAATATTGCCATAAATATAGTGTATGAATAGTATAATTATTCAAGTCTAATGATGTAGAGTGATATTACATGAAATTAGTCCTAATATTATTTGATTTCCAATGTTTTAGGGTGAACGCAATCCTTGAAAAGCATAATATTCTCCTATTGATTGTCAACTTAAGCATTTATAAATAAATAATTTCAATAGTTATTTACACGTTCAACTATAACAAACATTTAAATTCATATTCAAAATTAATACATGTAAAAAAAATAATGTAACTTACCTTTTTTACATTATGTAAAAATATGAAATCACTAAGCTCTTCCTCTATTTCAAGATGTTGTCTTACTTCAAACAATGTCCAATTTTATTCCATTGATAATGTTTTTAAAGTCACACCATTCATCAAAATATAAAATAATATTTTTGGAGAATGTGTTATTTCATTATCATCTTGATCATTTTGGATCCATGTCTATTGACCTAATTGATGAACATATCTCCACCTTCTAAATTATAATGATGTTTATGAAACTTGTCTTGAAATCCAATTCCTATAACATTGATAAACAACATTCATAGAGAGATTGTAGAATATCATAAAATATGATTATAATTTTTTTTAAAAATAAGCATAGAAATTTTTACCTAAAGGAAATTTTATTATGTCACAATCTAAATTCTCTTTCTTCTCCATTTTCACAATACACTCTTTTATCCCAATCAAAGAAAAACAAGGATTCGAGCAATATATCAGAAGGTGATGAAGTAGAATGTGTTTTATTGGTTTTTCAAATGGACATCTCATCATTAAACATATAATAAAAAATTCTCATTGGCATGAATAAATTGATGTGTACATTATTTCCTCCTCTCAAATTCATACCTAATTTCATCTCTTCAAAATTCTTGTAGCAATAAGAATTTATAGTTAAAATATCTAGAGTTGGTCGTCTAATTGAATTAATCATTGGCAAAGCAATCTCTTCCATTTTTCCATGTGATGTACTAGTTTTTGGAAGAACATATGTATATTTATAGAACCATATCCCTTGTTTAATCAACCATGTAGGTTCCTTTACAACACACATAATTTATCCAATTTTATAATGAACATCATATAAGTACTAGTAATGCATTCAATTTGTTCTCATTCCTCTCAGTTTGAAATAAACAAGACTATACGAAAAAAATGCCAAATCATTTTTAAAAACATGGATAATTTTATTTTGTTAAGATAATAGTATATCCAATAAATGAAAATTTATGAACTTGAAAAAATATATTATTCCTTACAATTAGAACCAATTTTTGAAAAGTTCTCCCTTTCAACAATATATTCCTTCAACATCTCTTTCTTATCATAGATATTTAATTTTAACTTCTACTCATCTTGAAATCTTTGATCCTCCATTTCCACTGGTTTTTGACATCATAATAATTCCTCCTTATCACTTTATGTTCACCATTAATAGAAGGCCTCATTATAACCATTAAACTGATAAATATTTTCATTGGAATCCAATTCCCATCATTGTCTTTTATGTTGTAGATGATAACAAATCTTATTTCACTTTTAGGTATTTAAAGTGACATTTATCTCTTAAAATTAATTATAAGAATAAAATTAAATGTTAGGTCAAATTGAAAATGAACACTTATCATGCACTACATATATATTTGACATAAACACATAATAAACAAGATTTCTTAGGTATAACTAAACAAGGTGCTATGTAACAATTAGTCCTAGCTCTATGTTTTTATGATTTATACAATCACATAAAAAAGGTCCTTAGATATAAGAATAGGGTTTTATTTGAATTTTTTGATAAACTCTTGAGTTATCCAAATGCCCAACATGGCCAAATAGATCAACTATGTACCTGTAGTGCTCCATTATAGGGACAATGTGAAATTTTGTATTAAATAAATGAAATAGGCTCTATGAACATCATCTAAGGTGTAGTAATTCATAAAATTTATGGTTTGTGTATTAATTATCCTTTCAACTACCTCTTCTCATTTATCCAGGCATGTGATCATTCGAAAACTTAAGGATTCATGTTGATCGATTTGAGAAGGGATATCATGCTCCATAAGAGAAGAAATGCTTGAGTAAATGCTGAAGAGAGGAGAAAACAACAAGGAAGAGGGGGATGTTGAAACACTAGTAAATATAATTTTGTAGAGAAATTATGAAATTGATGAAAATGGTGAAATGCAAGAGAAAGTGGTAATTATCCAATGAAGATTCAGAAGGATAAAAAATCATATATTTCTCATTTTAATAAGATTGAAACCAAATTTTTCATAAACCTCTTTCAAATAAATGTTTTAAATAAAATATCAACACTATATGACTTTCAAGTAGATTTGAAAGGACATTGGTAGAATAAACTATTGATATGATTAAATGCATACACATTCCTTTACTTACATGAGAAATCAGATCGAAAACATAGATAATACAGTATGTAAAACTATCTACCCCTTTCTAAAAATTACATAGTTACATATAAATCTATTCATCATCATTGGGATCATTATTTTTGTGCACCTAAATATATATATATATATATATATATATATATATATATATATATATATATATATATATATATATATATATATATATATATATATATATATTTAATGTTTCAGAAAAGGATCACCTTTTATAAAGGGTCAATTGAAGGAGAAGATATAGATATTGTGTATACCCTATTATAGTCCTACATTTCTAAGAAACCAAGAACCTGACAGAGAACAGAGGAGAGTGCCGAGAATGGATGATAGCACCATTTTCATGTACTAGTACATGAAAAAATAAAACTAAGATAAGATGAAAATTTTTGAGATGAAAAAAAAGGAAAAAGAACAATTAAGTGGAGTGTTTCTAAAATTTATTAAGACTATAAAAAAAGGAAAAAATAATAATTAAGTGAAGTGTTTTTAGATGTTTTGAATGTACAAATGGACCCACTTAACTCATATGGTTAAGTGAATTATTTTTTATTTGATTAATATATTTGATGAAATAATAAATAAATTCCTTTTTCTAGGATTCTTACAAGGCCCTTTTTAAATTCATATTTCCCCTAATGTCAAACATCACTGAAAAGATGTCATATGCCTAAATTTCAAAGATAAAACAAGGAACTAATGAACCTATTAATGAATGTGGTTTGAGATACAAAATAATGTTTTCCAAAATGACCAATCCAAAGGTAGATAAAGAGCTTCAAAACATCTTTAAGTAAAATTTTCTTACCCCATTACATGAGTCCATTAATTTAAAGAAGTTAAAATCTTTTGACGACTTATGCCATATTATTCAAGGTCATGAAATGAAACTTATATAATTAAACAAGATTAAATATATAGCAAACATATTGAATGCATCTACTACCAAGTTTCATATCGAACAAGCTACAAGGAAAAACCTATAGAACCTAAAAAGGAAGTAATACAAATGGTTAATGAAGTGTCATAACAACCTAATAGACTCATATTATCCAATGCACCAAAGAGATAATTTAAATTATTACCCAAGTCTCTAAATTTGTTACTTAATAATCTTGTGGAGTGTCATCTCATATCTATCCTTCCTCTTATAGATGTTGGTATGAGTTGATATATACCAAAAGGATATGAATCATGATAATGCATATTATGACTATCACTAAGGGAATGGGAATTATACAAACAAATGTTATACTTTGAAGCATAATATCCAAGATCTTATTGATGATCAATAGATTACCTTTGATGATCCTCCAAATAATTCAGGTTCAAAACCTAGTGACCACCAAAACCATAAGATGTTTAACAATCCCTTTCCAAGATAAATTTAATAAAGATCCAAAAGTGAAAATGTCATATAATGCACATCCTCATCCATCACATTAATTATATGGGATTATTGGAACTTATACATGAACAATATTTCATATGGTTCAAACACCTTATATTTCATTTGATTATAGTGAAGTTGTGGATGATGACTCAAATATTCATTCATTATTTATTCGAGCATACCTTGACCACCGGTCTATACATAGTGTTATGATTGATAAATTTCTTAGTGATAATGTATGTACCATGGCATTATTTACACATTTTAGATATATACATGATTATTTATATCATTCAACGAAAATGGGCAAAGCATTCAATGGAACATCATAGCATGTTATTGTTGAGATTAACTTACCTTTACAAGTTGGTATATCACATTTGGCTACTAAATTTTTATTTATACCATAAACTAGATTATTTTATATGTTATTGGGATTACTTTGGATACATAAAATCTGCACAATACCTTTAATTGTGCACAGGTGTATTAAATACTTTCATACTAGTAGGGTAGTCATAGTTTTCAAAATTCCATATAATCATCCACTTGAACAATAGAAGTTTACTCTAAGACAAATAATTATAAAACATAGTATGATTAATCATCCATGAAAGGGTAAGGGACATGAAATCCCCTTTCCTAGGTGGTCCATACTTGAGAGACCTTTGCACCATAGATATATAGTGGATTCCACTTAATCCTCATATAATCCTACATAGCATACCCAGTTACCTAGATAAACTAAATATTTTCCAATTATTCTTACTTAAAATAAACAATATAACACTCAATTATGGGTTCCATGAACTCATACTCCTTTTATTACTTATTCATGCCCATGTACTTCTATGAGTCATACATAGAATATTTTTGATACTCCAGATCTAGATATGACACATATATATGTTATTGGTTGTATCACCAATATGATTCACCATATTATGAGTATAGAGCACTTTGTGATCCCTTATATGGGATAATTGGCTAACCTTGATTTCTAAAAATTCAAAAATACAAAAAAAATTCCAAAAATACAAAAAAATCAAATATTTAAGAAAATACAAAGTCATCCAAATAAATTCAAAAATACAAAAATATTTAGCATTCCCAAGTTTACTAACTCCTTGACGCCTATGTTGTTAATTTTATCCTAGCATATATCATATCATTTATATACACATACATGTTTCATGCATCTTTGAGTGTGATACGGGCATACCCAAACCCATGATATATGTACATATAGATGATGGACCTATCCTCTACCCATGTCATATAGTAAATTAGGGGCATCTACTTATTTAATCATGATTGACCTAGGTAACATATCATTTATGATCATTTATACATTATCATGTTTAAGCATATATATTCATGCTTACACATATCTATATTCATGCTTATATATTTCATATTGTGCTTGATATGCCATGTTACATAACATTTTTTGCTAACACATATATGCAAGGACTAGTATGATATTTTTGTGTTGGTTGATTATACTTCATATATTCACATTGTCACTTTCTTGAATATATTTTTTATTTATTGTTATTGTCTTTATTTTTGAACATTTGAATGTGTTCTTGGCTTGTTGGCCCCCGTGCCATTGTATGTTGTTTGGAGATTTGAATATGTCATTTCCTTTCAATTATGTGGAATTTGAACATGCCCCTTGTATGAGATTTTATTTGACTATTATTTTACATTACATTAAGTGTTATTGCATGTGTGATTGATTTTTTTAAGAGCTTGTATTGTTACTCTTTAGACATTTCCATGATCCTTATCATGCATCTTAAAGATTGTTGTGATCACATAATATGATCTTCATTTATATATATACTTGGACATGTTAATCATTTATGCTACATGATTTATACATAGAATATATAGTTATTTTATCCTTTTGATGTAAGGTACCACCATACTCCATTTACCTTGCATTGAAAGGGAGGGCATATCAGTAGGGGCATGCCATTAAAGCATGATCCCAACATTTTCAAAGTTTATAGATTATAATGGGGGCATGTTAAAATACATGACCTCCACACATGCTTAGTTCTTAGTATCTCCATATTTTAGTGGGGGCATGTCATAAAGACATGACCTCCAATTTTCAAAATCTCCAGTACAATTTTGTGATGTAGATATACACTTGGGTTAGAGTCCGATACATTACATTGATTTTTCATAGATTTGAAACAAAGTTTTTTAGATTTATGACATAGATACTTCAATTTTATACATATTTTAGGTTCATATTAAATGCTAGTGCACCTAAAATTATAAAATTTACCAATTATATCTATAGAATACTATGACCAAGCTGCATTGATTACATCAAAAAGTATTTTTATCAAACCTTTTCTATCTATAAAAGTTTTTATATTTATAGGTTGAATTGATTAAATCACCAAACCTCACCAAATTTATAATAAATTTATTAAATCACTCACTCTCACCAAATTATATATTCACACTTAAGTTGTGTGATTGAGATTTAATGATCTCAATGGCTATTTCACAACTTATCCTTAAACTAGATTGGGTAGATAATACCTTCTAATTTACCTCTTAAAATATCCAAGGTTCAGGTCTGAACCTCTCTCAGCTCCAATGCTTCATACATAAGCATCTATTACCAAGCAAAGTACCAAGGGGAAATATGGTTGCATCAACACATATGTGTATTCATTCCTTGATCTCTTTATTTTAAAGCATTTAAATTATTTCAAATTTCATATTATATGCATTGATTTATATTGTAACATACTCTTGGTTATAGGTCTTACATCAACAAATCACTCAAATTTGATATGTTATACATACCTATGTACATATTTATTTCTTTTAACCTAGTAATTTAATCCTTATGCATTAATAGATTAAATTGGGGGGTGGGGATGATTTAGATACTAAAATTGAATATTTATAGCATCTAAATCCTATATACTTGAAAAAATCCAATCAAGGATCTACCCTTCAATTATAAAACTCCCTGCTACTAAAAGGCTTGCATTCAAAATCTCACCATGTCTAACTGTTTATCTTATGGTCTAACCTTTATCATTCTATTGACCCAAGCCTCTTGCATTACACACAGATATTAAAATATGATATATATTCTTAACTTTCATTTTCATATCCATGCCTATTTTTTAGCCTTCTTGACACTACTAACTGTAGAGGGACACTACTACCAAAGATAGTGTTTAGATCATTATCTAGTGTCCAATCACCAAAAGTCATCGAATTTTCAAATTTTTCATAAACTCTAAGTCGAGCTATATTTATTATTGAACCTAACTTGAGATAATTGTAAAAGGTGTGGTATAAATATAATTTTTAACCTTGTCATTATTCACTATAAAATTTTAAGAAATCACCTACCAAGGCTCATTCAATTAATCTCACAACTATGTTATTATTCCCTATTCTTCCCTATTTCTTTATCAGTTGTAGGAGAAATCATAAAAAAGGTTTGAAGCATTCAAAGAGTAATCCATGAGAAATATTTTTAATTTACAAGCTATACCAATGCATACATCTTCATATAATATATTTCACCCTTGTTCACACACACTCCCACACATAGGAGAGAATTACATAAGTCTGAGGCCATCTTTGGAGAATCTCATATGTAGGCAATGCTTACTGACAGAGGGATCATTGAGGTTAGCTCAACATCATGAACCCACTAACGCATTTTTAGTAAACTCATTCTAAGCATAAATATGAGTGAATAACTAGGGTTTAATGAATAATAAATGAATGAAATAATGTATCCTAGATCTAAAGATATCATCAGAAAGGTGACAAAAAAACCAAAAGGACAAAGTTAGTTGCATTGATATCTACTATTTATTTTGTATAGGATAGTAGTAAAATAACACAGACACCTACATCAATAAAAGTATCTATAGGTGATAGTAGTGTTTTTTTATACAAAAATAATATTTATAGAATGTGATGATTATTTCATAATGTTGATCATACACACTTTTGCTTATATGTAACCTAGATATACTTGCATATAGTAAAACTCGCTAAGTATCATTTCTCTTTGGTATTGAAATTAATTGAATATATTTCAAACTTAGTTTTATATATTTAGCATATCTTATTATTATAATTTAGGAATATTCATTTAACTAAGTTTGTAATAAATTGGTTTTCTATATATTAGTTTATCACCCTTGTACTTAAACTACTTCTATATTCTCAACCCTTTCCTGTACATCAAAATTTAGGGTTAAACAAAAACTTGAAACTTTGAAATTTTTTGATATTTTTAAATTGCCATGGAGTAAATTAAACATGAATGATTATCATTCCCATTATACTATAATGTATTTTTTCAAATGCCATTTGAGCTTTACAACTATTTAAACCTATATCTATTTTCAAACTTGTTACTAGTAACTGTGGAATGAGTGCACATGCATGTCACATGCCCCCATAAATCTGAAAAAAAATATAAATCATACTATAAATTTCAAAAATGTGTAATGCCATAAATCTAAATTTTTGCTCACAAGGACTTAATTTCTTAAGACAAGCCCATTTTGATGACCTATTTTGAGATGAAAGGCATAGCCTGTAAGTCACTTAGCTCAAAAAAACATTCACGTAACATATGAAAGATGTAATAATGTAGATTAATTGAAATTTTGAATGTATTTCACCATAGTATTTGAATATAACATTGAATGTGTATAAACACATATGTTAAAGAGATGTAACATTGAAGCAAATAAGTATGATGTGCATTATATGCATCATGGAACTATAGTAAGAATATAATAGATAAGTAATGTAAGATATGAATCATGGCACCATATTAATAGGAAATGAATAAATAAACAATTTCATGTAAGGTCATACAAGTTACCACACATAAGGTCAAAATTTCACATACAAGGAGCATGTAAAATGTCATTTAACACACAAGGTCAAGGGCCACACATAAATAACATAATGATGCCATATAATAAATAATTTTTCACATACAAAGGCCATGGGACACATACAATAAACAAACAAATTGTAACCTATTATACATCAGAGTATGAGATAAACATAAATTAAATGAGACTAGTTTACATGCATCATATAGATTCATGTCATTGTTAGCAAATAACCTTTTACAAGTAACACATGTATGGTATGAGTGAATAGAAAAATCTTTGTACATATGATATATAACTCAACATGGTATAAAGGTTGTGGATAAATACAACATGTTAAAATGTTCATGGATAACAAAGAGATGCACCCAACTTAACAAGGATCTTGGGTAAGAATAAAAGTTAGACATCATAACCATGCAAAAGTATGTCTTGTATCACACTCAAAAACCTCATAAGAAGCAATATCTATTGAAAATTGAGACATGATATGTCATTAACATAGGATAAATAACATATTGAAATAAATAAGATAACAACATTTGAAAAATGATTTTTAGGACCTAATTTTGAATTTTGAATTTTTTTTGGAAGGGGGTGTGTGGTGGGGATTTTCACCATATATGAATGTTTTTAGAAAATTTTAAATATTTAATATTTTTTTTCAATTTTTTTAAATATTTGAAATTTGAAAGTGTTTAAAATGTGTTAAGAATCAAGGATTCAAAAAGAGAGGGAATTGGAAGGTATTTGAACAATTCTTAACAAGGTGATAAAAACATGATAAGAAGTATGGAAGCAATGTGCCCCAAATGTATGTGTAAATGAATCATAAAAATGTCATAAAAATATTAAAGATTTGTAAGGATGTGCATGATCTGCATGGGCAAGAAAATGATATGATCGTCTAGGTGAAATGAAGTCTATGGTATAATTAGTATGAAATCATAAGCAACTAGAGTGAAAAAGAGATAAAGGTTTTAGATTGTTCAAATCAATTTTGAAAATAAAGAAGACAAGTGCCCAAAGTGAAAATAAGGGATATAAGAATGTTTGGATAAGGGAAAGAAGAATTATTAATTATGTAAAATCAAAGAAGATATATACAAAGAAAATATGTAAACTATAAGTCAATGATATCATCAATTGGATGCCTATTTATAGGCTCTATATCATTTAGATCACACCAATATTCTGTAGAATTAGGATCATAGTCATCAATGTAATCATTATTATAGGAAAGAAATAAATTCTTAGTTTGAGCTTGAAATTGTGATATGACATTTTGATTATCTTTTATATTTTTGTATAATGAGAAATTTACTACACCATATATTTGAGTTGATTTTTGGGCATTATGTTCATCATTCTTAGAATCTTACATCTTATTATAAACTAGATAATGATTATATATGATTGGTTGAACATTAGGAAGATAATTAATTTGTGTTTTTACTTTTGCATTTTTCTCTATGCATAAATTATATATATTATATGATTCCTTAACAACTATTTTTGTATTTTAGACTTTGTAGGATTATTTTTCTTTGCAATTTTCTTCATGAAAATATTTTTGAAAAATTTACTTTCTTTTTTATTTTGAATTTGTTCTTAAAACTTTCCTTTTGAAAATTCTTATTTTTCAATCTTTCTTTTTCATTTTGCTTTTTTGTAATCTTTATTTCTCTAAATTTTCCTTTTGAATCCTTTCTTGTTATAAATTTTCCTTTTGTATCCGTATTTTCCTTTGTGTTCTTTATGTGATTTTTGTTTAGGAGATGCAATATAAGTGTGTTGCTTAATTGATTTTTTTTTTTTTAAGATCACTATTATCAAATATACTTTATGTGTTGTTATTCAAATCCAAATAAATGTATATATGATTCCCATGTAATCTATGATATTCATAATAATATTTTTATCTTCTTAGAGGAGGTATTAAAGGTAATGTAATAATCTTATTTCCAATCATTTCTCTTAGAAGCTTACTTAGACTCTTGTTAGCCTTTGGTACACTTGTTGAAGTATTAATTGTAGATGTTTGATGCTTGTGAGGCACATGATAGGTATATATAGATACATGATTGACATAATAATATTATGGATTATTTAAATATTTTCCATAATTTTCAAAGGATATAAGATTTGAATTAAAATATTGATTTTGATTTTGTAATTCTTCAATTGATTTTTTCATGGTGATAATTTGATCTTGAATGGATTCACCAGTACAAACCCTACGTATATTTGATTGAATATACATACCATCAAGAGAATATGTGGGAGAGATAAGATTTTCCTTTCAATTAATAGGTTCATTGATTATACATGAGTTAATTTCTTCTTTTTGGTAAATAGCACTAGAATAATTATCACTAGAAACAGATGAATTGTCATCATTTGGTAGTTTTGTGCTAATATTATGGCATTGTGGTGCAAGATTAACATCACATGAAGACAAGGATGAGAATGGAGTAGAAGTAACATTATAGGATGTGTGAATAGAAATTCCATGATTTCAATTGTAACTAGTGATGTGCTAAGGGAGAGGAAGGAAAATTATCCTCATTTGTTGAGAAGGGAGAAGAGTTATGACATGTAGGCTTAATATCCAATATCTGTAAAGGATTAAATTTTGAAAATGATTCCTTATTTGAAATTCCTTTATTAAGAAATCATTTTTTAAAAAATATTTACATTTTTCTTTAATATATTTACCTCTGAATGTTGATTTATTTGAGATTTGAATTGTTATTTTTGCTCTAGATTATTAGTCAAGGAATAAGATGAATTTAAAGAAGATTCTAGAAGTAAATTTAATTTTAAGGACTCATGTTCCCAAGTTGTATCAAAATCAAATTATATAATTAGTGCTATGTCATAAAAATTATAACCATCCATGTATGTTTATTCCATATGTTTTTTATTATTACGATTTGTCCTTTCATTATCATAAGTAAAAGGCACATAATGAGTAGAGAACAAGTTAGATTGACTACCCATGATATATATAATGATTTTGATTACATTAAATGTAATAAATAAAACACTTAGTGTTATTAAGTAATATACGATGTACAAAATGACCAATGATTATGAATACAATACAATCAAAAATCAAGGTATGAAGGTTATCTAGGCCTGGGTTTGAACAATTGTGTCAGATCTCAAATATAATTTCTTGTTCATTGATTAGTGTCAACCCAAATTTTTAGAGCACTAACTACATAGGTAAAAAATAGTTCATGTATCCCACTAACCTTGTTTTTGATGGTACAGTGAGAGTAACCTCCCTAAATATTATGCTTTTCTCAAGTACACCATAAATCAAATGATTAAAAGAGGCTTCCAATGGTATAAACAATGGATCATATGCATGTATGACATACTATGAGGCACACAAAAAATAAATATCATGTTTAATGTTGTATAATGGCTATGAATAGTGAGGTCAACCCCTCATGCCATAATGTTCATGTGAAACTGTAGAAGATAAATAAATAAAGGCAATACTCAAAAAAACGTACAGGTTCACCAATTTTTTACCCTATATTTATTTATATAAAAAATGATTTTTTTTATAATAGGTGTAATATTTGAGAGAGATCATGATATTAAAGACATAAAATTATTAACAATTTTGAATTGTAACTTTCTAAATATAGAAATATGTTACTTTTGGATAACACTAAGAAGAAATGTATTTCGCTTTGATCTAGAATTCCTTTTCATTATTTCATATGTCAGATAAATGAATAAACAAAATATAGGACATCAATTATGAATAATCAAAGTTCTAATTATATAATTCTCATGGACAAGACCATGTTCCCTAGGTAGCAATGTAGGCCAATTATGTTTGTTGACTATAAACTTGTTTGTGTTGAATATGATGAAAATATAAATATTCCACATTATGTACCTACATCCAATTATTAGTTTGAGATATTATGACTCTTTTTGTGTTATGTGAAATTCATTTTTTCTTATCTTTGCTTTAGAAACACTAGGGGTCTTTGTGACATCTAGAAACATGAAAAAAGAGGTGGGGTGTAATCATCTGAGGTTACCCTATAAACCCCCTTGATGATTTACCACTACCTATGCATCCAAATTCTCAATGGAAGGAATCTAACCATAGATATATATCTAAGATAGAGTGATTTTGAAATTTTGCTCCTTTACTATATGTATGTAGCTAAAAATGGGACTTTGATACTTAATAATGATTATTTTTGACTTGCTTTGAAATGATTTAGACATGGCTTATGACTGCACCTTATGAATTTATATTGAATTTGGGAATACTAGGTAATATTTTATCAATGTAAAATAGTGTAAATATTAAATTTTAGATAAAAGTCCAATGCCTTTGAAATGAGGTTTTAATTTGCATATATAGTTAAACCTTTGGAAGTTTCTATTAGATGACCTAGTAAAACATGCAAGAATACCAAAAATAATATTTTGAATTTATAAATCCATTATTTTGTGTGGTGATAAATCTACTTTAGGTGGATATGTCCAATTCAAAGGACCTATCTACATAGGGTAGACATCCTAGAGAATAAGGGGCATCTACCCTTAGAATGGCAGTAGTCTAAGGATGATACAAAGAGGTTTGAGTATTAACTTGGAAAATTTTATGTAATAATAATTTTTAATAGATGATGAAGCTCACATATACAAATGGATTAGAGGAATGGTGAATAAGATTCATGTATTTTGGCATAATATATGTGGTTTAGGATGTGTCAATAATTAACATATCGATTACCTATGACTATATTTATGTGTATAAAGTCACCCCATTATCTAGACTATTCAGTTTGAGTAGGTGTCTAACCTTTTTCTACTAATGAAGTCTAGATATCTATCCCTAGGCCTATCCACGTTTATATTTGACCTATCATAATTCCTCTATGGATATCATGGGGGATGTTGTTGACCTTGTCTATGTTGTTAGCCCATCTATTATATTTTTTATTGTTGGGGTTGTGGTTACCTAAATCCACCTATAGGGGGTAGTGGGTTCCCTTGAGTTATACTATATTTATGTCTTTAAAGACACCCTATGAGATGTTCTTAAGCCTCTTATATCTTAACCTAGTTATCCTCTATAATTAATTCCTTATTAATTTCACCTTATAGGGTCCTTGAATCAACTAGGCAACAAACCCTACTATTTTATAATTAAACCCATTAATAAACCTAGTGACAAACATCTCCTCATCCTATTAAAACTAAACATAAATTATAATCTCAATAAATATGGACTCATACTCTAAAACTATGCATGTAAACTATTGAAGAGAGTGGAATGCATTAATTCCTTACAAAAAATCCTAGTCAGAACTAGCAATAGAATTGCTCTTATGTAAGACTCTCTAAATATGGATTACCCTTGACCTCATTTTTCCAACATGATAATGTTGGACCTATAAAAAAATGGATTTTGAAATCTAATATTCTTGGAGTAACCATGGGTTCTAATAATCCCTATTACATTCCTCTACCAAGATTCATCATCTACTCTATTTATAAAGCCTAAAACAATGGGGTGGTATAATCTCAAAAACTCTCTAATCTAGTCTACCATGTCTTGTCCTATATGCCTATCATTCTTGATTGACTATAAATTGGGTTGATCCTTATTTTGGAATACTTACCTCTAATGATAACCCTTGTGTTTCTTTGACTGTCATAATTAGGTGATCTTGATCTATTTCAACCTTTCTCATGAATAATCCTAGACTAGGTCATTGCAGCCTCTGTATTATGTCTATGAGGACTACCCTAAGCTTGAGAGAAGATATGGAAATATTCTTTATGGTGTAAGTAATCCTAAACCTATACTGATTACCATGTCACTTACTCACTAAATCCTATATATGTGGGGAAAGATGATCCTAAACTCTTCTAAAAATTGACTAGAAAGCCTATAAGATTTAGGGTCCAAAATATACATATTACTCATATGGATTAAGTTGTAGATCTACTAGATCATGCTTTGGTTCCATCTATATCTCAAGCTTGACCTCTCTCAACCTTATCCCACTACATCTAATGCTAAATACTAACCACTTTAGGGGTATGTGTCCATGATGATTTTTAAACGATATCTATCCTCCCATACTATCCTATATGAAATCAATTAGTGATTAATATATGAGTAACAAAAATTAAGTGATTAATATTTGATGTTACAACACAATCTCTTATACCCAAGAGTAACAACCAAAAAAGTACAACTCAAATGGGTTAAAACATAATATTTTTTCATAATTATATTATTGTAATGCCTCATATTACATTAAATAATCAAAATATAATTAAAAAAGGTTATTTAGTAAGATTTCTAGATAAATCATGTCCCAAACTCCATACCATAGAAATAAACCAACTCAAAACATTAACAAATAGCTAGACAAAACATGTCAAGAAAAACTATAAATAAACAAACATATTTTTAAGAACAAGTCACCATCCTATGAGGTGGAGGTAGAGGGTCATGTTTGGGAAGCATTGACCAAGCAAGAAATTCTACATCCAAGATCTCTAAAGCAGTCCATCCATCTAGGGGTCATCATGTATAGTTATCGACCAACCATTAGTGGGTTGAGCAGGAATAACAAAACTCATCAAAGACCATTGTATAGACCAACATCAAATTTCCCATATGAAATCCATCCATCCCCTATGGGAGGTTGATTTGAGTATTGGCCCATGCTATGAGATTGAATTATAATTATGCAATCCCTAGGAGGAGGAGGTAGGTGCACATAAGGTGGTCCATCTAGTGAAACTTTGCTCATAGTGTATGAGGAACTCCCCTAGTGGTCAAGGAGCTCCTACAAGTGTCAGAGGTATATCACCATATTATCCGCCTGAGCTTGGATCTAAAATAAACCAAAGAAATAATAACAACCTTTTCATTAACAAAAAATAAAATACCATGAGCCTCATGATTAAAGACATCATTATTTTTGGATTTCTAAAGCTAAAAGAGGATGATAATATGAAAATTTTGCCATAGAAAATCAATAAAATATGGCCAATATGAATAATCCTCAAAAAGTGCATGCCTCTAAGAGAAGGGATCAGGATGAAAGGGTTGAAATAGGGAGTGAATCCATCTACATGTAAATTGAGCTTCAGGACAAAACCAAAATAGATTCTTGAAAGATTCACGCCCCTTACAAGCTAGATAGAAGGGCTGGGGAATGCTGAGGTGGAGTAACCTCTCACTAAGGGGGATCCCTTGGTAGATTAAAAACTAAATAAAATGAGTCAACTTGGGATCCAAATAGGGTACCACACACATTCTAGATGGGTGATCCAATTCTTAGGAGAGGACTAAAGGCCCTAGTATCTATTAAGCTTGTCGAGAGATAGGGATAAAGGGATCATCACCTGATAAAAAATAATGGTAGATTAGGCTTTTAAATGCATATCACAGTTCCACCTCCAGTCTCTCCACCATTCCTTAGGAGGTTGAAGGCCAAGCTTATGGAGCATACCATTAGGAATTAATTCTTGAATACAAAGTATGGAAGGTAAGTCATCATTATTTAATTTAAATTTTATTTTTAAATCAAGCTAGGGCATCCAGGGGGGAAAGGAAAGTAAATAAATTATGGATATTGAAAATCCCTTTACACATTAATCACATTGATTTAACACCAATAAATTTAGCTAGGGCAATACAAGATCTAGTGAGAATAGGATACCACCATAAACTATGATCATTAAAATATAACCTTATGTGAAAGCCATCCCCTATCCACTACAAGTGGGGTTTGACTACTTTAAAATCCTTCTAGATATTTTTAACAACAAAGGAGCATGTAATATTTATAGGTACATTGATGATGAGAAGGAATTAAAATCCAATATTCTACCAATTGGTTTTGTCGTGGGGAGAGCTTAAATAGATACAATGGAAGAGGAGTATTTTCAAAGACTCATTACCCTCAATAGCTTGAATAAACCATTTATTTCACAAGGCCATACTTTACTAATAAGTCTCAATTATACCCATGCCTCCTTTATCATGAAGAAGGTAGTAAATGTCCCAAACCACCTAATGAAAACCTTGAGCCTTGTTAGAATTAGCCCAAAGTAAATATTGAAGAAGTTTGGTAGATTATCATAAGAGGCTTTGGATGGGACCTAACAAGTGTAGTAGTAAACATGAGTGGCCTCCAAAATATTGGTGCAAATTTGGAAGTTGTCTATAAGAGAGAGGGGCTTGGTTATCTAATATTCAATTTTTCATTCAATCTTATTGAGGATATACTACCAAAGCTTAGATGGTGAGCTATCAAAAGTGAATGGTATGCCCAAGAACTTGAATTGGTCCCCCTAAGCAATCCACTACCAATTAAAAATTTTAAGCCACTTAGGCACTAACATCATGCTTTACTGTAAGAACTAGGGTTTCCTCAATTCAAGGCTAGAGCCTAAAGCTAGACAAAAATTATCTAGGTACTTCACAGCTTCACTAAAAATGTCCTCTTACTCTACGTGAGAAAGGTGTCATCTACAAAGTGGTTATTAATAAGCTAAGAGATCTAATCAAGAAACATAATGCCATGAATAACCCCCTATGCAGCCTTGGAATCCAAAATTTTACCTAGGTATTTAACATATAGAACATAAAGTGTTATAAAAATGAGACACCGTTGTCAAATAGAATGGTGGAGTTTGATCCTTGGGGTTTGATGCCCATGAATAGTGAGGTAGGTAAAAGCATCATGAAGTAAGGTCTATATAATGCAAATGAAATGGGGACTAAATTTGAAAGCCTTGAGCATGGAAAGAATAAAATGCCACTCAATATTATCATAAGCATTTTCAAAATATAGATTTATAAAAATAATTCTCTGAAGAGATGAATGAGCCTAGGCCATGCCCTCCCAAATTAAAATAATATTATCTAAGATATACCTCCATTTAATAAAACATGTTTATTCCAACCTAAAAAAGGAATGTAAGATTAGCCAGACGTGGTTGGTGATGGCTTTGGATATAATATTAAAAAAGGCATTTAGCAGGGTTATTAGACTCCAGTTGGTGAGAAGTTTAGAATCTCTGACTTTGGGAATAAATTTGATATTGCCTTGATTGACCATGGGGTGAAGAGACTGATTTTGTAAGGATTTTTAGTAGACCTACAATAAGTCAAGGTCAGTGAACTCCCAAGTGGATTTGTAGAAATTATAAGGGAAGCCATCGAGGCCAAGGGATTTGTTGTTTCTCATATAGTTTAAAGCATCTATAAGCTCATATAGGATGAGTGGGGAATCACATAACTGCTGATCCACAAGTTTGAGCTTGTGAGGCACCACTTCAAGTTAAATTTGAATAGCATGGGACCACTCAGCCATAAAGGGTTGGGCATGAAAAACTTAGTTGTAATTATCTATAAAGGTTGAGGAGATATCAGATGGGAGGTAAGCTAGGATTAATCCACTTGAATGAATTTAATTTTCCTAAGATATTACTTAGATTTTAGCATTTTGAATAAATCCTTGGAGGCTTTGTTGCCAATTTTAAGCCAATGCAGTTGATCACGGAGCTGGGTGCCTCTAGATACATGACTATCTACCACCTTAAGGTGGTGTTTGAGGGAAGTGGCCAGCCTTTGAAGCTTAATGTTGAAAGGATTAGTCTCGAGGGAGGCAAAAACCCATTTGAATTCTTGGAGTGTATCCTTCTCTGAACACTTGTGAATATAGGCAACATGTTTGCCATGGTGGCAGAGGAAGGAGGTGGTGTGAATAATGGCCTCATTCCACCACTCAATCCAACTAGTGATGTATGGGGGATATGAGGCCAAGGCCTAGATCTGATGGATGATTCAAATGGTTCTAGTGTGACTCAACATAAGTATTGAGAAAAAACTAATTACATGGCACATTATATTACATATAAGTCTGTTCCACTTTGTAGGAGATGGGTGAGTGATTTGACAAAATAATATCTGACTGGATGTTGAAAGGATGGCCATCAATGTTGGAAAAGGAAAAAATATTTTGTTTTAACATCATAAATCAGTCAAGATGTTTGATCACATGGTGATCCCTAGTTTGGTAGTTAAAATATTTAAACCAAGACATGTGATTATGTCAACCACCAAAGTATATGGTCTACCAATCCCCACTTATTTTTTAAATAGTACCAAGCCTTATTCTCACCAACACACCAATGCATGGGGAGGGCCCCAAATTTTTATTGGGGGTGTTCAATCATATTAAATTCATCACACATAAGCCATGTGGTAGGAGGTAGCCTATCTGCCAATGATTTATAGAGTAGGGAGCAGTCAAGGCCATCATTAAGAGCATAAATGTTGAGGATGCCAAAAGGATGGCCATCAATGTTAAGAATAATCTATATTTATTGATGTGATGGATCCTTCCCCGTGGTAATGATACTAGATGAGACCTTAGGAGTAACTAAAATACATGCGCTGTCATGTCCTACCTCATGCAATGTGGTGACCTGGGTGGCATCTAGTCAAATAATGTGTAGGGCTATTTAGAGGGGAAAGCCAAAAATTTAAACTTATTACAGTTAGAGAATGTATTGAAAACTAATATGCTGACATGTAACACACACAAATTCTTTATGGGTAGACTTTAGAAGACCCCTTACATTCCATGATAATTATTCATAGGGATGGATCATCCATTTGAAGCTCCCCTTACCCATCCTCAAAATTTGATAATGTTGTAAATAAATTATGTTGGTGAGGGTGATAAATTGTGTTGCCTAAAATATAACAATTTGACATAATACTCCTCTTGAGGAGAGTTTGATCCCCTGTGAAGTGTTTTATGAGACCACTAGGAGGATGAGCCACTAGTTGAGTGAACCTCAACCAGAGGCATCTTAAAATTTTGGGAGGCCAAATAAATGTTCTTAGGGTTAGGAGGAACTAGGTTATAAGGGAGTAATAAATAAATCCTATAAGAGGGTGTGACAATTGGAGGATAATCCTCTCAAGGTGGTGACTAGGGTGTGATTTGTGACTTATGGCCTAATTCCTATTTAGGGGTAACTATGGTCTAGCCATCACCTTAGACTATTAGTTTTGGCTTCTTAGACTAAGAAGGTGGATAATGAGACTTGGGATGACCCATGTGAGGATAATCCTTGATGTATTTTTATAAGGCCTAATAGTGAAAATAAGTGTTGGAAAGGTTGAAATATACAACCTTTTGTGACCACTAGTCTTCCCAACCTGAATTTCAATGAACTCCTTCAACTCTTTGGAGAGGTAAACCTCCACATAGACTCGCTTGCTAGGGCAGGGGGAGAACCACCTATATGTTTCAATCGTAACCACGTATCCTATAAGAACAATTATTTGGGGGATAAAATCCCAAAGGTGGACTAGTAGAGCAAGAATATCAACTTAGATAGTGACACAAAGGGCAACATTATTAGAAACCTTAAAGTATTGGGACCAGGAAGATAAAATCATAAGATGGTTAAGAAGGAATGAAACTTTAGACTTCATGAGAATCAATTGAGTCTTGGATCCTTAAAGGTAAATAAGAAAAAACCTTTGGTAAGTTTTTGGATTCTAGAGACATGGACCCCTAATGACTCTCAGTGGTTATAAAGCCAATTGTGGAGGTAATCCTACGAGGGGATGCAACCAAAAAAATAATAAATAATATAATAATTTTCATACCACTTGCAATATTTTTTAATAGCAACAATAGGAATACTTACCTCCATAAGAGAGGGGTGTAGAGGGATTAACTCATCTTGGACTTTCAGATCAAACTTTCAAGCTTGTTTGGTCACCATTAGCTCCATCTCCTACATCAATAGATGTATTAGAGCATAGTGAATTCATAAATATAGGGTATTCCCACCCAAAGGGTGGTGCATCAAGTTCATTTAATGTGCTACAACCTTAAAAAAATTCACAAGCTTCACAGTGTGACATAAGAGGGCAAAAAACATAAATAGGTAAACACAAATCATGAAAAAAAACCCTTATAGAGCAATTTCTCCTTTCCTTCAACTTCTAATCTATATTTTATTCATAATTATAGGTTTAATACTTTTCCTTAACATTATAATAATTCATTTAAGACCTATCCCACCATGGTGGCTACATAAACAAACTATAACTCAACTAATTAAGCTTAACACTCAAATGATAAATCAATACTATAAAATACATATACTCACCTAACATTTTAGGTTAAAATAATCTATGAAACTATAATGTTATATCCCACTAGATGGTAAATTAAC
Organism: Torreya grandis; assembly: GCA_037957365.1. NCBI lineage: Eukaryota > Viridiplantae > Streptophyta > Pinopsida > Cupressales > Taxaceae > Torreya > Torreya grandis. The sequence goes on along the minus strand of JARHVA010001085.1, from coordinate 871,608 downwards.
TAGTTAAGACCTTACATGGTTTCCAACATGGTCTACAATAATTATGCCTTTAATTTTTCACTCCAATGGATGAACACAATTAGGTAACAAAATTAACACATAATTCACTTTAAATAAAACTAAACTATCATAACCAACTACAAATAAATTTTTAAATAAATATCACCACCATGTCTCTAATTGGATTCTCCCTATTATCCACCCAAACAGTCATCTTCTTTGAGATTCTAGGATACCAAATGAAAATATTCTATCTAATATTTTTATTTGGGCTGAAAAATCCCAATTCAAATGTGCCATTCTCCAAATAAACTGTGCAATGAGGAAATTTAGATGAGCCGCCATGTAAAATAGTATTTAGGTGGTTTACATGCACATGCCATATAATCAATATAATGGCATGGAATGGTGGACATTTGGCAGTTGGTAGAGGATCTTATACATATAATGCTCAAGTGAATGTGAAAGAAAAAGCAAACAAGTATCCACATGATAGAGGTGGCACAATTGTCTACATAGTGATGTCTTCTTAAATGACGAGAGCATCTCGAGCTATAAATTTTTAGGTGAAACATCCTTCAACTTTAGTATAAATTATGTTCTATCCACCATCTGGTTAATAATGATTTTCCACACGTCTTCTTCATCTACCATCTACCAAGTAGGATCTCTTGTCAAATGTATATTATTTAATATATTATTTATTAAATAAGATAATAATAGTAAATATATAATATGTATTATATTTTTTTATATATTAAACATTAATTATATAGAATATATGAATATTATATATATTATATAATATATATATAATTATTATATTATATAATAAATAGTCTAATATACTTTTAAATTTTTAAATGTCGAAAAGGTGAAACATACATCTTTGTACTGATGTATAATACAATACTCTTTATATAATTGAATATATAATAAAATATAATGTCCATTGGCTATACTATATTTTTAATGAGTGTAGTTAAAATCCATTTCAACATTCAAAATATTCATATATTTCAGTTCTTGGTCACGCAGATAAGATTGGATGACAAGGGAGAAAATAAATTAGATTGGATATTCAAAGATGATGCCATTGCTTATGAACCCTCACTACCACCTGGGACTGATTTGCTCAATAGGTGACTTATTTACAATGACATTCACATTGTATCACAAGTTATGCCCCTTTATGCATTGATACGACATGCACTTTACAACTTTGACACACAAAGAATGTAAGTGATCACTTAAAGATAAAAACCTTAAAAAAGAATGCATATTTTTTTCTTTTCATTACAAGATTATATTCCCTTTTTAAGTGTAGGATGTGGGCACCCCTTGACAACTAAACCAACCAAATATTTGTGGCATCTGGGATTGATTGTGTCAACTAGTGACTCTTCTACCACAATATTCACATTGTATCATAAGTGAATCCTCCTTCATTTACCCATGTGGCATGCATTTTGTAGTGTTGACATAGTGATTAATTAATGAGATTATCTCTTTCCATGAAAATTGTAATTTATCACATAGGAAAAAGCTTTCCAAGCTGATTTAGATCTTGAATGGTTTGCCATCCATTTTTTGGTGTTGGGATTATAAATGTAATAGATGATAGAGGAGTTGATTTCATGCCTTTATGTTGCATCCACTTTTTAATTTGATAATTACAATCATTTGATTACTTTATTGACTTTCTTGGTTAGTATGCTTAATAGTATCCACCTCCATGTCAAACACATGAGTGCTTATTTCACTTTTTAAGTCATTAGTATGCTCTTAACAATGTTTGATAACATTGAGTGAATATCCATAATGATAAATTATAGTTGCATGTTGATAAAACATAATTAAAACCTATGTGGTCAAGGTTTATTATATTTGCTTCATTAGTTCAAATAATTTGAGAGCATCCTTTCAAAATCCATTTATTTATTTCCTACAATCTAGGCACTATGGGTCCCCATTGTGATACAATATCCTAGAACATATATAGATTTAGGTAGTTGTTACATTTACATGACTTAAACCCACCAGTTGTTATGATTCCCACCCCACAACCTTGATAATTAGAAAAATGTCTCATAACACCATGAGGTTGTAGCTTCAACTATTTTTATGTTTTTATTTGGTTTTTTGTTGAAAAGCCTAAATATAATACAATTGTTAATGTGATGGTAATTATGGAAAATACATTATCTATATCATAGCATATCTTTATATTATTTTGTATTATTTTATATATGTATGTGATATTTTTTCTTCATAATATATTTTAATAATCTGTAAATGCCTCCAAGAGGAAATATGTCTAATAAAATAAAGTGGTCACATGTAGTGGTTGTGTCAAGTCAGTAGAAGTTGTGAAGTGATAGACAAAAGGTATAGTGCAACAAATGAGCTTAAAGTGGAGATGGCCCACATAAAATATATGCCAATGAATCCTATAGGGGAATTCATCTATTTGTTTGTCTTGTCAGTTGAGGGAAAAAGTGGTCAATTGGTGATCGGTCATAGCTGACAGGGAGAGTTGGTAGGCTTTGCTCAGTATCAAATTTCTCAATATTTTGCTTATATTGACACCTCTAGAAGTTGCATATCAATGGTGGTGAGGATTAATGATAGGGTATTTAAAGTGATATCCTATATCATAGTGCCCATATCATAAACATGGTCTAACTTTAGGGCAATTGTTGGATTTACATAACCTACACCCATTATAAAGAGGCTTGTAGCTTGCATGGTGGTGGCATATTTATTGATTATTTTATATTTTATTACAATTACATGCCCCAAATTTGAATAAATAATGTAATTCTATTGGTGTTTAGGTAATACATTTAATTTATGGATTCTATCTCCTTAGTTTCATTGAGATTAAAGTGAGTATCGAAGAGTTTTTTTATATTGAAATATCAATTAAAAAGTATATGCATCAGTGATGCAAAATAGTTAGTATAGTATCAAAATAGACACATGATATCAAACTAAGAGGCATCTCCTCAATAATTTAAGTGTAAACATTCAATATTATACTATATAAAAAATGGCCCTATATAGGCGGCCTAGCAAAACATAAAAAAATAGAACCAACACACACATATCCCACCACTCAGAATAGAGGTGGCTCCAAAGTCTAGCATCTACATTAACTTATCATCAAGCACCCTCCAATACATGGTGAAATCCATTTTGGTGTCCTCATTTTAATCCACACACACAAGTCCCATAACATTGCTTAGCTTCAAACTAGGTCCCAATTACTCCAATTTAGCAATCGACGGTGGAGTGAAACAATTAACCTTCTTTAGAAAATAGTTCATGTTATTAGACTTGATGTATCCAAACACTTCATCCACTTCAGTAGCACTTCAAATTTTAATGAGCTTCTCTAATTTTCTAGGAAAGACATTCACATTATCTTCAATCAATTTCTAAACTTCACTTTGATCCTCAGTGTCCTATACCAAGGTGGGGAGAGAAGGGGGGAAGAGGTTGCAAAGGATCCTCATCATGAGAAAAAATACCAATTTATGGGTATAGAGGAACAATAGATTCCTCAAATTACTTAACCACATTAACATTACTATCCACAACAACATTTTTCACATCCCACATCATATCATTGTTGGCAACTGACCAACTATTCACACCATTCTTATTTGACTTTGATGAATTAACCTATTCATGAATTGGGTCATCTGCATGGTCAAAATAATAATCCTTAAATGCATTCCCATTCATGCTTTGAGATATTCACCTTAGTAGCTGACCCATGACAAACTCCCTAGTCTGGGTGGGGACTCAACTTAGGATAGCCACCCAAATCGATTAGGAACTTATACATGATCTTAGGCATCTTAGACCTTAAGAACTACTTTAGTTGTAATTGTGGCACCTTCAATTGGATAAAAATATGCATAAAAACAATATGAAGGATAACTTTAATAGTGAATTCAGTAAGTAACCTAGCTTTATATTAAAAACCCTCTAAGTTCCTTTGCTTCCATAAAAACCATAGAATTTTAGTTGAGAAAACAAGCCAAAACTTATGATAAAAACGATGGACTTTGTTTTAGGACAAACATAACCAAAATCAATATTCCACCATCCAATTTCATAAGAAAAAAAAATACCTAGCCTTTCAGGCATCATTTACAAATATTAGAAGCATAAGGATAAGATAAAAAAAGATTTTTTGTAGTTTCAGAGTCACTACAAAAGAAACAATAGGGGTGCCCAAAACCACTTTTAACCATCATAGTAACAATAACAAGTTTATTGTATATCAAAAGCCATCGAAATAGGACTTTTTGGGTTCAATATAGGATGCCCATATAACATCAAACCTAAAGGACTATGAATGAAGGGGATCACAGACATTCCAAATAAGATTAAGGGTAAGGTAAGGTACTTTGGAAAAAGAGAGCTTATTGTATATCATCTAAGTATAGGACTCAAAAATGGATGAACCATTCAACCATTTAACACTTTCCCATAATTCACCCTCATCATCCATAAAAGAGACATTGCTATTCCTCTATAGTAATTTTTGAAGGAGAGTAAATGTTTGAGTACCAAAGTGCTTGAAAAATGCATGCCACTTGTGTGCATAGGGGGTGGCATTGGTGATACAATACAAATTTTATGGTGGATGAGTATGGGTTGAAATAAAAGGTGATCAATCAACAATCGGTCCTAGGTAGCAGGTAGGGTTGTAGGTTTAATTGTAATGAATTAAGGGGTGTCCACATCATATGGTTAAAAATGGAATATAATCCATTAATGTAAATAAAACACTTTAAAAAAAATTATCTAAAATAAAAAATATTTAGCTTTGATGCCAACACCACTGCCATGCCCACTACCACAACCAAGGGAATCTAAATTACCACCAAGCTTGATAACCACCACCCAAGATGCCTCAACTTCCATGCCAAGCCCTAAGCCACCATCTAAACTAGCACCAACACCTTTGATAAACCCACATATGCTACCTAAACCACCATCAAAACCTCTACCAAAGACTCCACCACAAGGCATGATGTATGAAGAGTGAGTCAAGTGGTGATGGTGAGGGGAAATAATATCCTATAACATATCCAAATTTAGGGCAGTTGTTAGATTTACATGACTTACATCCATTACAAAGGGGTACACAGCTTGTAGGGTGACATATTCTTTAATTAAATGTTTGTTATTGTCAATGGTCAACGAGAAAAATGTAAGGAAGATTTTATTTCAAAAAGGTTTCATTTATAATCTAAGACTTAAATTATCACTACAATGTTGCTAATGTGGATAATTTTAAATGAATATTTAAGATGTGAATTCCTACATATACTCACAATGAGTCATCATCTTCTAATGTTTGGTGATGTGCAAGCAATACATTGAAGTTATGGAGTCTATATCCTTGGTTTCATTTAGGTTGAAGTGAGTACCAAAGTTTTTTCAAAGTGCATGCCATGTGGGTGAATAATGGGTTAGCCTTGGTGATACAATATGAATGTCATGGTTGAGGAGTATGGGTTGAGAGAAAAGGTGGTTGATTAGCAATTGGTCCCAAGTGGTAGGTAGGGTTGGTAGGTTTAATTCTAATGAATTAGGGGGTGTCCACCTCATATGGTTAAAATGGGATTATAATCCAATAATGAAAATAAAAAATTTTAAAATAAACTCTAAAAAAAATATAGATCCACTGCCAACTCCACCACCATGCCCACTACCACAACTAGGTCCATCTATACTACCACCAAGATTGATAGTACCATCTAAACCTATATCAAATCCACTCCAACCTCTTATAACAATACCATAAACTTCACTTAAACCTAATACACCACCCAAATTACCTCTAGCTCCACCACCAAGCCTTAAGACACCATTTAAACTACCACTGACACCTTTGCTAAACCCAAATATGCTACCCAAACCACCATCAAAGACTCCACTATATCCTCCATCACAAGGCTTGATGTGTAATTAGGTGAGTTAAATGGTGATGGTGAGGAGAAATAATATCCTAAAACATATCCAAATTTAGGGTAATTGTTACATTTACATGACTTGCACCCATTACAAAGGGGTATGCATCTTTCAAGGTGATGGATTATTTGATAGGATTTTTGTCATTGTCAAGGGTCGATGAGGAAAACATGAGGAATATTTGATTTCAAGAAGGTTTCACATCTAATATGTAACTCAAATTATCATTGTAAAGTTATTGACATGGAAACATGACATTAAGGTTTAAGAGTCTATATTTCAACTTATGTTTGTCTAATACTATTATCATGCCCATCAAATAAAGGGAAACACCATATATAAATCACAAGTGGGTTAATATTTAAAAGTGATCCATGTAGTGATGATGATGGGTAGTGATGATGACATGTAATGAGAAGATATTTTAGGTGATATCATACACTAGAGGGCCCATGTCATACAGATGCCCTAAATTTAGGGAAGTGGTGGCATATTTTATTAAATATTTTATATTTGATTACAAAAATACTCTATGTTGGATGGGTGTATTTGATGTTTGATACATAACTCAAACCAACACTACAAAGCCAATTTTATGGAAACAAAACATTGAGGTTCCAAAATCTATATTGTAACTTATGTTCATGTATGATACCAATATATTGACACCTATTAGAATTACATTAAATCCATAAAGGAAAATTTATATTTCATTTCATGTGATATTTTATGAAATTAAGGTTATGGAGTTTATCTTATTACTTTCATGGATTCTCCTTGAATTTCCAAAAACTCAACAATTTCTTGTCGGGACAAGACAAAAAACACAAGTCCTAGACACATTTAGTAGACAATATAAAAATAGACCCCTAATGAATTTGAACCTCTTTAATGATTCTAATGTACGGACCAAATATTCACCTCTCATTGGATACTTGTCTATGCTTGGGCCAACCAAATGAGAAATAATTAAATTGGCCGCATGAAGGTGCAAAATAACTAAATGTGCTTTATTCAACATAATCCCAATCTTACCACAACTTTCAATCTTTTAGTGTGTTTTCACCTTTGCTTTGGGCTCAAGGACAAAATCCAAATACTTTCCAATATCATGAATCCTAAAAACTAATAACCTAATCATAAATTCCCCCACAAACCCTTCCTTAATGGAATAACACCTCACATATGATAAAGCACATTATGATCTATTCACTTTATTTAAAAACTAGTCCAAATCAACATAGATGTACAAGATCTATTGTAAATGGTTAAGGAGGACAAGATGATGGTAATTTTATTAGGGGAAGGCTACATATTTACTATGTGACTCAAATCACCACTGTGATTCCACTTATATGGAGACATAACAATGAGGTTCCAAAGTCTATATTATAACATATTCATGTCTTTCCTTCAAACAATGAATTCATGATGGGCTTGTTGTAACAATTGAAAAGGAAAAATAAAATATCCATTTAAAAAATGACCCTTTTATTTTGAGATGTAGGTGTCTAATTAATAGAGTTATGGGGTGGCATCATCTCAAGTAGTGGTGGTGGAGTTCATGTAGAACTCATCATCATCCACATATTTCTTGTGGCTAGGAAAGTCAACAGGTGTTACATGATAATCCCAAAATATGTTTATGTTCTAGCATTAAGGGTGTATGTGTCCCTTTTAATTTTTGAGAATATTGTATTTGAATATATATTTAAATATATTATTTATTTCACATTTAGTATTGGCTATAGTCTAATATCTAATATAATTTAATTTAATTTAATAATTAGTATACATAATATCATATAATATTCATCAAGTCTCACATAAATTAGTACAACATTGAAGGCTTATATTTTATGGCTTTTCGTACTCTTTTCCCAATAGGTGTGTACATGTACTAGTAACCCCATACTAATCAAGTTCAAATCCATGAGTATGCTTTTCACCTAATTAAGTATAAACACAATCATTTTGGAATCCATCCATGCTTTTGATATTTTTTGTTGAACCTAATGATGTGTCATAGGATAGAAGCAACATTTGCAGTCTTTTCCAAGAAAAACCTTGAGGACAACTTCCTAGTTACAATTTTTAAGTTGTGTGGGCATATAGCATAAATGCATGATTCAAGCATTGCAGATCAACTTATCCATTTTGGGTATTTTATTAGAGGCACATGCTCATTTTGGTCTAAATTAAAAATTAATTAATGGACATGATTTCATAAATGGGATCCCTAACACTATTCTTCACCCTAAGTGTAGCAGACACCAGGTGGCCAATTCTACATAGAGTCATGCTAGCAACACCAACACCCCACCTACACAGCAATTTCTTCTATATAAATCAAATCATAATTACAACTCCACATATTGCATAGTCATATATGTATTAAATATTTTTAGCTTTTTTCAAATAATTTATACATAAGTATCTCCACATCAAAGATTATTGGTATAGATAATCATACTTATACTTTATTTTTAAACACTCAATAAGTACTAAAAATCCCTCTACAACTATTATTAACATCTTAGTGTTTTATTTACAAGCATGAATGGAAACATAGAGCTCTGCACACATCCATGGATTTCTATGGTTAGAAAATGCACCTAACATAGATATATTGGATTGGGACAATTCAGTTCAACTTGATTATGCAAGAAAATTCTTTGACCACCATATAACTACATGGAATCCACACACCATTGAAACACAACATACTAGAATACATCATTCCAATTTTTATGCTCCTTACTTTCTCACCATTGATTACATTTTTTCTACTGATCTTGATAAAGATTATGAGGAATTTTTGAATCAAGTAAAACACTACACCAAATCTAGTGAGTCAACATGTCTATGGAAAAAGGCACTACTTTCAAATGTAGATATAAAATGTGATGGCCAATAAAACAAACCTCAACCATGTTTATCAATGACTAAGGGTTAAAAACTTATCTTCCATCATATAATGATGATAAAGTCAACATCTACAATACAAGCATGCTCTCAATATGACATGCAAATATAGATTGTCAACTAGTTATTTACTACCATGTTGTGCTGAAATATATAGAAAAGTATGTAGCTAAAGATGAAAACAAATTTGAAATATACCACCATATTCTAACTATAATATCATCTACTATTACAATAGATAACTTATCAATGAGTGCATAAAACAAGTTTTTCTCTAAAATAATTGTTGATCGAGGTAAAGTTGTACAGAAAACATGTCACATGCTATAAAATCTAGCTTTAACAGTTTGTATTCAAACATGTATTACCTTGTATGTTGTTATATAAACATTCAAAAAGGTCTTGCATAGAATACCAAAAAATTAAATCCTTTCATATTTAATTCATGCATATGTATCTTGACTAGCATTCTTGGCAGCCATCCCACTCTTTGAAACAATGCAGAGTTGGTCTTACAGTACTATGAGAAAAAGTAATGAATGGAGATGAAGATCTAATTAGGATGTTATTTGAATATTTCCTTGATTTTATTCTTAACCCCCAATTGATTCACCTTCATTTGATATTTTTACTGGGTAGATCTATTTCTTTCCAAACCATTCTAAATTTTTTTTATAGACATTGGCTACAATAGGGAATAAATAATCATAAACTAGGAGCAATTCAAAGACTCTTATGATCCATGGCATATTGAATGAACATGTGTAGATGCCAACATCACCCTTGACTCCAACAATGATAGAATTTAAATTGATAGGGATATAACAACTACCAATAGGGAAATGAGTGAGTGGGAAGTCCTTTCACAAAGGCATGCCTTACAAAATAATGACATAGATGACATTACAATGCTTGGCCACCATGAATTTGATAATAAACATAATAATTTATATACTAGAAACACACATCTACAATATATATAGATAATGGCTCCCCAAGTGATCGATCAATGCATCAGATCTTAGCTATGCAACAACATGCATTCAACATAATTGAAAAGTATTCCCAAAATGATATAACATCCATCCCCCTTGGCATGATTTTATAGGTAACTATAGGTATAGGTAAATAATTCATTATAATCAACATGAAACATTGCTTGGATTTACTTTCAGCTGTAGGTAAATCTCCCCTACTTATACTAACTCAACTAGTGTTGTAGCATTTAACATTAATGCATCAATAATAGATTCTTCCCTGTACATTCCTATCCAAGAAATTCAACCATTTGATGAGAAATAATTAATATTTTTTCAAGAAGAAATGAGATACATTGAATATGTGCTCATAGATGAAATGATATTCATATGCCCAAAGATGCTTGGTAATATAAATAGTTGGTTGTGTGAAGTCTTTCTGTACCACAACTTCAACAACTTTAGTTATTATTCAATGATACTTGTTGGAGAGTTAGAATAGCTTCCAACTATAAATTACATTCTAATGTATGTAGGTAGGTATTTTGGTCATATGTTATAGCACACATTTGATAAAGTTTTTACATTGGAAATAGATTTATGTCAACAAGGATACATAGAACAAAAACTGGAATTCAAAAATTTGTTATTGAATATCAGAGATGTAAACCCTCTATTAAAATACTATTCTACTCTCATGTCAAAGACATCATCATACATGCCTATATAGAAACAACATCATTTTAAATACTCAACCCATTTGTATGCAACTAACATATTATCAACAATGCCTAATAAAGAAAAGTTAAAATACTTAATCACTACAGTTACAATCTATAAATCTGAATAGAGTAAAGATACAAAGACATGTCACCAAAATTATATTTAATTTGAATCAACCATGATTCTATGTAAGTGACATAAAATCATGCTAACAACAAATTTATGGGTGAAAGTAGGATTGGTTAATAGAGCGGTTGGATAAATTATTCACATTCTCTATAGTTTATACTTAAAACCACTATCATTACCAATGAATATAATTGTCACATTCAAAAAATACTTTGGCCCACCATGGGATGGTAAAAATCCTTTTCATCTTCCAATTCCTCTTATTACTAAAGTAAATTGTAGAAAAATACCTATCAAAATGTCATGGGGCCTAACAATACATAAATCATAGGGAATGACTCTTGAAAAAGTAACAGTTGATATTAGCAAACATAGATCATCAAAGATTGACCTTCATTGCTATATTGAGAGTATGTTACCTAAATGACATATATATCCCTTGCTTTTACATTTGAACATTTTTCAATAATTAAGGAATCTTGATATGTAAATGCAAGGAAATCACAAGAAAAACTATTGAGATAATTTCCTTTTCCACTTCATTTTTATCAACTCTCATTATAATATATTTTTCTATACATTTATCTCATGGAATTTTACAAAAAAAAATGACTAGGTCATATTTTTTAGAAGATATTCTATAGTTTTATATATGTGATTTATAAAAATATAATGTGTATATGCAAATAATTTTCTCATGGTAAACTAACATTTTATTAGCATATTGGGCTATTGAAATGTGTCAAGGTGTAGACTCGATGTTAGTCATATTTACAAGAACCAATGTATAAGATGGGATATTCAATGGGTTCCATGTAGTTTTATGGCCATAGCAATCATAGAATTGAGTGCAATGTGTACATGGTGATGACAACACAATCAAAGTAAACTTTGACAATTTTTTATCCATAATTAGAATGTCAATCACAAGTGCCTATTCATAGTGTAGTGAAATAAATTAGATGGTCATTTCCAACCTAAAAAACCAAGGATTTACACTAAACCATATGATGTCACGTGTTCATGACATTATCTATGATTCCTTCCAGCATTCCTTGCACCTTCAGGGTAACTATTAATATTACTTCCAATAATGTACAAGTAGTAATTTTAGTTAGTAATCAATAAAGGATTCAACACAAGTACTTAGTCCCCAAATTATAGTAACAACCCATTTAAAGAATCTATCAGATTCTTATTATATCTTATTTCCTTTAGAAAAAAATTTACACCCAACTCAATAATTTAGTAAGAGGGTGAATCAATCCATGTCCTCTTAAAAGAAGAAACAATAAATATTCCAATAATAATCTTGGAGATTCAATCCATATTATTTTTCTTAATAAATAAGCAATCTATATATTATTAACAATATGGGGACCAAATCCCTATTTTATAATAACAATAATATGTTTTAAAAAATCACAAAGCATAAGATCCAATTTTTACAAAGAATACGCTTTTTTTTAATTCTTTGACACACAACAAATCACATGCATTTTACCTATTACAGTATCAAATTGTTAAGATTTGGTCTAAACAATATTTAATAAGAACCATAACATAGCTCATTTAGGATAGAGGCATGAGGAGGAGAAAAAAATGAGAACCACAAATATTTCTCAAATATTTAGCATTTGTGTGTCTATTTAAAACTCAATGTCATAATGTAAAATATGAAGGATTATAAGAATATTTATATCAGATTCAAGGACTTGCATCTATTTTACTATTTTTCATGCAAAAGCTGGAATTTAATGATGATGGAACATGTGGTGTAGTTAAACATTAAATGCTTCTTTGCACATGTGCACACCCTAAATACACACTAACTAGTCTTAGTAGAAAAGTTGACTACCTGTGTCAACTTAACAAAAAATTCACAATAAATATTTTCAACAACACCTTCCTTTAAGTGAAAACTATAGAGGTATAAGGTAAAATTTTAGAGTCTTTAGAATCCTTATAAAATATATTTCATGTTTCATTTTTCAAATAATTTGAATCTATTGAGACTTGTAATTTATCCCAAATATTATTTTTGGATTAATTTGAATCTTTTAAAACCTATATTTTTATCCCAAATATTAATTTATTTATTTATAGAGGCTTGTATCTCCAATACAATCCCATGTGATGCCCATTTTTGAGATAAGGGAAGTAGCTTCAAAGTCACCCATCTCAAAACAAGAATTATCCATATCATGTGATAAAGATCTAATCATGTAGCATTATGTCATCATGTGGAGAATATTTCATTCTAGTAATATAATTTTCCTTCAAAAATTTATGTAAAATATGTAATGTGAGGCATAAAAGTGTCATGTATAGATAACTATGGTAATGAGGTATGCAACAAAGTGACCTTCTTTGAATTTTTCTAATGTAACAACAATGAATGATATGTATCATGGCACCACTAATCAATATCAACAAGCACAAAACATAATTCCATGCAATGTCATAGAATGTCATACCCTAAATCTAAGGGATACATACAATGGACATGAATTTGTTGAAACAAACAAGTCCAAGGGATTTATGCAAATGAAATTGAGAATTCAAAAATAAGGGACATGTTCAGATGTCACACATGCAAAATAACATAGGTTCAAATGCCATAAATAATGCATATGTTCAAATTTCATACATACCAATCAAAAATATCATATATATTTTCAATAAATTTTTTCACACAAGTTTCAAGGGCCAACATAATAATCAAACAATGTCTAGCTTATCATGCAAGAAAGTAATAGCATTGAAGGAGCATAGAACAAGTGAGAACTAGTTTATTCCATCCATATGGATCAATGTCACATCATATAAAATTAATATATCCATGAAGAACAATTTAAGATATGAATAACTAGAAATACACTTGTAAACTATGTATCTTGACATGGTATAAAGGTTATAGAAATATATAGCTTGTTGATAACATATCATTTGGAATAAGATGGCCCAATCAAAAACATGGTCACTAGGTACAAAAGAATCCAACATCTAATAATCCATTTAGATATTTATGTCGTGTGTCACACTCATATACCTCATGAAATTAATATGTTTTTAGAAAATAATATGATATATACCAAAATATGTGATAAATAATAGATGTGAAGTAAACTAGTAACTCATGTCATGTTCATTTCCATATTTTTTATTTTTAAATATATTTTGATTGTTTTTTTTTTAATATTTAAATAATTTTTGTAATATTAAAATATTTACTTATTTATAATATTGTTGCAAGTGCATGATGTTCATATAGTTATTCACATTTTTTTATCTTCAAGTGTATCCAAATGGTAATCTCTTATACCCACCTTTTCAATAACTAAAAATAGAGCTAACCAATTAGTTTTGAATTTACCTTTAGTTTTTACATCTACATTTGTATTATTTTGATTCTATATTAACACTAAATCCCCAATTTTAAACTCACAATTAATAATCTTTTTTCCATATGCTCTTTTGATCTGATCTTGATAGACTTTTAGATGTTCAATATCTTGTCTACACTTGTCATCAAGTATTTCTAATTCATGTAATTGTTTTTCATGATTATTGTCTTTTAGAGAGAAATGAAAGTTAGGAATTTACAAATATATATGGAGTACTACTTCTATTACATAAATAAGGAAAAATAATTTAGCTTTTTTTGTTATATGTACACATGTTCAATATGCCAAAGTGCAACTATTTTTCTTAATATTTTGATGATTGTCTTATTTGTTGCTTCTACTTACCCATTTCTTTATGTAGTATGGAGTAGATAAAGTGTGAAGGATATGGAATTTAGCACAAAATCATTTAATTATTTTATTTTTAAAGGATGATCTATTATTTTTTATAATAGATAATGGTAATCCAAACTGTGAAATAATGTGTCATAAATAAGTGACATATATCCTTTCCTGTAGTAGTCTATAAAGGTATTTCCTAGATCCATTTTGTAAAATGTTTTTTTCTTGTAATAATTTACTAGTGACATTTTGATGATTTTGGATTTACCTTAACAATTAAATTGAACCCCCAAAGGGAAAATGGTGAAGGTGAAATAAGATTTGTAATTTGTTTGATGGAATATGATTTAGATTACTATATTTTTGACATTTTAAGAATATTTTTACATGTTTTTCTCACTATTTTTCCATGGTGGGCCAATAGTAACCTTGACATAATAATTTTTAGGACATGGATTTGCCTCTAAAGTGACCACATTTACTATCATGTAATTCAAGTAAGTATTGCTTAAATTTTTCATGGTTAAGACATAGAAGTAATTGGCCATCAAATTACCTTTTAAATAAATATCCTTTGATTAGAACATACTGCAATGCTTCATGTTATAAATTATGTTTGTCATTGCATCTATAATTTTATAGGATAACAACCCAATATAAGAAATTGTATATATCACTATACCATTTTGAGGTTATTATGCTACAAGTAACTACCAAGGTCTCTAAAGCATATATGGTTGTTTCAGTAACTAACACGTGTCTTAACTAATGAATAGTGAAAATTGTATGCTTTTCATTTATATCAATAAGAATCATGGAAGAAACACTAGCCATTGCATAAATTTGTTTATTATCTTTGTGGTTTATGATTTCTATTGAAAATGTTTTGAAATGAATAGTTAATCATTGTACCATTTCTTTGTATGGGATTAAATTTTATTATTTAGTGTGATAATTATTGAAAACCTAATTAACCACCACTTGGTAATCTCCATATATATATATATATATATATATATATATATATATATATATATATATATATATATATATATATATATATATATATATATATAATTTTATTTTATTTTTTTATTTTTATTTTTTTATTTATTTGTGTGTGTGTGTGTGTTATAGATAATATGAGTGTTTAAGCCTCATAATATGTTATATTATTTGTACATGAAAATCCCAAATGATATGTGAATGGTAATGGTTGACCTTGAGGAGTAATAAAGGATTTTCTCACTCTAACACTAGTAGTTTATTTTGATCCATCAAAATACATGATCTAATTGTCATTATCAATATGATATGTAGTGAATTCATCATAAAAAAAATCATTAATTGGTGATGTATCTAATAATGGGGCTATATCTAAGTAATTTGTGATATATTTCCTTTTACTAATTTATGAGATACAAATTTTAAATAAAATTACATGAGTGAAATTACTCATTTGGAAATGTGTCTTGATAAATGTGACTTTGATATGAGAAACTTAATTGGTTCCTAGTAATCTCCATATAATTTTATATATTCTATTTTTAGTGTGTATGTGTGTGTTTTGTAGATAATATGAGTATTAAAGCCTCATAATATGATATACTATTTGTACATGAAAATCCTAAATGATATGTGAATGGTAATGGCTGACCTTGAGGAGTAATGAAGACATTTGCCACTCTAGCACTAGTAGTGAATTTTGATCCATCCAAATACATGATCTAATTATCATTATCAATATGATATGCAGTGAATTCATCATGAAAAACATCATTAATTGGTGATGTATCTAATAATGGGGCTACAACTAAGTGATTTGTGATATATTTTCCTTTTACTGATTTATGAGATACAAATTGTAAATAAAATTATAGAGTAAAATTACTCATTTGGAAATGTGTCTTGATAAATGTGAGTTGAACATGAAAAACTTAAGTGGTTACAATATCTTGTCTCTCATAATTAAGCATATAATGTCATAATTTATGTGTAAAGACAAGAGATAGACATAAATTTCCACTACATTGTAATTTTTATCAAAATATAATAATGCATGAGTGATGTAGTAAATGGAAAACTCTTTATGATCATCATCATATTGTGTTAGTAAAGCTCTAAAAAAAATGTAGTGTAAATGTATAAGAGTAAATGTTTGTCTGGCATCAAAGGCATGAGAATAAGGGAATTAGGTATATTTTATTTCATTACATCATTTTTTTTATAGATATCATCCCATTCAAATTTTATATTTTTATTAATGGACATGTGAAATATTGTGTCTTGTTAGCTAACTGACCTAGAAATCTTCTAATTGCCTAAATCTTTCCTTATACAGACCATAATTGCTTCATCCCTATTGAGAAGTAATATGTATGATAGTTTTGATATTTTGGGGGTCTACTTCAATGCTGGGAGATGTGAGTTATGATATAGCCTACTAGATTTTAGATGTAACTCCAAATACACATCTTTGGATTTAAACATACATTAAATGTTTGTAGCCTGTAAAATATATGTTGTAAGTCTATAGGATGATCCTCCCGATGTTTTGATTTTACATATAATTCCTCCACATAATCTTCTACAATATTTCATATATAGTCATGAAATATGCATTTCATAGCTCTATAATGAGTTTCCCTTACATTATTTAATGTAAAAGGCATGACTACATAATATAATGTTCCACATAGTGAAATGAAATGATGTTTTTTATTTTTTCATAGGATTGATATTGATTTTATTGTATTGAAAAAAATCCATAAATGTTAACACTTAATAACCAATAGTAGATTAAAAAATCATATCGACATTTGGCAATGAAAAATCATCTTTAGTAAATTCCTTACTTAAATATAGATCTAGTCTATATAGCATTGAGTATGTCTGAAAGGCTTTATAACTAGTACTATATTAGATACCCAATCAAGATAATCAATAACTCGAATAAAACCCACATCTAAAAGCTTTTAAATCTATTTTTGGACTAACGTGGCTAAGTTTGGATGCATTTTTTAGTTTTTTATTCACTGACTTTACCTATGTACATTAATAGATTATGCATTGTAATGTAAGGATCTATTATAGGAATATCTTTGTAAGCCCATGCGAATAGATCTAGGTAATCATATATAACCTGTCAAAGGTATTTATATTCAAACTTATTTAGGATGGCCATGATAAGTACTAGTCATGGATCTTTATATATTATATAATGATATTATATTGTCTCTTCATTAATTAGAGTTTTTTTTTTCCATATATGGTGTTTTAGGAATGGTATTTGGACCATCTTCTTGGATTTAGTCATCAACGTCCCTAGTTTCTCCAAAGTATACTTGGTCCACTATTTAATGAAAACATGTAATTATTTTATAGAAGGAAGGAAGGTCCTCATATGTCTCAAGGTATTATAATAAAGATTCATCATTTGAAAATTCATCTAATGTCTAAATCTCTAGATAAATTGTATCATTGACCTTCTCAAGGTATATCAACTGTAAGGCAAATGTGTTATTAACTTATCATGTTGGATAAGGCCTTGATTTTAGGAAATGTGTATAAATATTAATTTGTGGAGACATTCATTTCTTGGATAAATGTCTAATTCCTATAAATAACCAAAGTCATTGTCATCCTTTTTGATGAAATTCTTGAATGGAGTTAACAATTCCTTGGGCATGTGTTCCCAATCCTTCTCCTATATAACACATTTTTGATAAATATTTAAGCCAAAAACCATATTTAATATAGTGTATTGATTATTTTGCCACTATATTGAAAGAAAATATTGATGGTTATATTGGATTTGAGTTGTGTGCATATGGTTGCATGTGAGGAATATCATGATCTTCAAGTTGAGTTGGTGCTAATACTAGAATGGTTCTTTATCCAAAGGGCATGTATATATGTATCCTTGATGAGTGAACTTTGAACATGCATGTAGAGCAGAAATAATTGCATTCATCTCATGTATCCATGATCTTCATAATATAATATTATAATTAATGTCATTATGCATGACCTAAACATTTGTGGATATCAAACGAGGGCCCGTAGTTATATTTAATGTATTTTGTCTAATTAATTTTCATGGAATATTTTTTTATTAAGGGTAAAAGAGGTTTTAGAAATTGACCCACACTTTTATAGCATAGAATAAGATAGAAAAAAAAGAGCTCAAAGGAACACCTCTTCCAATGGCACTTGAGACATGTAGTAAATAGGTTGTAAACTAGCTAGAATCCTTCAAAATAATAAATATTATGTTGTAAACCTACATAAAAATTAAGTTATGAATCAAAATATGTCTAAAACCCTTTCATGATATTTTATTTTTGAGATCTAAGGGTCACGGTCAAAGGTTCTAACTCTCTCTTGCAATGATGCTTCCTTTTATTTCCAACCACATCCCAATCCCCTCCATACCCTAAATCAAGATGGATGGGAATGTCTATTCCAAATAGTCAATTGGTAGCATAATCCTGAATGGGACCTGAGCCACTAAATCCCTAATTAAAAACATAGATACACTTTGGTTACTTGGTGAAACCCTTTCTCTCTCATAATATTATCAAAACCTTGAATTTTCAAATTTGAATAAGTAATGTATTATGCCTTTATACCTAGGATATTTAAGAAAGATATTATAAAAATTTAATCTTGATCCATTATCTACATGAAACATTTTGATAGCTTTGTTATGAGATTTAACTTGGATATATAGGGGGAGATGTTGATCTATTACATACTTGGGAGGTAAGTATTCCTTTTTAAAAGAGATAATGTATTTTGTCCAATGTAAATTATTAAGGATAGAAGCAACATAATGTGTTTATGTGTTATTGGGTAAAATTATATTGTGTATTGCTACATAAAGAACATTTTTAATAGGCATTTTTAGGATTAACTCTAACATTGAAATCTTAGAATGAGTGTTATGTATTTGATCAATGGTATCATACTCTTTGGGATGATATACCTACCATGTCATAGGTGGATAGGGTTGATGAGGAATATTTTTACCACTTTTTTTTTTGCAATGAGTAAGGTATTTGCCCTCATCTAGTGTTGACAATGTGAATAATATAATATAATATAATATAATACATGGATGAATACTATTGTAAGTAAAAAACAATTCACACATGATTTTTAGTTTTTGGTTATGTTAGTAACTTAGATTGGATATTGTAATAATATGAATTTAGGAAGGCTTGAGACTATACACTATGTATTTTAGAATTTTAGATATTTGAATTTCATTAATTTCAATATATGGTGAAAATAAATACCTTGGGAAATAACATATAATTTAATGATGAACTTCAATATATCGTATGTAATTGACATGATTTGATTATGAAACTTTGAAATTATAAAAAAGACTTAGGATTTAACTAAACACGGTGTTTTTTATTTTTAGGCTCTCAAAGATACTAATCCTAGGAATCAGTAGTGAACAAGGCCTAAAGGGCAAAAACTACCAAGAATTCAACCATTCTATAGCCACACTATTTTTTGTCTGATGTACATTGAGATTAACTTGTGGTGGCTAACTGCTTATTAGTGCACTAAAAAAATAAATGGCCAAGAGGCTTCCTATAGATGAAAATGTAAAACCTAGGTGTTTCCAATATAATGTGAGGTACTTAGATATATATGTTTTTATCCGATGGATTTTCCTCACACCATAGCTAAGGTGAATTTGAAGATTGTTTTAACCAAATTAATAGCTCCTATGAGTTTTACAACTAACAAAACATAGTTCTAGAAAATAATGGAAATAAAGCAAAAATAAATTAAAAATAGGAAAATATTTTCATCCAAGGAAAATCAAGAAATCAGTCTAAAATAATTAGGCCCAAGATAAGTAAATCATAAAAAATATTTTCAGATTTCTCTTTAGTGTCTATGAATCATGAATTCAGGTGAAACCCTAGAACAAAAATTGAAATAAAGGCAATACTCTAAAAAAATGTACAGGTTCACCTTTTTTTCAACCTTATTTTAATTTATATAACAAATGAAAAAAAATATAATAGGTGTAAGCTTGAGAGAGATTATAATACTAAAGACATATAATTATTAACATTTTTGATTTTCAACTTTCTAAATATAGAAATATGTTACTTTTAGACGAAATGTAATTCACTTAGATCTAGATTTTCTTTTCACTGTTTCTTGTTGGAGTAAAGCACATAAGATTGTTTAAGGATTTTTTTTATTGTTAGAGATGTTATTCTATTTTGTGCATGTATTTGTTGAGTGCACAATAATAAATAGACACTCTTATTTTATAGGTTATTCATGCAACAATATTTTGTTGCACAAAACAGCTTATCTTCCCTATTTAATAGGTACTCCCATGTACCTTTGACTTGGTAATTTTTGAAGACCCACACAGATGATGTGAATAGATTTTTAGATATTTTATTGTGCATACTTATTCTCTGTATACAATGTATGTATTATTTGTATTGTGCTAATGGTGTGCAAGAGTGTTCCTACTAGTTATGAATTCATTTTGAACTCCGTCATGGTATCATAACTACTCCATGTAACTATTACTCAACATCCCATTACTCTTTCAAACACTTGGATCATTTTTTGGATCAGCTTTGTTCATTTGTTTGCATTGGAGGAAACCACTAACTCTTCTAGACCAACCCGGGCTCACCATTGCTACTCAAAAGTTTATTGGCACATTTATACATTCACATTTGGATGTTTTTTACATTAAAATATACTTTTGTTATTGTATATGGATTTGGATCTATATTCAGTGCAGAATTAGTCAGCACTTTTATTAGATATGAAATGCATCAATTTACATGACGTATTTTATTTGGATATCTAATCTGATTGCATATTGAGGGATGACTTGCCTACCACCATTGTGTAGTTGTCCCCCTTTGAACTACCATGCTAGGTTTTATTCTAAGCTCAACCTACACCTGTTCTTGCCATCTACCCACAGTCTCTCCACTTGCCACTCAGAATCCATACTATTTGATGATGTCTCATCCTATAGATGCCTTGATCTCTTCATTGTTGGACAAGAATCACTTGTTAAGGTTGAAAATATTTCAACCAATGATGAATATACCCTGACATATATGTCATTAGATGTGTACCTCTACATGACACTCTTCACCTAGGTCAGTGGCTCTTAACAAGTTGTCAACCTGGTGAAGATATCGATAAATTTTTTGGTGTTTCCTCTCTCTATTGGCTTCCTTTCTTCTATTGATGACCAGCATTGACATCTGTCTTTTTAAACAACTCCCAACAATGGCATTCAAGACCCAAATCAAAGAACACTATTTTTTGGCATAAAAAATCAAAGTGAGCCTAAAGTCCATTATTGTAAAAGGACATTATTGTGGGGTACATTATTGTAAAAGGACCATTTTGTTATAAGTTTTTTTTGGAACCCATAATCTTTCACTCTTGTTAGTCAAGGATAGAGGGTGAGGTCTAGTAGGTAGGAGATCAGACCCCCTCATAGATAAAACAAGATTGTTCTTGTTTCTCCTTACTTTTATTTCTTGGAGATCATTATTATTGCACGTGTACTCTATTGGCCCACATTTTTGTCCTTGTCATCACACTTTGCATACCAATGGATGAATTTTTTGGTGGAGTCTGATGTTCTATTTTGAGTGTGCATTATATTTTCGTGCTACTTTTTTTACTCACAAATGCATTTTCAATAGAGCTCAATGTCTTACATTCTTGAGTATGGTTTTTTGTCACACATTACTCCCTTATTTTATCGGTAACTCTCTTATTATTGATGGTGTCTTCTACAAATTGATAGTATTCCAGTTTTTATGCATCATTTGGTGTTTTTTGTTGTATGGGACCTTTATTTGTAGTAACACTAAGAGTCACAGAGCTTTTTATTCATGTTTTTATGCTCCATAATGAGCACATTACTCTTTAGTTGTTGACTATCCCATCACCACTAGGGCCATCTTTTTTAGAGTTATTTTTTCTATATCTTTGACATTTTATTGATAGATGATAGTCTCCTTCATATTTACTATGGAACATGATCTCCTTATAAAGAGTATCTATTCTGGTGAATATAGTGTTAGCATGTTAGTTTTCAATTAGTGAATCTATCCCATTCATACATAATTTTTTCATCACTCCACCCAGTCAATAATATGGGGGGTATGGTGCAGATCCTACTTCTTTGGTTGTCATGTTCATTGCTAACCCTTGGTGCACCACATCTTATGGAAATAGATTGAATTTAGTTGAAGAACCTTTTTTTTGCATTATCTCTGATAGTCCCTTTTTCTAAGATTTATTCTAGGGAATTCCAGTGTCAGTTGTTTTTTGTGATTGAGTGGTGGATCCAGACCACTCATGTATATTTGAGTTCCATTGAGACTTTTGAGTCCACTGAGTGAATTTATATTTGATGGCCTTCATTCCATATAGTACACCTCTTCATCATTATGTTTGAGTATTGAGTTATTTGCTTTCTTAGGACACCTTGCAACATATTTTTTTCTCTCAACTTTAGTTGTTACTAGTTTTTTAGGTACCTTGCAGTGATAAATTTCATCCTTGGTGACTATTTTTCTCTAGTGTTTTGAGATTAGTTTTTTTATAGAGTTATCCTCATATAGAGTACTAGTTCCTATTTTACTTGGCGATTACAATGACTTGACAACCATGTATTCTAGTAAGATGGATTGCTTGCAATAGGGACACTTTATATTTCACTTGATTTTTACATGGGTACCCATTCAAGCCTATTTTTTAGGACCCATTTAGTCTCTTTGCTTTGTTTTTTTTCACTCCCTATTTTGTGCTTAACGGAGGGTGTTGGAGTAAGCGCATAAGCTTGTTTAGGGATTTATTTTATTTTTGGATATGTTATTCTATTTTATGTATATATTTTTTGAGTGCACAATAATAAATAGACACTCATATTTTATAGGTTATTCAAACAAAAATATTTTGTTACATGAAACAACCTATCTTGTCTTTTTAATAGGCACTCTCATGTAATTTTAACTTGGTCAATTTTACAAACCCACACAGATGATGTGATTATATTTTTAGAGACTTTATTGTGCATAATTTCTCTTTCTGTATAATGTCTATGTTATTGGAGTTATGGTAATGGTGTACAGGAGTGATCCAGCTAGTTATGAGTTCATTTTGAACTCCATCATTTTTGATTTTAGACAAATGAATCTACGTGATCAAAGGTAGAATCTAAAAAAATTATGTATAGTGAAACATCCCCAAAAAAAATTGGAATTACCTTTCAAAGTACACAATAGAACAACGTTTAAGGCCCATTATACAAATTTAAAATAGCATAATGCATCTCAACAATCAATACATAAGTAATAATAACTAATAACCATATTGGTTCACCTTAGACACTTACCTAGGGATAAACTCCACTAAGAAATAGATAAGTATGTTGTCCTTAGAATGTTATGTTGTTCGAGGGTGCATTAGTAGGTGGATCCTTACTAATAACCTCTAAACTTTACAAAGGCACTCATCTTCTCTATATGACCATCTAGGAAAATTTATCCCTACCTAAGTGTTTGGTTACCTGTGTGGTCATGGTTTGATAGTCTAAGAGACTAAATAAATCATTCATGCATAAGATGTCAATAATATTACATTCAGTATCCTATTTATTTCATTAGCCAATGTTAAGGACCTTAAGTATGGAATTGAACATATCAAAGAATTTCTTGTTAGCCATTTGATATATAATCAAATAAGATATAAGATAAGTGAAACACTCAAGTATAGAGGCCCATAATGACCAACCAGAAGAATTCATCTCACTAGCTTACTTTGGCAAGTTTTACCACATCATATGATCAACAAGCAAAGATTTCTAAACTACTGCTAAAACTAACACAACAAAAATTATTGAGTTACCATAATCTTTTGGGATTCACCCAAATAAAGGGTCAATCCTTAATATACTGCTTTGGATCACTATACCATGATCCAAAGTTATTTAGGGATCATTACACCTTCATTCCCTCACTTGATGAAGGTCACACACAAGATATAACTCCATTATAAGAGGATTATTCCTCATTAGCATTAGATGAGTCATAAAGCACACAACTCAAGGTGGATGACATGACACAAGTGATCATCCAATAAAATATCATACAGATGCATTAGGGAAAGCTAAATACTTCTCGTGATATAGATATGCCATCCTGTAACTCAACCATAAGAATCTTGCACCTATATGTTGCGTACTTGTCCTTTGGTTACAACATCATGCTACTATTATGAACATCAACATTTACACCAATCAATTACTATGTGTATGCCCACTCAATATTACATTACTTAAATAATTTCATCAAATTAACTTGAGTGTCCAATAAAGAAGGTTATGATTTAATAATTCATTACTAAGGCAGAATATTAAAACATGGATCATAATGTAAGCATTATGAGTTCACACAACATATTTACACCTCGTCCCAAATTCAAAATTATTCATTATTTTAATGATCAAAATATAAAGTGTACTAATAATTCAATGCCAAAGATAAGATTATAATTTTAGGCATATACATCCACCTATAATCCAACAACCATTTGACTCAATAATGTATTACCAGCTTATATAAGTAATTAAAATGATGCTACCAGTTGGGATTCTGTAATGAATCATCAAATCTAGGTCCTTGCATCACATTTCTTGTACCAAATTAACTTAAATTTAGAAACTCCACTTAGTTGTAAGAAACATAATGAATGTAAACAAATACAATATAACTAGCATTCCATTATTCATGACTGGAGTTATGAATAACTAAAATAATAAACTTTTTGGATCTTGTCAATAGTCTATAACACTATGTTACTCTATTGGTATGAACCATAATCAATAATACAGACCCAATTGAAGAATATCATTAAAATGTGCTCTATTTCATTGCTTAAACAACTGAAATACATTCATTTAAATTAAAAATATAACCAATAAAGGCAGCCAATACTATAATAAAAACACATTATTTTTTTATCATCAATGAACTAATTACATGATCTAATTAAAACAATTTGATTCATCCCAAGTTATAAACATGTTACGAGTCATATATTAAATTAACAATGCCTCAAATAAGTGTTGCCATATGATCAAATGGAGCTAATAATAAAGCTGAAACATATTGAAGGAAGTAACCATTTAATATTCGTTGACATCCTGTCACACAAAGATGTCACCAGTTAATATATAACCTCTAGCATGCTTCTAAATTCAATTTAAAACAAGAGTGATACAACCTATATTTGGGCTTTTTAAGAATAAACCAAAATCATTGACTCATATAACAAAAACCCACAACAAGGACAATATCACCAAGTGCTAACTATTCTCAATCACAATGAAACATCACATACCAGCCATCTGTAAGATATGGCATCTACACGATCTATGAATTTATGCCACCATGTATTCCATTCCAATAGACAATAATAAAATGAATCATGTTCATAATCATTTTCAGCTACATGCTAAGCCAAGAAATTCCATAGTTATTCATATCTAAGGAACCAAATTGAAATAGTAATCATGGCAATCAAGTTCAACATGGTAAATAGTTACTGAAGGCAATAGGAACATAAACCAACAATTGGTAAAACTAACTACAAGGCTGAGTATACATTTTTCTCACCTTAATAGGTATATACAAAAGTGCAGAAAATTAACTGAAAGTTTTAGTTATACATGTTAGTTCCAATAGAACACTATACCACTTCATGCATAATTCCTCACCATAAATTTATCACTATATGATATCAATGACTATTCAATAGTATATAATGATTAAAACATAACATAATACAATTGAAGTTACAACTATTATTTCAATATAAGACAAGGAATCCAACATATACGTGTATCAAACAAATAAATTTAGTTGGCTAAACATGAAAGAACCATGCTACCATAACCATTTCCACCCACCAATAACAACATCATATACAATATTATTCTTTTCCAACTTAATAAATGTTACAAGATTACATAAAACAAGTAAATGGAACTGGTACATATGATGAATAGCCAACTACAATCCAACACCCCTGACAATATCATACACCAATAGATATGGCCAAGAAACATGCCACTACATGCAAGTCTAGGTGCATCAATAGATAAGATGATTACAACAACGATAACAGCCCTCAAAACCATCCCTATGAACCCAACCATTGGTCGCCCTTACCACCCTAACCATCAACTAGGTGGAGGGTTTCGTAAACTAGATACTCAAGTGAGATAAGAGGTATGTAAAAGATACTGAGCCAATAATAAAGACTTATAAAAATAGTCAAGAAAGGATGAGAGAAGTAATGCAATCAACATAAAACCATAACACTCAACCAAACCAACTGGCATGAGTAATATCCAAAGCATACCTTGAATATTTATAGAAGAGGATTTATACCATAAATCAGAATCTATCATATCTATTTAATAAGACCAAAAGGTCTAGCCAAGTCTATTGCTCATCCCAAAAGGATTAACCAAGTTTAAAATGGTTAAACATAATGGGTTCAATCCACAACAACCAAATCAACTCATTCATGTCAAAAAGAGGGAATACGTATCATTTGTTAATAAAAAATCAACTTGGTTTGGCTTAAAAATAACCATGTACAACCAACATTTAATTCCTTTGAATATTTAAACAAATATGAAACCAAAAAAAATCATTATAATTTTAATAAAGCAAAATAAAAAAAATTATTATCCATAACTTATAACTCAACCCAACCACTTAGGTAAACTAATTAACTCCAGCCAACAAGAATAAAATAGGGGTTTACAAAAATCTAGTCAATCAATTTTATTACAACCAAAACCTTAAAATCAGGAAAGAGATTTGCATGGTAGAGGGTATGGCATCAAGTGGCATCCAAAGATTTATGAAGCATGAACAGAATCAAAAAATAAAGAAAACATCAAAGCTTCCAAAAAATCTATTCTCATTTACATATGATATTTAACAAAACAAGCTTAAATAGAATCACATATAAGGAAAACATTAGAGATTCAAAAAAAAAAAAAAAAAAATCCTTACTTACATATAAGGAAAGCATAAAAAACATAAACATAATCATATAAAAGGAAGGCATCAAGGCTTCAAATAAACCTATCCTCTTTACATATGATATCTAGCAAAACATTATCAATAGAAAAAAAACCATAATAATAAACTTAATTGGGCATTGAATTTGATGTTACTAGTTATGCAAGAGACTAAATATGATATCTATAAACTCAAATTTTGATTCAATAGAAAGCATGCCCATCAATAGAAAATAAGTCCATATGAAGAGATGAAACTGAGCATTATGATTAATATGTTATTTAAGATAGTTGGAGGCAACGCAAATGTTCTAGTAAATACTTAAACTTAGATCAAATGCCTAATTTTTAAAACCCATGATTAAAAATCTCACTCTATTGATAATATGTAGTTATAATTTTAAAAGTAACAACCTAATCAACTTCATTTATGGAAACACTTACTTATTAAGAGTAATGTAGGTTACAATGGAGGAGATAAGATAGTCTTATTACAGACCTGGTTCCTTTCTTTCCCAACCATCCATGGCTAACCTCACCATTCTTTATGCCTTCATCTACTCCACCCAACTAGGCCATAGAAAAGTTCTTCCTCATGCATGTGCCCAGCATAGGGTTTTGTCCCAGCGAAATCCCAAAGCAAAAAAGGAAGGATAACAACAAAAATGGCCAAGAGAGTGTGGGGTTTTCCAAAAAGGAAAAGGGCAAAGTGTTTTTCTATACTCCCCTAGGTCTTCTTGGCCCCTTGGGGTTTTTGACCCAGTCAAATCATTAAAAAAACTTCCAAAAAGGGAAAAGTCCAAAAACTTGGGGTGCAAGTCAACCATCAAAACAAAAAGATGCAATAAATAATAAAACAATAATATTAATTAATAAATCTTAAACAAAGATAAAAATAATAAAAAATCTCAAATCCCTAAGTTGATCCATAAAAAGTTATTTAACAATAAAATCATTAAAATAATAATAAATATTAAAGTCCTTCCAACAATCAACAATAGAATTGATGAAAATCATTAGATTAATAATGATTAAATAAATCCCAATACCATGATTTGCTTCAGCCCAAGATCAATAATAATGTTAATCAAAATGATTAAAGTAATAGTAATGATTAATGAAAATCAACAATAACAATGATAAACAACAAAATCCTTAAGATAATAATAATTAATAAAAATCATTAAAATAATAATGATCACATAAATCATAATATCAATCAAAGCTTTTGGCAGTCAATTATCCATGAAGGGGGTTGTCAAAAATGTTTACCAAGGTCAAAAGACCCATATAGGTCTAGTCAAACCCAAACCAACCAAGCTAATAAGACAAACCATTTCATTATGGATTAGTAATTAACTAGCAACTACATCAAGAAGGATAACCAAGCGTGAGTAACTAATTCCAAATAAGTAACCATAACAAGATGCGCATGCGCACAAGTGAGACAAGACCAAAAAAAGATAAAAAGTATTAACAAAATATAAATATAAATGACAGTGGCTCAGTATCATATTCTACCTATTAGAGTGACTTTTGACCACTCAATCACCCCTCGAGTATACCCGAGATGTCCAAACCCACCATCGAGCTTAGCTCATAGTCTAGTTCTTGCATCCACCAAATAAGACATCAGCAGTACTAGAATGATTTTGATATAAATAATAAATTCATAATGAATCATTAAACATGAAATAATAAATTAAGAATAGCTATCTATAATTGTAAAAGGACCAGAGTCAACACTGATGACCATGACCCCAAGCATGCCTTGTGAACATAACCAACAACTACAAGAGTAATCAATGTCAATATGGATCAGTGAATTATGCTAAAGCAATAACATAAAATAGCGTAACTAAATTGAAGTAGCATATATATAATAGGACAAAATGAATCTAATGTAAGTAGTATTTATATCAGGGTAAAATGAATCTAGTGTAAGCATCAACTATGATATAATGTAATCACAATAAGTGACCTAAGATATCTTGCAACTCAACCATCTAAAACAGAACCAACATCAACAATCATTAATCTAAGTGCTATCAAAACATGCTAAAGTAATCTATAATCCAATATCTATAGTGGGCCACAAGGTCAAGTCGTGATAGATAGGACTATATCCCTAGGTAGTAGCATATGCCAATCATGTATGTCGATTGTAGACCTATTTGTGTTGACTATGATGAAAATTTGAATTTTTCACATTATGTTCTTATGTTTAATGATCAAGTTAAGATATTATGATTCTATTTGTGATGTGTGTAATTCATTTTTTTATTCTTCTTGTTTTAGAAACACTAGGGGTCTTCGTGATAGCTAGAAACATGTAAAAATCAAGGGAGAGTGTAATCATCTGAGGTGACCCCAACCATCTCATTGATGATTGACCACTACCTATGTATCTAGATAATCGATAGATGGAATCAAGTCACATATATTTCTCCAAGCTAGAGTGACTATGTAATTGTGTTCCTTTACTATATGTATGTGACTAAAAATGTGGCTTTGATACTTAACAATGATAGATATTGACTTGCTTTGAAATGCCTTAGAATTGGCTTGTGACTGCTCCTTGGGAATTAATATTTAATTTGGGAAGAATATGGCAAATTTAGATAAAAATCTAGTGCCTTTTAAATGAGATTTTAATTTGATTATATAGTTAAACCTTTTGCCATTTTTATTTAGATGGCCTTGTAAAACATGTAGGAAAACCAAAAATAATATTTTTAATTTGGAAATCCATTATGTGGTGTGGGGACAATGTTGCTTCAATTGAATAGGTCCAAGTCAAAGGACATGCCTACCTAGGGTAGACATGTCACAGAGAATAAAGGACAACTATCTTAAGAATGGAAATAGTCTACGGATGAAACTAGTAAAGAGAGTGGAATGTATCAATTCTCTATCGAGAAATACCTAGTCAAATACCAATTCTTGAGCTAGCAATATGATTGATCCTATGTGAGACTCTCTAAATATTAATTACCCTTGACCTAATTTTTTTCCCACCATGTTAATCGGTACCTCTCAAAAAATGGGTTGAAAATTTTGATATTCTTAGAATAACCATGGATCCCAAATAACCCCATCACATTCCTCTACCAAGACTCGCCCTCTACTTTATTTGTCAAGCCGAAAAGAATATGAGAAGGTATAATCTCAAAAACTCTCTAATCTGGTATGCCATATCTCATCATCTATGTCTATCATGCTTGGTTGATTACAACCTAGGTTAATCAGTATTATGGAATATTGACCTTTATTGGTCACCTCTAGGTTTCCTTGATCGTCATATTTAGGTGATCTTGATTTATTACGACCTTGTCATGAAGACTCCTGAACTAGATCATTATAACATTTGCATTATGTCTCTGAGGACTACCCTCAGCTTAAGAGCAGCTATGGAAACCATCTTAGTGCTGTAAGGAACCCTAAACCTCTAGTTATGACCATGCCACTCACTCACTAACTCATGTATAAGTGGGGAAAGATGATCCTAAATGTTTTTAAAATATTACTAGAGAACCTTTAAGATATGGGGTCTAAAATCGACATATTCCTCCTATAGATTAAGCTAAAAAAGTACTAGACCATTCTATGGTTCCAGTTGTATCTCAAGCTCTACCTCTCTCAATTCTATCTCACTACATCTAAGGATATATGTCCATGATGCTTTTAAAAATAATATCTATCCTCCCATACCATCTTACATGAAATCAATATGTGATTAATATTTTAGTAAAGTCTAAAAAATTAAAAAAAAAATCCAATAAACTTTGATGTTACAACACAAAATCTTATATCTAAATGTAACACTTAAAATAAATACAATCCAAATGACCTAAAATCAAAATATTTTTTCATTATTATAAATTAAATACTTCTCTTTAACATTAAGAGAAGTTATGTAAGACTACTTGTACCATAGTATCTACATAAACAAACTAAAAGTCAACTAATTAAGCTTAACACTCAAATGATAAATTAGTACCATATTGTATATGCACTCACCTAATTTTTTAGGTTAAAATAATCTAGAACGCTTTAACGTTATATCCCCCCAGACCTTTAATTAATTCAATTAAATCCTTACATAGGTTTTCACCATAATCTACAATAATTACACCTTTAATTTTTAAGTCCAATTGATGAACTAAAACTAAATTGTCATAAACCAATTACTAATAAATGGCAAATACTTTTTTAAATATATATATAACTACCATCATAAAAGGTTTCCATTCGGATTTTTATAAATAATAATATTTAAGTTAAAGTTTAAGTTAGTGTTAGGTTGATATGGGCCCTCCATTTTCTTGGAATCTTAATTTTACCCCATATCCTTATGGATATTTATACACTTCTCCCACTAACACTCTTGAAAATTTGAATGTTATATTTTTTAGTGTTTAACATTTGTGAAGAATAAGTGGGAGGATGAAGCCAATCCATTGTCTCCATATTTTTTTGTGGGCTTTGTATTTCTTTTGAGTGCTTCCAAATATTCTTTTTGTGGGTTAGATGTATAATCCAAAAAGGCTATTTGAAATTTCACTCGTGTCACTAGGGTATCATTTCATAATTACAAGTCTTAATTTTAATATATTCATTTTTTAAAAATACGTAATTCACATATTTTCAAGATAAGATTTAATATTGAAAATCTGTACTTTAAAATTTATATTTTCCTATTCATATATATATATATATATATATATATATATATATATATATATATATATATTATTTTTTTATTATAAAGGCTTTACTAAATTAAATATTGAGTTTACATGTTTAATAATGATGGTCCAATCATAACTATAGTGTGAAGAGAATACAAAGAGGATATGTAATTAGAGAAATATATCCTAACTAAAATAGATATCTTAAATATATTTATCCAAAATACATCAAAAGATATTAATTTCAAGGTATATATATTGTGATGTAAGTTAGATAGCTCCTTCAAGATTAATATCTCTCGGTCAATTTTAAATAGATGTATTTAAGATATCTATATTAGTAACACCTACAGATATAACCTACACATTTAACAATAAATACCAATTAATGCATCATTTCATATTCATTTAAATAAAATATATATATCAAAGTCAATGATAATTAAATAAAATAATTTCATATACATCAAAATGTGAAAATAAGTATAATATATTTGATATTAAATATGTAATATTATTGTAGTTCTAAAGACTTAGTTTCTCTTCCTCAACTTTCCATTTCTGAAGTTCTTTCCGTGTTTTCCAAAGATTTTACACACATATTTTAAATAGATGTATTTGTTGAAATTTATGAAATTAAGATTGGTGGTATCATCATAACAACTTTTGATTAATCCTTATATATTATTAACTATGAAGCTTAATATGTTATATAGCCAACATTGACATAATTGAAATTAAAAAAGAAAAGTATTTTATTACAATTTAGAATGTGTATGAAAATAGAAATCTCTATAAAAAAATATTTATTCCTTGAACTATGTATTATTCATTCCATGCTATCTACTTTATAATTAAATAATGTAGAAATTGAAATTTTAATTTAAATAGTAAACCGAAGGGTTTATTTGAAAGGTAACTCCACATAAAGATGACATATATTTAATATAAAAATTTGAAATGAACAATCATAAGTGAATATATATCCAAAAAAAATGATCACACTTCTTTTTTAGCATTAATATTTTTAAAGTTATTATAAGTTCCCTAAATACATTCTTAGAAAAATTATATACAGTACTTAACTAAAATTTAAAATCTAAATTATATATTGAAAAGTTTTAAAAATATAAAATATATTAAAAGATGAAAAATATATTTTTTTTAAAAATTAAAATATTGATTTAAATAATTATCTAAATAAAGAATAATTAAAATAAAAAAATAATTAAAATTCAACAAATACATCAATAACATTTAATTAACATCAATAATATTTAATAAAAAATATACTATAAATATTTAAATCTATAAACTTATAAATACTCAAGGGCATTTTTTTGTGTCTCAATAATCCTAAGTAGCTTTCAAAAATTCAGCTTATATGTGATAGAAATTTACACATGTATCCTATTAAATCATGTGCATCTCCTATCAAATCATATCCATCTCAACTTTAGTTAAGAATTTATAGGTACCAATATAGTTTTCGTGTCGTTTTTATGATTGTTACCATTTTATGTTTTTAAAGAATCAGAATATGAAGCACACTTCCTTATAATTATATAAAAGAATTGTAATTGTGTTTTTTAATGTGAAATTTATTATTATAATTAAATTATAATTATAATTTGAATATATATGAAAAAATTAAAAAATAGAAATAAAATATAATATAATATTGATCTATTAAAATTAGTAAAATATAATGATAAGATTATTTTCTAATTAATATTATATTATTTTAATTTTATATTATTATTGTTATAATTTATTTTTATTTTTTATAAATATTAAATTATAAAATATAAAAATAAGTAAATATTAAAAATTAATATTATTAATAATAATAATTTTAAAATTAAATTATAAAATGATATTTATATATTTAAATAAATTTTTAAAATTATTTTAATTTAAAATATATTAAAATTCATCTTTATTATCATCATTCTTATAATATTAAAATTATGTATATAATCAATATAATATAATAAAATATATAATTAGAAATAAAAATAAATAATAATTAAAAAAAAGGTTCAAAACAAATAAAAATATCAAATTTCAAAGCTCACAATAACATAGTGTTATTATGTTAGCATGTCCTTAGTTACGGGATTGAGGCAACCATGTAGATTATGGAGAATTGATATACAATATGTTAATATTATTTTATATTTTTAATTATTTTATTTATTATTTAAATGTTTAAAATATAAAATTTATATTTATTTAATATTTAAAATATAAATTATACATTTTTCATTATTTAATATATTATAATTTATTTAATATAATGTAAAATTAATATAATTGAAAGGTTTTAAATCAAAAATAAATAAAAATGGTTTATAGAGTGTGAATCAAAACTCTAACATAATTTTATCCAAAAAACTCTATAAATAAAAATATTGAATTATAAAAAAATTATTATTAATTTTAATTTTAGTATATACAAAAATACATATATAAGATTTTTTTAAGGAGGAATTCAAACATTTTTAATTTTTTTATATATTTTTTTTATTGAAATATATTATTTTTATTATTGAATTTAAAATTATTATTAAATAAATTGTAATATATAAATTTTATATTATATTTTGAGTAATTTGATAGATATTTTATTCATTTTATCTATTTTTATCTATTAGATTAATAATTAATTTATTTTATTATCTACTTTACTAAAATCATTATTCTTAAAAAATAATGATTAAATAGAAATTGAAAGATTCTTTTCTATTTATTTCAAAAAGATCATTGTATTGTTTTAAGCTTCTTCATTTGTATAAAAAAAATTATTTTTATGAATTTTATTTAAATCATAAATATTTTTGAAATAATTATTAACTTATTAAAGAAGATGCTTAACGTAAAATCAATAAGAAATATATTCTTACAAAAATCTAACATCATAGAAATAAAGAAAAAATCAAAATTAGTAAATACAAAAAGATATAATACATAAAATTCCTTTTTTAAGGTCTGAAAATGAGGTTTTCAAACATTTTTAATTATTTTTTAAATATTTCATTTATTAGAGTATATTATTTTTATTACTGAATTTAACATAATTACTAAATAAATTATGAAATCCAAATTCTATATTATATTTTGAATAATTAGGTAGATATTTTATTCATTTTTATTTATTTTTATCTATTTGATTGATAACTAGATTATTTTTTTATCTATTTTTTCAAGATCTCTATGATAAAATAATAATTAAATGGAAGTTGAATACAATTTTTAGAATTCACAATTTATTGATAATTTTGTTAGGATTAAGAGCACAATTGATTACCTTTGTATAAACAACTAAACACGGAATTAACCCAGAAGTAATATGTAACTAAAATTCAGAAACAGTAAAGAATATGAGAGACAATACAATCTTGTATTAACACTCTTCTAGAAAGAAATACAATGAAGAAATCACACTCTTCCCACACCTCTTGGGCGTACAGTAATTTTCCCTCAAGAGTTCTTTCTATCACACAATTAATTACAACCACAACTCAAACACAGAGTTGTTCCCTCCATTAGTCAGTAACAATATTGCCAGTCCACCAAGTACTCAAAGTACTCCAAGTAGATCTCTCTGATCTTGCTCCTTGTTGTGTTGCAGATCTCCTTGATCTTGCTACCCCGCAGATCTCCTTTGACCTTGCACACACACACACACCTGCAGATCAACTGAATTTACTTACCATGTAGATCTCCCCTGATCTTGCTACCTGCAGATCAACTGATCTTACAATTGGAAAGATCTCTTCTTTGTCCTTGATTACAATACAGCCCCATGGGTCTATTAAATAGATCCCATACAAACAATAATTAGACTTCCTAATTACAATAATTAGAAACACAGACTCAAGATTAAAATTATTCTTTTACATGCAAACTAACTATCCGTCTAAAATTAGACCAGTTCTGGAAGCGCATGCGAATGCACACACACACAGATTGCCGACGTCGATTCCTGTCTGACTGATGTCAGCCGACCCATAACCGATGTCGATTACTGCATACACTGAAGATGATCAACGTCGGTTGATCAGACCGACGTCAATTGCTCTGACACTCAGCAACCTCCTCCATTTGCATCAGTGAAGCTTTTAGCTCCACAACTTAACAAATTTTTATTTGTTTTAAAGAAATTACTATATTATTTTAAGCTTCTTGATTTGTATTAAATTTTTCATTTGTATAAATTTTATTAAAGTCATAATTTTTTTTCTATTAAATGATTTTTAGTTTATTAGAAAAGTTGTTTAACTAACATAAAACCAATAAAAAATAAATTCTTAAAAAAACTTAACACCATAAAAATTAAGAAAATTTTAAAATATTTATTCTTTAATCCAAAAATAAATATGTTTTTAATAAAATTATTTCACTCAAATAAAACTTTATTTATAGATTTTTTTTTTTAATATTATTTTATTTTGTCCTTATGTGTAACTACTTTGTCAAATGTCTACAGTCAAATGCAAACATGATAAATAAACTCATCCCTCCAAAATCATGGAGTATGGAGACAGTTGCTTTTTTGATAAATTTTCCAGTGATATGGTGGTAATGTCTACACATTTTTGTCATTATTTAGACATTTTAATATAACTTTCATATAAATTGAATAACAAGACCACATTCTATTGAAGCTTACAAAATCACCCAAAGAAATCATGAAACATAAACTGATTTCAGCATTTTCCCAAATATCTATATTACTAATATAGTAATATAAATTCAGTCCTTCAAACTGCCTTGCCACTCATTGTGAGGGAGTTTTCATTAAACCATCTTCTACACCTAAGGCCTAATAAATTAAATCCTTGCATCTTCTACACCTAAATTTTGCAAGCATCAGACTTCAACTATGACATGTATATGGAAACAGGCTGGATGAGAAATTCATGGGGGCCCAATTGGCTTCTTGTCATGCCTTTTGTTTGCATTACTATCATAGTCCATTGTATTTCTCAGTATCCTCTCATGCTCAAAACTATAAAATTACATATCATCATCATTCAATACCATTTCTTCCTACAATTTAACTCGCTACTCTTTTTTCTTTTTTGGATGAAAATAACCTACTCTATGACTAACCCCTCTAATTTTTTATTATACCACGGTACACACAAATACCACGACACACAAAAATGGTGACACAGTGGGATAACTTGGAGGAGGAGGTTTTGAGCAAACAGAAAATGCTGCAGAACTGTCATGTTGGACAGATGCTTCTTAAAAGAAGATGTTGGAATACAGGAGCAAAGGTCTGGTATTACGATTGGGGATTGATATATCTGTAATATTCAAGAGAGCTAGGTTTAGATCTGTATTTGATATTTTTTATTCTATGTTTTATTGTTTGTATTTATATATTTTTTTAAATGTTTATATATTTAAATAATGTGTTCATTAATTACAAAGTGACATCACCCAACTTTGTAAAGTTTTTTTTCAAAGTGTGTATGCCCTTTATTTTAAATTTTTAAAGTTTAGGTTGATGCCCAAACCTAGAGGACATATGCCCTTTGTAAAGCTATAAATGTATACACCCTTTTTTTATTTCCATTTCTCTCCCATTTTTAAACCCACGACATTAGTCTATAGGATTGGATTTCACTAAAGGGTTTAATATCCCACATGTATGCCTCTAATTTGAATCCCACAAATTTTGTTTGTTATCCCTGGTATGCTATTTTTTAAATTTAAATGTTTATTTTTCTATTTATTTATGCATGTAGGATTTTGAGATTATATTTACATTATATTCTATTGAATTTCCTAAAAATTTGTATTTCTATAAATCTAGATACACAATTGAGCGATGGATCCATTGCATGAAGAAATTATAAAATAAGACACTGAAATTTTTTATTTTGCACATGAAGAAGTTGAATTGTATGAATAATACAATGAAAAATGTCAACAATTACAAATAATCATCAATGGTTTGTATCACTCTTCAGCTAATAGTGCATGGAATTCACTTTCCAATACACTAGAGACTACTTTTAATAAAGTAAAAAATGT
Source organism: Torreya grandis (assembly GCA_037957365.1). Classification (NCBI taxonomy): domain Eukaryota; kingdom Viridiplantae; phylum Streptophyta; class Pinopsida; order Cupressales; family Taxaceae; genus Torreya; species Torreya grandis. The sequence continues at coordinate 833,243 of JARHVA010001085.1, read as the reverse complement.
AACTTCGCAATTTGATACAATGTCGCATCGAAGAGAGGCCCTGAAACAATTTTATTCTAATAAATTGTCATATTATGATGTTACGAAAAAAAATATGTGTGTGATTTGTTTGTTAAAATTAGAATCAATCAATTACCACCGACGAATTGCAAACATATTAGTATTGATTAGTGTGTTCATAAAGGGAATAAAAAATAACTCTTATGATAGGTGGTGGATGGTGTTTGATGAGTCTTCATGCAACAATAATGAGGTTCCATTATACTTTTTGAGAAAACTTTATTGTGAGTTTGTGTTGTAGTAAATTCCAAATTATTTTGACTTGAAGGCTCCTAAGGTAGGGGAGGCAGATCTTCATTTGATATACCTGGTGCCAGGTGAGACCAAAACAATCCTAACCAAGTTTAAATAAGCATAAGGACAATAACACATGCTTCTATCCCTAAAATTTTATATTATACTGTACAGATGGACACCTTTGAGGTGGTTATGAGTCTAACATAATTTATAATTTACCAAGTTATGCATACATTAAGTAATTATACTAAGCCTATAGGTGGTGAGATATCTAGTAGTGTTATTGGTGATAGTGGTAGTGGTGTTAGTGGTGTTGGTGGTAGTGGTATTAGTGGTAGTGGTGATAGTGGTTTTGGTGGTAGTGGTATTGGTGCTAGTGTCCTTCCTCCTACTTATGCTATAGTTCATGTACATCATTGCACATCATGTAGGAGAAAGTGTATAGGACCTCGTATTGAGGTATGACATACATAGACTATATATGTGGAGACTAGACCTATATTTATGCAACGTACTAGTACTTCTCATTATATTCCATCTATATCTCCTTTAGTACCTTAGGACACCAGGATACTTGATTGTATTTCTTTTATAATTAATTCAGGATCTCAAAGGACTATCATGCTAGAGCATACAACACATGTAGAGAATTTATCAGCACCTGACATTAGCAATCCAAACACTATGCTAGTTGTAGTAGCTTCAATAATTCCTCTCAAGATATGTCAGCTTGATGTGCAAGAGTTATCTACTTCACCATCTGTATTTGATACACAAGTTTAAATTTAATTATAGTTTGTTTGTAAAATAATATTAAGTTTATTTTATAGTATGTGTTTAATTAATTGACTAATTTATTTGACTAAATTTTTTATTTGTTTCTTGTATATCTTATTAGTGATATTTTGGGTAACTCAACAAGCCTTGATTCAATTGTAAAGGCTGCAATTGGCATTGGTGTACCCTAGACTCAGGTTTGGAAACTTTCAAATTACATATTTATTCATGTATATTTATTGTCCCTTGAATAAACAACTATGTTTTAAGATATATATTATAGTCACATATTTTTTATCATGCTCATTAGATGCACACATTATTCATTTATTGGTTTTATAGATGATGAGGTATGATGTGGGAACCCCTCATAGACAACAACAAGGTTTGTTTGATGTTGCAATTACATCTAAGGATCCACTTTCTCTATAGTAGGTAATGATTAAGAGACAGAGTTTGGTGAGACAATAATAAAATTACTTTTTAGCTTCAAGAAATGATATTCTATGTCATATTTACATAAATATATGCACATCTAGATCTAACGATATATGTATACTCATAAGATTATACAGCATGGGTGTATATGCAATCTTGCATCCATAGACAACTATTTAAGTGGAATATGGTGAGTCTAGAATCATTTTGTAAAATTTTGTTCATGGAAAATTTATCATTTTCAATATATAATTTAAATGTGAACTAAATTTTATATTTCATATGTTGTGCAGACATGGTAGTTTTCAAAGGCTATGGATCAAATATTTGATGACTCACATGATGAGAGGAGAGTCTCCCCTTGTATTGAGGCATCCAACACCTTTGTATCTACATCTATAGAAACAAATCACAATTCATTTGGAGGCAATGAGGAGAAATAAAACTAGTTATTGTGTTAGGGGTCTAGTTATAGGCACAATCAATGGTGTATGCTGATATGGCCCACATTGTATGCCTATATGGTGCATTTTGTATATGTTCATGTTAAGGTCTATAGTTTTTATTGATATATGTCATATTTTTTATGTCATTATGACATATAACTTTGGATATACACATATATATACTATTTAACAAATAAGCTTCCTTTACCTATGCATATTTTCTATTTTCATCATTTAATATTTACACATATTATTGGTTAGTGATCATAATTACTTCATATGGGGCTAAAAATCTCACATTTTTCTCTAAGTTAGGTGCTTCATCATTATGTATATTTTATATTTACATGTGATATTTACTATTTAATTATTTCATTTACATTTCATTACATATCAATTTGGACTTGCATATCAAATTTACCAGTTTATCCAAAATATGCATGTTAGTATGAGTAAAAAAAACTATAAGGGATGGATATTATTATGTGAAATAACATATTATATGAAGGATTCATCGTATTGATATATATGAACTACAATATCAATGTGTAATGAACTTCTTATGTAGGATCTGATTTTTATTTGATAAGATTTTTCTAAATATAAAATTGTTGGGACATATATTTCCAAGTATTGAGACTATATTTTATTATATGCACTCCTTCAAACTTTCAAACTACATCTTCAAACTTTTAATAGGTTCTTTAGTCTTTGATATGATTGATTTGACTCAATACAAAAGTCACTACCCTTCTTTATCTTGATATGACATAAAAAGAACAAAATTAAGGATTATTTAGGCCTATTGATAGACCTGTCGATAAGGTTTCCACTATTTATTCCTCTTCAAACACCTTCAATCATCAAGGGATCTAGAGTTTCTAATTGATGCCACTAGGGATGTAACTAAGTAGATTGTTCAAGGGATGAAATATAAGATCATAATATTAGATATCTAGACAAAATCCACTATCCTAAGCAACATCAATGCTAAAGTGAAGGGATATCTAGACTCCTTATATGACATGCTAACATATTGATGACAATCCAAGATAAGATGTGCCCTAGACAAGTTAACATTAATTGATCTCATAATCACATCATTAATCCAAGGTAATAAGACTTTGAAGAGGAAATCAAAATACCAAGGTGAAACAAACTTGGGTGAGGTAGAATATGGAGCAAGGTGAAAAATACTTGCTAGAGAGAATGAAAAGAGAGATAGACAAACTAGCTAGAAGTAAGGACCAACTAAGAGCAAATACAGTGAGATAAAGAAGAATAAAACAAGAGGAAGATTTCCAAAATGAAATGGATGTGTTGAAACAAAGAATAGCTAAATAGAGGAATATTTCTTTTGATGTTGTATGCAAGTAAACAAACTATTGATAAAGAAGAAGCTTTTGAGCCAATGAGTAAGCTCGTGAATAAGGAGGATGAAGCACTCCATGGAATGGTTCTTAGTCTAATGCAAGGCGTAAGAAAGGATCAATGTAGGGCCTTAATATACAAAGTGAACCATTTGATGTATTTTTTAGAACAAAGTATGAGTATAATTCTAAATGTTAATAATAGTAAAACCTAAAGAGTAGATTGGATATGTGTGAGATTAAGAAAGGATTTTATTTGTCTTAAAAATACCAATCTATAAGGATAATCCTTAAATAATAATGTTTTTTAACTCAAAGTGGATGGTGTGGACAGACCTAAAAGGGTATAACAGACCTATGGTAAGAATAGAATCAGACCTTAAAAAACCTAGTAAGGGTTAAGTGGTTTAAATATTAGCCAAAATAGACTGAACAATGGACTTTAAAATCATATTAAAGACAAGCTATGGTAAGTGATTTTGGGTATGGACCTAGAAAACAACAAAATTAACTATCTTAGAATGAATGATAAAGTGGTTGTATATTGCCATCAATCATGCAATTGTTTCAAGAGTTAGAGATTATATCCTTGTTCAATCTAGATGGACAATTGGAATCCTTCATGGAATTATCTATAAAATTCACCAATGTCATGTCAAAATATTACAATAGGGCTAGAGATGCCATAAACAAGTAGGTCATTAAATTAGTCAGATATGCCAAAGAAAAGGAGAAAATGGCTAATGATAAGAAAATATCCATTCACACTCTCCTCTCTAATAATGTATCCTAGATGAACAAATGAAAGTGATATTTAGAACTACTATTATCAACCTACCTAAGATTGAGGTATATTATTAGTCATGTCAAAATGCCATGTAGTTTCAATATCCTATCTCTACCACTATCTCACTAGAAGGAACTCCTTAGGCTAGTTACCTTAGTCTCACTATTCCATGTAGTATACTTTAGCATCGTCCCATTGGTTCAATACTAAAGTGACACCTCAAAGAGTAAAATGAAAATAATAATGATGGGGATAGTTTGAATATTCACTTTAATAGAATCAAATGGATTGGAAAAGATAAAAAAATTGGGGGAAGGAGATATCCTTTAAAAGATAAGGAGTTTCTCATTTGTCTAATTGAAATCAAGGATTTTAATACACAATCATAAGAGGCTAAATAGACAAAATCATTAATTGTATTCATTTCATGACACAAATATTTACAACACAATCTACTATAGACTACCATACTCCTATATAGACCTAGAGAGTCTCATTCTAGACTCCACCATAAATCATTACCTTCAACAAAAACCCTACAAACTTTCTTATGCTTCGCTCCTTCACATTTTTGAGCTCCTTATTTTCTGTTTTGGGCCTCATCTTTGGTCCTGGAGTGGGAAAACTCAATGAACTTTAGTTTTGTATTGTAGGATAACTATGATGGATAGAGATGAGCTACTAGCTCTTACACTTTCATAGACAGTCCTCTAAGAACAACCTTGAGGATTATCTCTAATCCAACATGAGTGAGACACAACAATGGGTTTTCTCTTGCAAATAAATCTCCCAAAATAGACCAAATTTGGTCAATAAAGGGTGTATATTGTGCCTCATTAGCCCAATCAATGAACCATCTACACAAACACATCTGAATGGGCATTTTAATTCTAGAACAGCTATTATCCCATCTCCATCAAGCCCCAGGACTAAAAGTTGCAATTGAGTAGACGCATCCCTTAAGAGAATCTTCTCATCCTTGAGTGTGAAAATTGATCAAACTTTTATTATGAATTTTAGAAGAACCATGATGGATAGAGATGATTCATTAGCTCCTAAAATTTCATAAACAAGTCTTCTAAATAACCCTAAGAGGATTCTATCTAACTTGACATGGGTGAGACACAACAATGAGTTTTCTCTCACAATCAAATCTCATATAATGGATCAAAAGTTAGCCATTGGGGAGCATATCTTGTGCCTCATTAGAAAAATCAAAAAATCATCTACATAGACATGTCTGAATGGGTGTTTTAAGGATAGAATGGTTTTTATCTGGTCTCTTTCAGGCCCTAAGAGTGCTAGTTACAATTGATCAAATGTATCCCTTAAGAGAATATTCTTGTCCCTAAGTGTGAAAACTGAGTGAAATTTGATCATGTATTGAAAGAGAACCATGAGGCCTAGAGATGAGCCTTCAGCCCTTACACTTTCATAGATGATTTTACTAAGCAAACCCAAGAGGATTCTCTCTAACTTAACATGAGCAAGACATGGCAATGATTTTTCTCTTGCTAACATATCTCTTAGAATAGACTAAAAATTGGTCAGTGGGGGCATATATTATGCCTCATTAGCCCAATTAATGAACCATATACATAGAAACATTTAGATGGGTGTTTTAAGGATATAAATACCATTAATCAATCTTTGTTGGGTCGTAGGAGTGCAAATTATAGTTGACCAGGGGCATCCCTTAGAGAATCTTCTTGTCCTTAAGTGTTGAAATTGATCAAATTTCAATCAAACATTAAAAAAGAACCATGAGGGATAGATATGATCCATAAAATCCTACACTTGAATAGATGAGTCCTCTAAGAAACCTTAGGAGGATTCTTTCTAACTCAAAATGATCAAGACCCAACAATGAGTTTTCTCTCATAACTAAATATCTCAGAACAAACAAAAGTTGGTCAGTGGGGAGCGTATCTTATTCCTTGTTATCCTAATTGACAAACCATCTATGTAGACACACCTAGATGGGAATTTTAATGCTATAAAAACTATTATTTGGTTTTTGTCTAGCCAAAAGAGTGCAAGTTATAGTTGACCAAACGAATCCCTTAAGAGACTTCTCATCCTTGAGTGTGCAAACTGAGCAAACTTTGGCTATGTATTTTAGGATAACCTTGAGGGGTAGAGATTAGTCATCATCTCCTACACTTACATGAAACAAGTCCTCTAAGTAACCCCAGTATGATTCTCTCTAACTTAACATGAGTGAGACACATCAATGAATTTTCTCTTGCACTTGAATCTCTCAAAATAGACCAAAAGATGGTCAGTGGGGGCATATCTTGTGCCTCATTATCCCAATCAATGAACCATCTATTTAGACATGTCTATATGGGGTTTTAAGGCTATAATATCCATTATTTGGTCTTTGTCATCCCCTAGGAGCATAAGTTGCAATTGACCAGACACATCCTTTAACAGAATCTTCTCATCCCTGAATGTGAAAACTAAGCAAACTTCAATCACACATTACAAGATAAATTTGAGGGTTGGAGATGATCCTTCATCTCCTACACTTGCAATCATGGGTCCTATAATCAATTCCAAGAGTATTCTCTCTAACATGATATGAATGAGACATGGCAATAAGTTTTCTCTAATAGCCAAATCTCTAAGAACAAACCAAAATTTGGTTAGTGGGGGGCATATATTGTGCCTCATTCACCTAATAAATAAACTATCTATGTGGACACATCTAGGTGGGCATTTTAAATCTCAAATGAACCTTGTCTAATCTTAGTTAGGAACCAAGATGAAATATTGTAATTGATCAAATGCATCCCTTAAGAGAATCTTCTCATCCCTGAATGTGAAAATTTAGTAAACATAGATCATGCATTATAAAATAACCATGAGGAATAAATAAAATACAACAACTCCTACACTTACATGAATGATTCCTCTAAGTAATCACATAAGTATTCTCTCTAACTTGACATGAGTGAGACACAACAAAGATTTTTCTCTCACAACTAAATCTCTCAGAATAGACTAAAAGTTGATCAGTGGGAATTGTATCTTGTGCCTCATTATCCCAATATATGAACCATCAACATGAACACATCTAAATCAGCATCTTAAGGCTATAACTACTATTATCTAATCTATGTCTAGCTTCAAGAATGCAAGTTATAGTTGACTAGATGTATCCATTAAGAGAATATTCTCATCCCTAAGTGTGTAAACTTAAAAAAAATTAGTTTCACATTGTAAGAGAACCATGAGGGATAGAAATGATTCATCAGCTCCTAAACTTTCATGGACAAGTCCCCTAAATAACCCTATGAGGATTCTCTCTTACTCAACATGAGTGAGACATGATAATGATTTTTATCTCATAGCACAATCCTTATAATAGACTAAAAGTTGGTCAGTGAAAGGATTATCTTGTGGCTCATTTGCATAATTAAAAAACTATCTATGTAGACACATCTTGATGGGAATTTTAAGGCTAGAATAGTTATTATCCGATCTCGTTCGAGCCCTAAGAGTGCAATTTATAATTGACTAGACACATCCCTTAATAGAATCTTCTCATACCTGAGTGTGAAAATTAAGAAAATTTTGGTCTTGTGTTTTAAGATAACTATGAGGGATAGTGATGAGGCATCAGTTCCTAAAATATCATCAATGAGTCCTCTAAGAAACCCTAGGAGGATTCTCTTTAACTTGACACAAGAAATACATGGAAACAAGTTTTATCTCATAGCCAAATCTCTTAGAATGGACCAAACATTGGTCAATATGGGTGTATCTTATGCCTCATTAGCCCAATAAATGAACCATCTATGCAAACACATCTAGATGGGTGTTTTAAGGTTATAATAGCCCTTGTCTGATCTTGGTTAGGACTCAAGATTAAATGTTGTAGTTAATCAGATGCATCCCTTAAGATAATTTCCTCATCACAAAGTGAGAAAACTAAGTGAACTTACCTTATACATTATAGGAGAAACATGAAGTATAAATATGAAGAGTTAGCTCCTACACTTGCATAGATGAGTACTCTAAGCAACCCTGAGAGGAATTTCTCTCACTTGACTTGAGCAATCCATGACAATGAGGTCTCTCTTGTAGCCAAAAATTTCTTAAAAGACAAAAAGTTGGCTAGTGGGGGCATATCTTCTGGCTCATTATCCCAATCAATGAACCATATTTGTGAACATGTATAGATGGATGTTTTAAGGCTAAAATGTCCCTTGTCCATTCTTTTTAGACCCCAAGATGGAATGTTGTATTTGATCCCATCCATTCTTTAAGATAATCTCCTTGTCACAAAGTGAGAAAATTGAACAAACTTCTATTGTGCATTGTAGTAGAATCGTGAGGCTTAAGGACAAACCATTTGCTCTCACAGTTATATGAATGAGTCCTCTAAAAAACTCTAGGAGGATAATCTTTCACTTGAAATTACTGAGACATGAAAATGATTTTTCTCTCACATCCAAATGTCTCTTCAAAGATAAAAATTTGGCCATTGGGGGGAATATCTTCTGGCTCATTAGCCCAATCGATGAACCATCTTTGTGGAAATGTCTATATGGCCATTTTAAGGATAGAATGTCCATTTTATGGTCTTATTCAAGCCCCAAGATGGAATGTTGTAGTTAACCATATGCATCCCTTAAGAGAATCTCCTCATCTCAAAGTGAGAAAACTTAGTGAGCTTCCATCATGCATTACAAGAGAACCATGAGGGATAGATATGAACCATAATTTCTCATAATTAAAAAAATAAGTCATATAATCAACTCGAGGAGGATTATATCTCACTCAACATGATTGATACATGTAAATGATTTTTCTCTTGCAACCAAATGTCTCTTAAAAGATAAAAATTTGACCAGTGAGGGACATATCTTCTGGCTCGTTAGCCCAATCGATGAACTGTATTCACAAACACATCTAGATGGGTCTTTTAAGGCTAGAACTTCCTTATCTAGTCTCATTTGGGCCCTATAATAGAATGTTTTAGTTGACCAGACACATCCCATAAGATAATATCCTCATCCTAAAGTGAGAAAATTGAGATAACTTTCATCATACATTGTAGGAGATGAAGGCTAGAGATGAAGCATCAGCTCCCACACTTTTACAGATGAGTACTATAATCATCTCCAAGAGGATTATCTTTCACTTGAAATTGACACCACATGAAAATGAATTTTATCTCATATCTAATTTTTTATTAAATGGCCAAAACCTTATCAGTGGGAGGCATATCTTATGGCTTGTTAGTCTAATCGATGAACAATCTTCATGGATACATCTAAATGGGAATTTTAAGACTTTAATGGTACATATCTCATTTCGATCAAGCCCCAAGATAGAATGTTATAGTTTATCAAATGCATCCCTTAAGAGAATCTCCTTGTCCCAAAGTGAGAAAATAAAGTGAACTTTTGTTGTGCATTATAGGAGAACCATAAGGGCTAGAGACGAAATGTCATCTCTCACAATTGAAAAGATGAGTCCTATAAGTAACCCTAGGAGGATTCCTTCTCACTCAAAATGAGTGATACATGGAAATTATTTTTATATCTTATCCAAATTTTTCATAAAATATGAAAAGTCAGAAAGTGAGAGCATATCTTCTGGCTCGTTAGCTTGATCAATAAACCATCTTCACAAACATGTCTATATAGGTGTTTAAGTCTAGAACAGCCCTTATCTAGTTTTGGTTGGGATCTATGATAGAATGTTGTATTTAACCAAATTCATCCCTTAAAATAATATCCTCATCCCAAATTGAGAAAAATTAACAAACTCCCTTCACACATTATAGGTCAACTATGAGGGCTAGAAACAAACCATCAACTCCCACACTTTCATAGACAAGTATTCTAAGGAACCCTAAGAGGATTCTCTCAATCAACATGGATGAGACATAGCAATGAGTTTTCTCATATATTCAAATGTTTCTTGAAATGATAAAAGCTTGTCATTGGGGGCATATCTTATGGCTTGTTATCCCAATTGGTGAAATGTCTTTGCAAATACATTCAAATGGGTATTTTAAGGATAGAATAATGATTATCTAGTCTTAGTTAAGCCCTAGGATATAATCTTTTATTTTAATAGACACATCTCTTAATATAATATCCTCATCCCAAAGTGAGAAAAATGAGAGAACTTTCATCACGTGTTGCAGGGGAACCTAAGGGATAGAGACAAACTATTATATCCCACACTTTAACAGATGAGTCTCATAAACAACACCAGGAGGATTCTCTCTCACATGACACATGAGACATGGAAATGAGTTTTATCTCACAGCCAAATGTCTCTTAAGGGATGAAAATTTGGCTAGTGGAGGCATACATTTTGTCTCATTATCCTAATCGATGAACCATCATCACAAACACATCTAGGTGGGAATTTTAAGGCTAGAAATTCCCTTGTATAGTCTCAGTCAGACCTCATGATGGAATTTTTTATTTGACCATGTGCATACCTTTAGAGAATCTCCTCATCCCAAACTAAGAAAATAAAATGAAATTTCATCGTGCATTGTAAGAGAACCATGAGGGTTAGAGACAAACTATCAACTTCCATAGATGAGTCCTATAAACAAACCTTGGAGGATTATCTCTCACATGCTATGGGTGAGACATGGTAATGAGTTTTCTCTCATATCCAAATGTCTCTTAAAGGTCCAAAATCTTATCATTGTGGTGCATATATTCTACCTCGTAAGCCTAATTGATGAACTGTCTTCATGTACATGTCTAGATGGGAATTTTAAGGCTAGAATGGTGTTTGTCTAATCTCAATCAGGTCGATGAAATTTTATAGTTGACTAGATGTATGCATTAATGAAATCTCCTCATCCCAAACTAAGAAAACTAAGTGAACTTCTATCACACGTTATAGGAGAACCATGAGGGCTAGAGACAAACCATCAACTCCCATACTTGCACAAATGAGTCCTCTAAGAAACCCTAGGAGTATTCTCTCTCACTCGACAAGGGAAATACATAAAAATGAGTTTTATCTTGTAGATAAATGTATCTTAAAGGGCATAAAATTTGTCAATGGGGGCATATATTATGGCTCATTAGCCTAACAGATAAACCATCTTTGTGGACACATCTAGATGGAAATTTTAAGGTTATAATGGCCATTATCTAATCTTATTCAGGCCCTAGGATGGAATTTTTCAATTGACCAGTACATAAAAATGAGCAAACTTAAGAGAATATCCTCATCCCAAAGTGATAAAACTGAGCAAACTTATGTTGGAAATACATAAAAATGAGTTTTATCTGATAGATAAATGTCTCTTAAAGGACATAAAATTCATCAATGGGGGCATATGTTCTAGCTTATTAGCCTAATAGATGAACTATCTTTGTGGACATATGTAGATGGTAATTTTAAGGGTATAAAGGCCCTTATCTAATCTTAGTCAAGCCCTAGGATGAAATTTTTCAATTAACTAGATGCATTCCTTAAGAGAATATCATCATCCCAAAGTGATAAAATTGAGTAAACTTATGTTGCACATTGTAGGAGAATCGTGAAGGCTAAATATGAACCATCAACTCTTACACTTTCATGACTACGTCCTCTAAGTAATTCCTAGATGATTATCTCACTCAACATGAGTAAGATACAATAATGAGTTTTATCTCACAGGAAAATGTCTCTTAAATGGATAAAATCTTGGTAGTGGGGGGTATATCTTCTATCTCATTAGTCTAATCGAAAAAGTATCTTTTGTGGACTATGAACTAGTTTCATAATGATTTCTCAAGCTATTTTTTCCTTCTTGCATCTAAAAGAGTCATATCAAGGACATTTTCAAATTAGTCAAACATGGACATGAGAATATTTTAAAACCTTTTTCAATCATAAAACAATATTAATGGCCTAGTTGTAGGCCTATAGGCATGATCCCATGGGTCTTTAAAAAACTATGCAGGGTTATGACCAAGAATAGAGCATGTTTATGATAGTTGCAGGTCTGTAGGGTAAAAAACATAAGTCTGACCTTGCTAATAGCTCCAAATGAGTTTCAATGCTTTTTTAGGTTTCCATGAAGTACAAAAATATTTATAACATTTTTGCATCAAAGATATAAGTTGTACAAGAACAAGGGCTAAAACATAATTGTTCTAACTTCTTGTAAAAATAAGAATAAATAAAGGTACCAACTTATTTGTTGAATGAGATAACACTAGTAAAAGGTCAACAATCTTCAGAAGGCATAAAGATTCTTAGTTTTGTGTGAAAATTTCATGAAGATGATAAACCCTAAGCACAAGGGCTAGCAACAGTGTTTCTTTTTTTTTTAAGAACAAATTCAGAGAAGAGTATGAAACCTACTACTTGAGTTATATAACCTCAAAATAAATAAAAGAAGTATGGCCAGTGTGTTTTTTTGAATTGGATGAGTAATGACTATATCACAGAGAGGAATGTATGATTTTTGTACTTATCTTTATTTGAAGAAGATAATATTTTCTACTCATGACACCAATAACATGAAGGTGGAAGCTCATCTAGTGCCACTAACCTATATTAAAATTGTTAGTAAAAACTTTAAACAGAAATAAACACTTAATGATAAAATAATTCAAAATTAAAATACAATAAATTAAATAAGTTAACTATATTAATTTGAAATACAATATAAATTATTTATACTAACCTTACCAAGTCAATCCAATTTACCTTCAGGATCATCTCTATTTTTAAGTGGTTTAAGAATCACTTCGTGCTCAAATTCAAAAACTTTTTACAAACTTTTGTTGTTAGGCTTCCATGATATTTGATCATTTGATTATTTGTAGTGATAACCATATTTGAATAATAAAACACCACCATGTGTGTTACAAAGTTCTAAAATAACACTTATTTTATATTTTTATGATAGTACCTATGAATCCAAGTTCCTATAAACACTATGGATGAAGTGGGATAAACTAGATATTCTCTATCCATGACATTTATGGTTAATTTGTTTTGCCTCTACACAATGACAAAAGTAGTAGTATGTTCTCTCATCATTATCCTTAGGCATAATGATTTTAAAAACATGCCTTACTTTGAAAGTATAATCAATTTATAAACATATATAGGAAAAAATAAATAAATCACTAATAGAACTAATACTACTTTTTAATTAGAAATAAATTATACATGGTTGCACAAGATCTGAAATTTGGTCAAAGTCAACTAGTGATGCCATTTCATGATCCCTAATTTTTTTGAGTGAATGGCTACTCTCTACAGGTGTTATGGGTTTACAATACCATTCGTCAATGTATTCTTCTAACTCATATTCATGCTAATTAAATTCCATATATCCTAAACAAAATCACGTTATATCCCTAGTACAAATAATCCATAAACTACAATTTAAGCTTTGAATGGAGTGGAAAACACTTGATCTAGGTATTGTACTTCAATATTCATACATTACCTTATTTTTTTCTCCATTAACCAAAATAATCTTCACACACAATAATATTTATCTGATCCATGAAAAAAATCATTACACCAAGTCACAATACTTTGCCACATCGATCAAATTAGCACCATCCTTGTGCTTTCACTACTCTTTTTTAAGTAATCTTTTTACACATGAAACTACACCATCATGTTCCCCTTTGCCATGCCCAACCCCAAAGAAGATCTAAAAATGTTGAACCCCATTCTTCTTATGCATTTTGCTTAACCAATAAAAAATTTAGTATTCTTAAACTATCTTACACAATTATCTAACCAAATATAGTTTGAATCAAACATGATTTATCTTGTATTCATATTCTTATAAAATATTTCAAAACAAATTTAGATATACTCTAAAAATTTTGATCTATCATCACTCATATAAAAATGGTTCTCCCTCAAAATGTTTTTATTGTCATATGTGATATTAGGTGCATGTTTGAATATAATATACATGAACATTCTAACTTAAATTGCATTATAGTATTGGGATTGAAACTCATTTTGTGGTTGTAGTTTATAGTTATCAGTAAAGTCCACAACGAAAACAATGGTGCCAACTGGGAAGTTGTCCTTGCATAGCTTGAATTGATTATCTAACCATTTTAAATTGTGTGTGTGTCTTGCTAATTGGTAAGTAATATTTTTATTGAGTTCAAACATGAAATCAGATACAAAAACTTTGGTCATAACCAACTCACATCTTGATGACTCTTTTCCATATTTTAAAACATGCTTTATAGATTTTTACTTCTTATAATCAACTAATTTATTTTTAAATTCATGTTGTATTTATTCATATATATAGCTAGTTGAATTTGACAAACCACCATAATTGTTACAAGTTCTATCTAAATATTGTTTGGAAAAAAAAATTGTCCATCGGGTCTTTGATGAAAAATACTTTGGATTAATTATCTTGATATTTTAGGTGGGTAAGGCACCATACATTCTTGCATAATATTTTTAGCATGTAAATTACAATGTATAAGACAAAAAGCATCAAAATATATAGAAAATTCAACATGTACCATACAACAACATGTGATATAGGATTGGTTGATTTTAACATATGAATGCTTGCACATCTCAAATGACCTTTAGCTAATTAATAATTGGCCATTAACTTTTTCAATTATTTTTTTATAAATTATGTTTGGTTCATGTCCAAAAAATGTTTTGCATGTGACTCATAATTTTTTGAACATTTTTTTCTTTTAACATCTTTTATATTAGATGAGACTACTATGTTCTCGTGCCAAAAAAAAATATCAATTATTTTGTTCCTTCAACTAATACCTTATTTTTTCATGGGAGTCTACCACTAAATGACCAACAATCTGTGAGTAAAGGGTCATCAAGGCTTGTTCTTCTTTTTACAACATTTATCAAAAAAAATCTATTCAATTTCAAGGATTTACTTGTTTCACTAGGAATTCAAGCTACTTACTATACATTCCATTATTAATTGTATTTTCACATTACTATCTTTTTTCAAAATCTATTGCCTATTGACTTAAATGCATTAAATAGATTCTTTACTATTGCACTATTTCTTCCATCCATATTTCCTATTCTTAAAACTAAATTATGCATCATATAACACATTTTTTGCATTTTCATTAATTGACATCATTTTGTATGATGTTTATTTTCAAATACATATTTCCATATACATTGAGCATGACATTGAACTGATCTTTTTGACATTTTATCTTTCATATGTTCTATTATTTTCTCATCTATTTCAACCAAATACCTTAGTTTTCATCTCATTATCCTTAGAGGTTTGGGTGTAGAAGTTATGTTTTATATTAAATTATGTGGTGTTACCACTTCAACCATACAAGGGATATTACATGGTTGACTTGGTACATTAGACCCTACAGGTGAAGTGAATTTCTCTTCATTAGGGGATACATCAATTGAGGTCATTATTTGATGTTGATTACAATCATGCTCAAAAACTTCATTACATATAGATGTTTTATTATAATTTATTTATCCATATGTTTCATCACTTGTTATAAATTCATTACTTATATTTTTTATTTCATCATTCAAAAAGGATTGATTTAGTTATCTTATCTCATTTGAATACATATATAAATTAAATCACACGAAATTGAGTATGTTATTTTTATTTAAAACATTACCTAGTGTGAATGAAGTACCTTCACCTTGCCTAGAAGCTCTTATGAATGCTCTTTATCTATTTTTTTTTCCTTTTTTATCTCTTCTCTTCAACTTCCTCATTTTTTATCTCTTTAATTGGTATTTTATGATTACTTCTCAGCCCTATAATTTATCTTTAATGAAATAAATCAATTTTAGAATAAAATTTGAAGAATTTGCAGTGATTGAGACAAATTGAATGTATAATTCACTTAATTATAGCAGTAAAATCTAGTTTGAAGTTTGTAAAAATTAAAATAATTAAAAAATCATGGGAATGAAGACAAATCCATGAATCACAAAGGGTGTGTGTGTTTATGAAAAGAATGCACACTCTTTGTGATTCACAAATATAATAATTAGACCATTTATTATAAAAATGTTAGTTCCTAAAAGGACATACATCCTTTCAAAGGGCATACGACCTTTACAAAAGGCATACTCCCTTTGCAAAGGGCATACTCTCTTTACCTTTTTCAAAGGGAATATGCCTTTTTTAGTTTTATAAAAATTTATTTTGACCTTTTTCCTCTAATTTTTTTTTCAATTTTAGGTTTAGGGGTGAACCTGCTCCAAAAATTGTCATGAACAAGTCTATTTTATTTTGTGAAAAATTATGTGTGTCTTTTACATCTTTTGTAACCCATATGATCACTCATATTTTGTTCTTAAAAAAAATTATATGGATTTGTAAAGGGGAAAATGTAATTTTTAAATATTTAAATTTTTAATGTTAAACTATTATTTGTAATTATTACTTAATTTATACACAACATACTTCATTATGAATTATATGCATCTTAAATGTATAAATACCTTTATAAATTTTTAAATATTAATTGAATGTTTATAAATCTTATATCTCAACAATCTACACAATGTCAACTATGCTTTACAAAAAAATATTTTGATGAAGTTAAGGTCAAAAAATTATATTTGTACACTTGCAGTTTTAATTTTCAAATTGTTTTGCATTATATAATTAATTAATTATATACAATCTACACAATGTCAACTATGCTTTAGAAAAAAATATTTTGATGAAGTTAAGGTCGAAAAATTATATTTGTACACTTGCAGTTTTAATTTTCAAATTGTTTTGCATTATATATATATATGTGAAGTTTCATACAAAAATTCATTCATTTACTCAAAAAAGTATGTTAGTACACATGCGATCTTCTTATCTTTTCACAAAAATAACCAACATATTGTCATATTATTATATATTTTGCACACTTTTATTCTCTTGGTATTGAAAAAATTATATATTTAGAAACCACATTCAAAATTCCACAATTCATATTCTTATTTCATTATTAATTTTTTTTAAATGTCTTTAACATTCTCTCAAAGTTTAACTATTATTATTTTTTATAAGTGTTGCTTTAATCCCCCCTTTTTGTCCCCCATTATCATGTATCTACCCTTTACAACTCAACAGATAGAACACTTCCATGCCATATGACATTGCTAAGAAACTATAGCTCTCATTAGTTTATAATCCAAAGAGGTTTCCCAGAATACCATCACATAGACATTTAAGTTGCAGACATAAGGAAGAATAGTAACAAATTACAAATCCAATTCATCTAATCAAATACTAATAAATACCAACCAAACATGAGTTCCAAATATAAACTAAGTACTTTGTGGAAAATAGTAAAATGAGAGAAATAAAATAATATAAGAAATGACTTTTCTAAATAACAAGTATTTCACAACTATTTATTTTGTATACATAATTTATTAGTGAGATTTTTAAGAAAGGGATCTAACAAATATCTCCATGGCCCCAAAATTTACCTTCATAACATAATGGAATTATTAATAAACTTATTCATTCCCCAAGTATAAATCTATAGTAAAATAATTTACATAAAGCATTTAATAATAATACATATAAACAAAGTACATAACCTATTTAACCTCCTACAACAAAAAAATATTTCCTCTTCTTTTATAATTAGTTTTTTGTTACCTACAAATATTGTTTTAAAATCTTGCGACTTCTATTTCAATTGAAATAAAGAAAAACATCTATAAATTATTTTAAAAAAAGAGAAATTTTCTATATTTTAACAATTACTCATAAAGGGACATGTGTCTACTCAAAACTATAGTTCCACTCTACAAATAGCATTGAATAACTAAATCTTATGTATGATAGCTTCTTATAATGTCCCTGACCATCACACAACCAAGGCACCTCATTTTTGTTCAGTTAGAATGCAAGAAATTTATTTATTTAAAAAAAAAAAAAAAAAAAAAAATTGGTTTCCAAAGAAATTTGAAAATCCATGCTTTTTGGTATGGGTTTCATCAAGTTTCCTTCTTACATAAGGTTTAATTAATGGTTGGACATTTTGTCAACGTGTTATGTGGTCAACTTAGTCATCAGCCAATAATTTAATCAATAGAGAATGTGGTTAGATAACGAGATTCTTTCTAGGTATAAAGTCCTTGCATTAGGGCAGGTGTATTACCTACGTTTATGGTCCACCTCGTTTCCTTTTTTATACTTTCAAACACTTGTTACTTGCACATTCATTTCTCTTATCAAAATTTTTAAGAAATATATAAAATAATAATGATACGATATCCAAATCTCAACATATTTACATAATTCCATCAAATTTTATCACAATTGCATAATCTTTGATACACACCCATTTGTGCCCATATTCAAAATATTTAATAACATATCCAACTCCTAGTTTTCCATGGGTAAATAACAATAACACAATGCATACATCCTTAAAAGAAGTTAATATATAAACATACAAAATACATATACGTTTGGTAAATTCAATAATATAATAAAAAAATGAAGCAACATCGTAAGTATACTAAGCATTTTTATAATTCCAGGCTCATTAAAAATATGTGTTGATAAACTACATAAAGCTAAATTCATTTAGTAATATCAAACATGCCCTTAATCCTTTGAAACATAGAAATGTAATTGCAAATTTTCATCATGACATATTTAAATAAAGAGTACAGAAATTATGTGCAATACAATCAATATTTAGACTAATACTATTGCATAAGTTATCCAAAATGAGCAATACATTTTATCATGTGAAAATAAAGGACAAGTACAAAATGGAGACCAATATTAGAATCACATATTGATATATACTTTTAAAATGTGTATAATATAAGTTAATTGTTTAAAGTTTAGTGTGATGTGAGTTCATTTCATTAATTTATATATCATTTTAATTTTTTAACTTAATCTTCTTACAATTAATTGAACTGTACATAAAAATGTGTATGATATGATTTAATTGTTTATAAATAAATATGTTCTATGTTCATTTCAATAAAAAATTTAGTTTAATTTGTACTTCTTATAATTAATTAAACTAGATTTTCAAAAACATATAAGATATAACTTGATATTTTAGGATTATTTTCAAGTGTATTCATTTCAATATATATGTTAATTTGGTACATATACTTCTTACTAAATTGATTAGACTAGACTTTTATAAAAATGCAAAAATATTTACATAACATTGTTTTCAACATTTTCTCAATAAAAAAGTATTTTAATATTAATGTTAATTGTTTAATAATAATTTTATTTATTTGGAATGTTTTTTATTTAATATTTATATATCATTTTTTATTAATATTTATTTTAATATTATTTTTAATTGTTATACACATGTATTAGTGATAAAGTATATACTTTTATTTCATAAATATATAAAATGGGAAGTATTTGTAGTAAATTATATATAATTTTTTTTACTTTACATAAAAAGTTGCTTTTATATAATTTTTTTAATTAATTTAAAATAGTTTAATATATTTTATGAAGGTAATTCAAAAAACATTTGTAATAAATTGTATGTAATATTTTTTTAGTTCATTAAATTGTTTTTATTTATAAATATGTAAAATGATTTATTATATTTTATAAATTTAATTTAAAGATTCATGATAAATTATTAAAATCTTTCTTATTTATGTAAAATAAACAAAATGGCCTACAAAATTACTAAAATAACTTATTTTTAAAAAAAATGGCCTATAAAATAAACTTTGAATAGGTAAATTATATTGAGGTAGTTGTGGTAAATTAGGTATTTGCAATAAATTATTTAAGTATTCACTATAAATTGTGGGTTAAGTATCTTAAGTAAATTATTTTTAAATCACTCACTTTTTGAGTATCTCAAAATTATTTGAAATAAAAAAATTAGAATAGAATTATTAATATTTAATATTTACCAAAAACCATTATATTTAATAGTACAAATCAATCCATTATTTACCATGCACTTATCTAGTTAAATATTTTTAATTATATTGATTTCCATTATAAATATTATTAAACTATATTAATATTATTTTGAAATATATTGTATTGATGGCTTGACCAAGATTAAATTTTATAAATGAAGAGCAACAAAGAGAGTATCAAAAATAATATCAAAGACAATATCATAGATAAAGACAAGAACAAATGACAAATGCACAAATATAGAAATAATGAAAATATTGAAATGATATTGATAAAAAAAGATTTTTAGAACGTAAGTTTAATTGATAGCCAAAAAATTAGAAGCTGAAAAGACAAAACATGCCAATAAGATGAAAATAATTCATGAAAAAAATCACAAGATGAAAATTACGTGTTGAGAACAATATTATAGAGACAAGTACGTTTAGATCAATTAACTGAGGTAGAAAGAAAACATAGAACAAAATATAATGAACTCTAATGAAATGCTTGGAAGAGATTTGAATACGTTTCAAATGATTTTTTGATATGGTATAGATAATATTGCTTCACCAAGAATGTGTTATATTTTTTAAGAAATTTATATTGGAATAAATGTTTTTCAAACACTTGAAGACTTTGTAATCAATAGGTGTCGACAAGAGAAAGGTCATCATTAATTTTCAGCATCAAATAATATGGATCCTCAACCACAAGCACCAGAACTTGCAAACTTAACATAAGTTGAGGAAATGTTAATAACTCATGTCAACCTAATCCTACAAGTCATACATACAACTAGAGGTCAATATAAGCACAAAGAGCACACAATCAATTTTTCACAAGAAGTAAAAGAAATTGCTAAGGTTTTACAATATTAAATAAAATATTTTGTTGATGGGATCAATGTGGAATAAATTACAAATTGAATGTCAATAGAGAGTGAGTATATAAGGTGCTTAAATATAAAATAGAATATGACAATTTTTATTTAGAGATTTAGATTGATGAAAATGCACTTACCGATCTTCCACTTAACTCTGATGAAAACATATTTAACTAGTTGAACTTTGTCCATATGCAATTTTATTATGATGTGAATGAAAGTGTATGTGTGGGTCTTCGAATGGATATAGAAAAAATAAATATCATTGATTATAAAATGTCAATGGAGTCTAAACCCCATAATGCACCAAGGGAGATGAAATTAATCTATGCATGGGTAAATAACCCTAATGTAGATATTAGAACATTGACTGATGGCATGGGGATTGGAACACTCCTATAAATGAGTATGTCATATTAAGGTTACTTGATAGTGAAAAACTATTGTGGGGATAATTCAAAATAGTTGTTATTTTGGATAAGATTTTTAGACAATAAGGATAAAGCAATGACCAATAAAGATTTCATCAACTTCACACAAATTTGAAAGATGCAAATCTAAAAATTGATGATTGGAAGCCATTGATGATGAGAACCAATGTTGAAATAGATAGAGTCATAAATGAAGAATTTGACAATTGTATAATTTATTTATTTTCTACAAATGATAATGTACATAACCACAATAGAATAAAATTATATTCTTTGAAAAGACATGTTGCACATAGCATTGTAACCAAACTAGGAAGTGTCAATGCACCAATAGAAGCTCCAAATAATGAACTTGATGTAGAGTTATTAATTGTTATGGATGCAAGGGTCTTGTTAACTTCCAATTTTTGGATAGAAGCAGTCTTGTAAATGGATATCTAGGATATATTAGAATTATAATATACAAACCTGGGAGTGCCCCACCAGAACCACTAACATATGTTATGATTGAGTTTGACAATTACTAGGGAATAACATTTTAATATAAAACTCTATATACAATTTTAATTGTACCAATACAAAGGGGACACACAAACTAACTACCCTTATGATTGACTTGGGCATTAACAATACACAGATCGTAATGTTTGACTCTTTCAAAAGCTAAAATTGATATAGGTCAAAAAGAAAGAACACGATTAATATTTGTGTCTATATCCCATGTAAAGTCCTTGGAATGACTAAGAATGTTATGTCCATTTATATATGAATATTATGAAAAGATAAAAAATATAAAACAACTTTATAAATAAAAAATTGGGGAAGAGAGATTGAAACTCTTAGAGGGTAAATAATTTTATGTACTTATCACAAACTTCATGTACGTATTCATTATGCGACATATTATGTGATGTGTATGATATGTTTTGAAGAGTATTAAATAATTATTTAGTTTAAGTATTTTATCTCATGTATATTACACTATTGAGTGATTTAATGTAATGCATATTACACTTTTAGATGATTTAATGTGATGTATATTATACATGTAAAAGTTTATGAAAATTTTTATATTGTATGTTAAATAAATATACAAAATGCACATATATTACTAGCATACTTATCTTAGATAAATCTATGTAAAAGATGTTGAGATAAATCATTCTTGAGGTACTTATATTATTTTAATTTTTTGACATAATTGGAATAGACATCTCAGGAATAATATATTTCAGCATCTTTTACATAGATTTATCTAAGATAAATATACTCCTTTAATAACAATTATAATATATTGGAAAAGTTTGGCTATTTTGGTGTGGATCTTCATGGAATGGCTAACTTAATTTTGTCAATATTTACATCACACAATTAGAATGATTTAAATATTATTTTTAATATTTTAATATTAATATTTATATCAATATTTTAATATTATTTTTAGTATTAATATTTATTAGTTAATAATAATTTTAATGATTTACCAATGAAATGTAGAAGGGTTGGTAAAGTGGGTTGGTTGTGTCCAACCCCACCTAAATTCTAATCTCACGGAGTGTTTATAGACTAGATGTGACCGTTTGAGTGTTGGTTTAATAATTTTTAGGCACTGATTGTGTCCCAAATCTGATTCGTAACTTTGATCAAAAGTAATCTAGAAAAGGATCCCACTAACCCTAATATCTATCCAAAAAAATAATTTTAATTATTTTTTAAAAAAAAATTATTTAATATTTATATCCCATTTTTCATTTTTTATTAATATTTTATTTAATAATAATTACAATACATTAGATTAAGGTCCAGCTATAATTTATAGTGAGTTTAGAATAATTTTTCAAAAAAATATTAATTGAATGGCAGAGAAAAAGCATAGAAACATAAAATGAAATAGATTTAAAAAAAAATACAAGGGAGGAAGAAAATTGGTAAAGTCAGAAACAAAAATGACAAAGGACAAATAAAATCAGCAATGGAAAGAATAAAATCAATGACAAAGGACAAATAAAATCAGCAATGGAAAGAATAAAATCAGTAACAAAATGAATAAAAGCAACAAGGGTAAAAATAATATCGGCAAAGACAAGGAAGAAATCAACAAAGCAAGGGGAGGAATAATATAGCGAAAATCAAGATGAATATCATTAAGAAGACAATAGATATCATTTGTAACAGAGGGAAAAATCAGCAAGTAAAGATTAAATATCATAAATTCGTAGGTTATTTATTTAATTGTTTGTTTTTATAAATTATAATATAAAAAGAATTGAATATTAGAGAAAGGATTTTTAATTTTTTTCCAATAAAAATGGTTTTCCAAATTTTTATATTTCTTTCTTTATATTTTACATTTAATAAAATATTATTTATTTTTAACATTAATTTGATTATTATTATTTTAAAAATAATTAAATTTATTAATACAATATTATATGATATAATTTTACCTGGATTAAAACCCAAACCTAAATGACCTATTGGCATCCCTCTAAATAACCATATATAATATAAAATGATTTTTAAAAAAATCATTTAAATAATTGAAAGAAGTAAAGTTTAAGAAAAATCTAAATAATTTTTATCTTATTAAAAAAAAGTGAATTGTGAGCAACTAACTCATCTAATTTTTTTTTTTTTTTTTTTTCCTAAAGATAAAAATCATATTATATTTGAAAGGATGAAAACGTATTATGGGAATGCCATTAATGATAAATATACACTAAATAAGGCTCTTTGAAAGGGTAAAACATTTATATTAGATGAAAAATAAATAAAGCCCAAAAGAAGAATGGAATAATATTCATGCCATAGATTAGATAAATGAGGGGTGGAAATTTTTGATAAAAACTATGAAGATAATGAAAAGAATGATTAGGAACAAAAATTTTCATGTACATTAAAGTGGTAGAAATGTAATTTTGTAGTAATATAGTTATTTATCAAATAGGGAAAAAAAATTTGAAAAGAGTAATTGATGATTTTATAATGTTAAGTATTTATTTATTTATTATTATTATTTTAAGTTATTATTTGTGAGTAGTATAATTATTTTAAATTATATTATTTAAATTTTTTAATTAAATATTTTTCTTTATATTTTATAAGTGTAAGATATTTCAATATAAGGATAGTGAAGCCGTTAAAATTAAGATTATGTCTTGAATGATTTTGTTAGTATGGATGTCTTTTACTCATAGTTATTTTGTTAAAAGAGTTCATTGATTTAAATGTATGTTTACTCAATATTATCAATTTATTATATGTTTATTTATGAAATATGAGTAAAGATATCGATATTCTATGTAATTCAATGATTCCATGTAATGCCTTCAAACATACAATTAAAAAAATTCAAATTCATTAAATATAACAACTTACGTAAATATATCATGATGATTTATATAAATATTTATATTAGTTATTTAATTGTTTAGAGTTTACTATCTATTTTATTTAATATATTTATTTTTTTCTTGTATTCACAAAAATTTCTTCAAAATTAATTTGTTAGACAATCACATATAGATGACATTGAATAAATGTCGAGTAACTCTAATAAAAAATATCACTATGATAAAAGACATTCAAGTATGAAATTAATTATTAATTTTAGATATCATAAAAATATTTAAAGTAATTTTTTAAATATGGTTAAAATTTTGGATTTTGAAAGGCTCCAAAGTTTTATACAAAGGAGTGAAAAATAGAAAATTGAAGCTCACATACAACGCTTTAACTAGCAGTCTATAGAACACAACCAAAACCTAATATATAATTAGTTATCCAACATAAACCAACAATCAACCTATAAAACAAGACAACAAAACCCAAAAAAAGCTAGTAAACAATTAACCAAAAACCCTATTACATCTAGCTAGCTGCCCAATAGTGTCTAATATAGGCTATGCATTGCAAACTACCTATGTTGGCCTTTTGTAAGGGATAGTCTGCAAACCAAGTTACCATGTATTTTTTTTATTCTTCCATTTCTCTTTTTACACATTAAAATCTAACCCTTCTTATCATCCATGTTGAAATAAGAGAGAATGGAATAGCTATTTTGATTTATCTAAATTCCTTGTAGCTACCATTTGAACTTTTCTCTTTAGGTCGTGATCATGAAGCTCTATGATAGGATCTTGAGGCTGCCTTGAAAACTTCCTCTACATGCACCATTTTAAGTTAAGTTTCCTTATTTTTTAACTTTGAGACATCACTTTCAGTTTCATCATTTTCCATAAAAAATATGATTGGTAATTGAATCTTTCAACAAGTGGCTTCCTTATTTATTATAGAATTATTTTAATCTTTAGTTAAATGTCCGTCTCAAACCAACAATGGCAGTGAAAAGGCAAGCCCTCATAGTCAAATGATTGGGTCCAAAAATGGTCTTCAACTATTAGATCAATTTTTTCTAGTAGGTCCTTGGAAATGTCAATGTTAACTAGGATTATAGTGTAGATATTATGTGAAAATAAGGTAGTGGTAGGGTCAACTTGATAAAACTCACTTATAGATTTACCTATTACCTTATAGCAAAGATTTGACCAAAATTGTAATAAAGGACGGGGTAGGCGAACCCTAATATCTCTTGTGTTGAAGGGTTTGATGAGGGGGTTAAATTTTGGGAACCATAGTTTCATCATGAGGGAGTAATTGTCAAAGATCCACATCCTATATTGATTTTTTATTTACTTTTAAAATTATTTTCACTTGTCTATATTTTAGTCATCAAACAAATGACTTCCATGATAATTTATTACCTAAATGACATTTTTCCTCATTTATTTTTAATAATAATCACAAGACAAAGGGGTTAATTCACCACTTCAGGCTTCTCACCTTCTTTTCTCTCTCCCTATTATGAAATATTTTTGTGAGTGTAATGCTTTATAAATCACCTTGTCACAATTATTATCAATATGAGATTAACTAAATTACAACCCAGTCATGTATTTTAAGGTTATGCTAAAGGCTAATCAAAATAATTCCATAATCATTCATTATCCGATTGATTTTTTTTTTCATATATTTCTGGTCATCACAAGAAAATGGGGATCACTTTATGACATAGCCACCATAAGCATTTTTTATTAAGGGAAAGAATGATGAGTGTAATTCACTACTTTAGACTTCTCACCCTCTAATCAATTTTGTCATTAGAATATCTATTTATGAGTGTATTTTCTAGTAAATAATTTTTGCCTCACAATTATTATTAATGTAAAATTAACCTAATTAAATCCAATCATATATTTTAATTATAATTTAAAGGCTTCCTTAAGAAAATTTAATTATATACATATATTTTTTAAATCACTTATATGTGTTTTATTCCTTAACTAAATGGCCTTCATGATTAATCATTACCCCTATGATATTTTTTTCATGTATTTTAATTAAAAATTACAAGGCAAGGAGGCCTATTTTAATACTTAATATTAACTACCATTGTATAATATGTTATACCCTTAATTAATTAATTGAATTTTTCTTTTAAAAAAAATGTTGAACTCAAATACATTTAAATATTACATTGTATTTTAATTATAATAAAATTTTAATTGTAATTAAAAAAATATTTTTTATTTTAAAAACAAAATGAACATTTATTTGAATATTTGATGTACTTTTTTTCTTAGAGAATGATTTTTAAGAAAGTGATATGAATATTAAAAATGTAACAATAATATTTATGATAGTGACGAAGATGATGATGTTAATAAAGAATAAATATTAAGAGATTGTATATTAAATTTTTTTATGTTACTTTTTTATTGTGAAAATAATATCAATACCTTTTAACAATGATGACAATAATTATATTAAATTTTAATATAACTATTATATTAAATAATAATTTTAATTTCTAATATTTAAATTATTTTTAATATTATATTAATTTATTGTTAATTATATAAATAATAATTATTTATATTTCAATTATATAAATTATGAAAACAATAAAAAAATTTAAAATTTAAAAAAAGAAATTGTAAATAATAATATTAATAAGTAATCCATTATAAATTGAATTTTTTTTTTTTAAAAAGTACTAGTACCGTAGGGTAAATTTGAATGCAAAATACATGACTCCAATGCAAATCTTAATAAATAGCCACTAGGGCACTTTTTTATAAAACAAAATGGTATAACCAGCACAAGCTAAGGATCATGTCCGAGTGGAATATGTTCTGTATCTAACATTATGTGTTCGTATTAACTGCACATATGCAACAAGTGTGAGCAACATTTGGTTGATGAAGACTACCTCAACCAATGGATTGAGAGATTAGTTGTTATATTGTGTATTTAATATTTTTATTGAATTTTTAATTTATAATAATAAAAATATTTTAAGGTTTAAAATGTTACGTTTTAAAAGTTTATAAAATAATTTATAATATATGGGATTATTTGATAATTTCAATGTGTAATAAATATTTTATTGTACTTTAAATATAAGATATATGTACCTTATTTTTTGTACGAAGTGAATTTATGACCTATATTTTATATTAAACTTATATTTTTATAGGTTTAATATATATTTTTCTTAAAATTAGGTCAAATTATATTATACAAGTAAACAGGGAAAGAAAGCATGAAGCTATTAAAATTTTTATGTTTTCACAATCCATACAATAATAAATAATTTTTTTTGAAAAAAAGTGTGTCAAGTTTTAAAAATTGAAGAAACATATATGTGAACATTAGAAAAAAAAATTGTTACAAAAAAAGAATTAAGTAAAAAAGTTGTTCCAAAAAAATTGTCTAAAAAAAAAAAGATAACCATTACATTTAATTTCTAAAAATAAAAAACAATTAAAATAAGAAAGTTGAGATTTTTCTTATTTTAATTGATTTTTGTTTTTTGTTTTTAGAAACCAAATGTAACAGCTATTTTGTTCTTTTTTAGGCAACTTTTTTGCAGAGTTCTTTTTCCCTTTTTCTCTTGCTCTTTTTTAGGCAACTTTTTTGCAATAACTTTTTCCCTTTTTCTGTTGTTCTTTTTTAGACAACTTTTTTGAGTCAACCTTTTTACAGCAGCACGTTTTCTGTTGTTTTTTAAGACGATTTTTTTGAGGCAACTTTTTTACAATAACACTTTTTTCCTTGTTCTTTTTTTTAGCAACCTTTTTGCAATAGCTCTTTTTTCCTTGTTTTTTTTTAAGCAACCTTTTTGCAACAGCTCTTTTTCCCTTGTTCTTTTTTAAACAACTTTTTTGCAATAACTATTTTTCCTTCAATTTTTAAGATACAAAGTTTTGTTGTTCCCATATATTATTTCTTTCTTAAGAGCACAGAAATAAATCTGAATTACATTGATCTTCAAAACCCAACAAAATTTCTTTCCAAAAAAATCATTTGTAAACATGAAGCTAAACATTAAAAAAAAAAATTATTCTAAAATTTGCCGAACCTAAAAGTTTATTTATTTATTAAAATTTTTCTCTTTTTGGCGCATATCCAGAGTGAGAGATTATAATTCTATACGTCATAGATGATCTTTCCAGTGATACATCTAGAATTTTGAATAATAATTATCTCGAATTTTCTTTCAATCTTTTTTTTGGGCGCATATTCACAGAAGTGGGCTGATTTACTTTTCAAGAACACAAAGAAGATAAGAACGAGCAATTTAACCATATATGTCTGGAAATCTCGTCCAATGTCAAATCATCATAAAATTAGGAAACAACAAGGTTCTATAGATTCTAAATTATAAAGTGTATAAAACCATTAAATCATACTTCTTACAAAATGCTTTTAAATGAGGAAACCATAAGTTGATTAGAGTACCTTAAGACTCTATTTCTAATAGAAGAGAAAAATAAACTATATTATTTTTATTTGAATATACATAGCTCCTGGCAAACATTTAAGAAGCTAACAAGGAGGTTTTCCATATCTGTTAGGCATAGATTTTTATTACAAGGAAGAGTTATGGAGAGCCTTTTTTCCAGTCGTTACATCCAATAAAAGAAATAAAAGATAGAATCAAAGCCTTTGGATGGCCGCGGTAAATAAACTGGTAAAGAGTCCCTGGTTTAAGGGCATATCCAGGAACTAAATGGCATACATTAGTACCTGGATCTTTTGTCATATAGGTGGCATTAATCAAATTCTGATTCCACTCAGGCCCACATATCAGGGCTATATTCGCTGCAGGACAACTGCATTTATTTGTTACAGACAACACAGTGTGAGGTTTCTGAAATGGATTCAGTGGGTGATGAATGTAATCACTGTAGATGTCCACGTTCATGTCCGTGCAATAGTCCGCCATAGCTACACTCACAATATCAACAACATCAATACATATCATGTATTTTAATCAACATGAACAAGAAATATAATTTTATGCGTACCAGATGGCAAGTAAAAGCTGAGCACGACCACGAGAAGAAGCAACAAAGTCGACCTCATCCTTATTGCATCAGGTTGAATGCATGTACAATGGCAATTGTAATGGTGTGCCGAACTTCATTCTTTCGCTTTTTAAAACCCTCGAACTTGCCAGTTTTTCTGGTCTTCCTTAAAACAAGGAAGTAATTATAGCAGTTATGACTTGGAAGCCTTGAAGTAAATATATTTTTCTGTCAAGTCGATAAATTAGGAAAGCCCGATTTCATACTTTCCCTTCTTTAACCCTAGAGCTTGCTAATCTTTTCATGCTGCCTGTCAAGTCAGTATCTTATGACAGTCGAACGTTTTTTACCTCCTGTTTTAACCCTAGAACTTGCTAGTTGTCGAAAGACATTTATGATTTGGTAAGCCTTAATTTTTATGTGTTAAGTACATTTAAAGCTGTCTGTAAGTGGATTTAAGTCCATTAAACACAAATTTATTGTGTTATAATTATTTCTAGATTTTGAAAAAAAAAAATTAAATAATTAAAAAATAACTATTTTAATTGATTAATATATTGGGTTTATTTTTTTTTTATTTTTAAAGCATTTTTACTTATAAAATATTATAATAATTTTATTTCAAATTTGTAAATTTGTTTGTTTTTCATTTGATGTGCATAAAACATAAGTTTAATTTTAACCCTTTTTTTGAAAATGTGAACATAAGTTTTGGAGGGAGTTCAATCATTACACTAACAACAACTTGATAATGTAAACATAATGATGTGTGGTTTTGTTTTAAATACATAAAAATGTATATTACGATAAGAATTTTGATGTTTGAGAAAAAATATTTCATCTTAGGAACGAGGAGGGAAAGGGAGAGGAGAGGCATATGAACAAAATATAATCACTGAGGTGTTGTGGAAAGTGTGGACACTTTTTTTTTGTACTAAGTTTTTTATTTTAATATTTTTAGTATGAAATTATGTATATGGATTATCGGTTCAAATTGCAATCTTATTGATGTTTGGTTTTCCTTTAATCTCTCTTTTATATTTGTGGGATTATGTGATCTTCTATTCTTCTATTTTATGTGTATATATTTTTTGTTTTGTGTTTGTTGGTTTGTTTGATGTATTTTTCCTTTGTCTTTTCCCATTTCTTACTCTTTGATGGATTCGTCGACCCATAGAATCTGTGCTACGTGGGTTCGAAGACCACTAACTTTGGCCCCTATCTTTTTTGTGGGTCTTTCTTCCCATCTTCGTGTCATTTTGATGTTTGAATCCATGTATTTAAAAAAAAATCTTTGGTCAACTTGTGCACCAATAGGTCTTTAATTCATGTTTGAGATATCTATATATACAAAATCATCTATAGGTATTTCCAGAAAGGACAACAATAAGTATCAAGGAATTATATTTTCTATTCATGAGGATGTTTAAGTATAGGCACACTCTACATTGTTTTATGACTACTCAGGAACTTCCATCAATTATTTTAATTGCATCTTTGACCAAAATAATGAATAGGTGAATCTACAAGTAGTTGCAACCCCACTTAGAGAAGAGGAGGTGAAGTCTGCACTCAAGTTATCCATTCATAGTACACAAAAACTACATGCAGTTTGATTCCACCATGCAAGATATGTAGTTGCAACTTCCTTGAGGTTGCCCTACCCAACTAATTATTCCATTCTCTTTTACAACTATTTTGTGGTGAATTAAGTTAAGACTAGAAATAAAATAAAATTAGACAATTATATCCACAAAATCAATGAAGTGATAGTGTAACTCTATATGACATCACACTGCAAAGTGATACCAAAAATAAAACATATGTGTATAGTCCAAATTTCACTCACAAAGCCAAATTCATTGGCATAAGAAGAAGGTATATTTTGCAATCAAATCTTCCATTGGCATATTCTAAAACAACCTAACATGCATCAAATCTATAATTTATGATTCAAAACTCTAGGTTTGACACAATCTTAGGTTCACTTTCAGATTCCACATCAAATATTCAGGGGTGACTATTCCATCACTTTTACTTATTTTTCAAGTTTATTTCTTATTCTAAGTTTTCATTTAGTTCATGTTTAATCTTTCCATGTGCATTAAGTTAGGTCTGATTTTTTTTATTGATTTATCAGCCTATGCAATTATTTAATATATTTTACATAGACAATTAATCATTGTGTGTAAT
The DNA here is from genome assembly GCA_037957365.1 of Torreya grandis. Taxonomy (NCBI): domain Eukaryota; kingdom Viridiplantae; phylum Streptophyta; class Pinopsida; order Cupressales; family Taxaceae; genus Torreya; species Torreya grandis. The sequence continues at coordinate 801,363 of JARHVA010001085.1, read as the reverse complement.
TTAGTTAAAACATAACTAATGAACACATCCATTATTTGAATGCTCATACTTTTTATGATCTCCCCCTGGAGTTTCATTTCTAATTTTTTGAGTGAGCTTAATTTTTATATCTTTCATTAGCTCCAATATTTCACTTTAGTTTGGATTTGCATAGATACTCCTTACATTTGGAAAACATAAACCCTAGTTAGCATTCAAATATTATCTCATGACATATTTTTTGTTAGGGTTTTTGCATAATTGCTCATTTCAATTATGATTTTTAGGATATCATTTGTTAAGGCTTGCCTTTGTCTCTTCCATTGTTTATACTCTTTCCTATCTTTCTTCATCGATTATTTTTAAAAAAATGGTTTTATATGATTCAATTGAAATGGCTGTGAATGATGCAAACTTTAATGTTACATTTGATGATAAGATTAATAAAGTATTGTTCAAAAATGCTTGATTTATATAGATTATATATGATGTAAAGTCCATATCATTTTAAAATTTTCATGCAAGTATTGAGTGAACTAATTGTATAAATTTATTCTAAAGATAATACACATACGTTTGTTAATTATTTTTCTTCTCTTAATCTTATCTCTTCAAACATGTTTATGTTTGAAATAAATAAATAATTGATCTCTTTAAACAAACCTATCGAGGTTATACTATTATAACTTAAGATATATTGAATACAATGCATTCCATAGGTGAGTTATAAATACAAGAGTGTGATATATCACTTAATCTATAAACTTTTACTACTAGAATTAAATACAATGTTACACCTTTCAATCCTATTCCTATGTAAGTACATGACATACCTCTCCCATATGACTTAATCATTTTAAAATTCAAATTATATGATGGTCATGGAGATCGTCAAGTACACATAAATTAAATATTTATCTCTATAGAATACTAAAAATAATGTGGTTTAATCATTCTTAAGTTATTTCCTTGCACTTTGATTGGTGATGCCTTGGATTAGTTCAAGGCTTTACCTAGTGCATCTCTACATTTTTTCCAATGCCTACAAGAAAATTTCTTAGATTGATTCATCACCAATAATGGATCTCATGACACATTTGAGACTCTTCAATATATTAAATAAGGTCACAAGGAGCATGTGTTATTATATCCTTAGATTTGATGTCATATGAACTCTTTGATATATTAACCACCTAATTTTAAAACCCATTATATATTTACCAATAGTTTTTAGCACATATCTAGGACAATCTACTTGGCAATACATTTGAATCATTCAATTATTATGTTTGTATGGTTACAAACCTTTCAAAAGAGAGATTTTCTAAACCGAAGGCTCCTACATTTATTCTTAAGAATTCAAAATTTTCCAAGACCTATGCCTATCATGAGCACATCTAGTACATGGTCAAAAAAATAAATGACATCTCCAATAAATCCTATGCCACTCCAATCTCAATTTTTTTTCAATAATCAACACATGATCTGAAAGACGTTATTAGATGAAAATTTCATTGTCTTTCCATATATGTAGGAACCTGGTCAAAGACAAAGGCCAAAATATTACAATGCAAAATAATGTTGTGGATATCATAGAGTCAATAGACATATGAAAAATAGATGTGTTTCTTTGTGGAAAAAAAAACAAAATCTTATTAATCAATGTAAAATCATGTTTGAATACTCAACTCCTCAAAGCACTGTTATTATTTCCAAAAATGAAAATCAACATTCTGAGGATGTATTGTTTGCACACAAAAATATACCAAGTGTGGTTTTTAATGTTCCTTTAACAACATATTATTCACATATGAAACCTTTAGTCTTTAGTCATATGATAGAATAAAAATGAACATTAAATATTCTAGTGGATCAAACAACTCAATTCAATATGATGAGCCTTACATTCCTTCACATACTTGAATATGGAAAATAAAATTTATCATAATTAGGACCATATTCAAAAATATCATGTATTATTAGGATACTTATGTGTGGGTCCTCTAACATGTCTAACATTTTTTATGTTGTATCAATCTTGGATCATTATAACTCTATATTGTGAAAATCATGGTTATAAGAGATGAATTTAATAGTGCATAGAATTATTACTTACATATTTTTCAATTCTAAAGTGGATGTGACAACCCCCCCCCCCCCACCAACAACCTTTTAGACTAATGAACAATATCAATGCACTCAAATATTTGATTATGACAATGATGATCTAATGCAAGCTTATCCCCATGAATCTCACATTATGGGTTAATACTTTACACATCATGACATGAGCATCAATGTATACATATTTTGATACTTACATATCTTACATGACATGTCACATGTGAAAACACTTGTTTATTTACTTATTTCATGTTATGACATAAATTCATTTATTTCTATAAGTACACCATCATGAGTTGCTACACCAAATCATTTATGATAAGATTATTTACCACTTATTTAGAGATCCACTATACATGACATATATACACTGTTATATTCACTTATTAGTGAGAAGTTATATTAGGTTTTATTAGGGCATTATCCATGGTGACTATTTTAATTGATGATTTAGTTTCTCCAATGGCTCATCCTCACCTTTTATGCTATTTTTGAAACTCATGGTGTCACATTAAACTCTTCATGACTATGACATTATGCTTCTAAAAAATTATACATTATTTATGCTAGCCCGTCTCTAGTGATTCATTAATACATTCTTATTATATCATGGATACATATTGTACATCATTGTGTGATCTATGTGGCATATATTCAAATTTTTTTCCTCCCTTTAGTAGATGGTATTTTTATCTCTCTTATATATTTGACACCTTATCACTTTCCACATCTTGCATCTACATTCTTCTAGCCACTTGGTTTATATGTTTCACTAACTCTTACCCTTTGATTTTTTGTCCTCTTCCAAAAAACTTGTGAAACTTTTAAAATGATATATATATATATATATATATATATATACATTCCATTTTATCATGCATTGATTTTGAATGGAATTAATAAGTTTCTTTGAAACCTTTTCTTCTTCCACTTGATGTGCCCCTTAATTTCTATTTGTGTTTTATTAGCATCTTCTTGGGTACATCCCTTAGCTTGTTTACTACATGATCTAACTATTTATAATAATAAAAAATTATTAAATGGAAACATTATATAAAATTACAAAAAATATATATCTTTTTTTATATATTTGTAGATAGATACATATCATACTTCTCTACCTAAGTTTTCAGTATTCATGGTTTTACACATGCTTTTCATGGTATTACTTTGAGTCGGTGAGATGAAAAATTTACATGTTATATATTTTTATGGACCATCAGTTGATAAATGGATATTTTAAATCCCACATACCCAAATAGGCACTTTCACATTAGTGGCATGCATTACCTTGAGGGACATCTCTATATAATGGATTATATGAAGATATCCTAATTATTTTTTGCCTATCATATAGAGAAATTTACATTGATTATACATATATTTAAATTAACCTATATTATTTGTGTTTGTATGGATATCTACATTATGTTGTTACATAAATGCCTTGCCTATTCTATTGCATACCTTGTGATTGATACTTGTTTGTATATTATGCCGTAATACAATTTTCATGCATGTGTATTTTACTTTCCTTGTGACTCATTTCTTTATCTATCCATCGTAATGTCACCTTGAATACATTTTGAACATATATTTGCTCCATATATTTATTTTCTATTATGGGTAGCATACCCTCACCTATCTCCTTTACCTTCATTGATATTACCTTATTCCAATGGAGCTTCACCACTTATGTGCCTTGTAATATGAAACTGATGGGATCATATACCCACACACCTTTTAGATAATGTTATATTATGGTTATCATAATTTCTACATACACAGATATATCCCATACATAATGGTATTCACAACTTATACATCATAAATGGGGAAATTAGAGCTACAAGTTTTTCTAGATTTTTTAATTTTTCATATCTTGTGCTAAAGATGACATCTCTACCATCACCATATTGTCCATACTATGGAACCTGCCTATCTCTATATGGGGGCATGATATCCACCTATCATGTCAACTTCATTGATTTAATATGTACCTAATTTATCAATCAAGGGAAATAAAGTGTTAAATCTTTGGAAGCTCTACATTAGTACATTTCATTTAGAGGAATGGTACCTACATCTATTCTCCATGAGCTTTAATATGACATAATTTTATATATATTATTAATTTTTAGATGTGATACATCTATTTATATATTTTTATATATACTTGAGCATTTATTTACATTGGGGCATATCTTCATCCCTAACCCTTGCTTACATTGAGGTGTATTTTTGTCCTACATTATCTCATCCTCACATGAGGATGCACACACTTGTTAAGTTATACATGAGTTTATATTATGCATGGACATATCATTTGTCCATCTTGCCTACCACTTGGCTAAATCAGGGCATCATTTTTCCCTATGCATTCTATCATCCTCATAGGATGATACATGCACCCATTGGACCATTGCACATGGTCATTTATATTACATGATTTTTCATGGGCCTATCAATTTTCCATCATTTATACTACACCTACTGATGGGTATGCAATTTTATCCTTACTCATTCATCATATTTTGATGTTAGGTACATTTATAAAGTTTTGCATGATGTAACATTTCCATATGATGCATATAAATGTCTAGTAGACCTTTGAAGTGCACAAGCAGTTATTTTTATCTATTGAGTTTTCAATCTGCTTAAGCAAGTGTTATGTTTAGGGGATCTATGAAGTGAGTAAGTAGTTCCTTTCATCTATTGTATTTTTGAAGTTTTTTAATAGGTTTTACATGGTAAGGTATGACATAACATAAGAGGAGTGTTGACTATGGTGTATAGGCCAAGCCAATTTTATCTAGCTTTCCTTGGTGATCTTCTATGTGTCATTATAGAATTGTTTGCTTGGCAATGTCATTAAAACATTTTTTTGAGATTTTTAAGGTTGTAGATGACATGAAGATGTAGCTAGGGAGCCATAGACTATCAAGTGTGGTAATCAATAAATTATGGGAGCAACATGGTAGATATTTCAAGGCCACATAAAAAATTTCAATCATCTTTCAAACTCCTACATAATTTCATAGTGTTTAAATAATTTCTAATCTCTATAATGTTTTTTTATCTAGTAAAATAGTTGATTTGTTTAGTAGACCTTTGAAGTGCATATGTAATTCCCTTTCTCTATCGATATTTGTAGCTACATGAGTATGTGATTTCTTTAGCAAATCTTTGAAGTGTTTAGGTAATTCCTTTCTTCCAAAATATGTTAAAACTTTGTAAATAGGTTAAAATATAGCAAGGTAAAATATATCTTTGAAATTGTGTTGGACATAATGAATAGGTTGACCCTTCTTGATTCAAATTTCCTTGATGCAATTACACATACCAAAGGATCTACTTCTTCACTCATGAGATGTTAGAAAAATTTTAGGGTTGTGGGGTGATTCCATTTTTAGGTTTTGGGTAGGGTAGTGATACAAGTTTTAGAGTAGAGTGGAAAGTTACTAATAAGAGTTGATAAAAGGGAACTTAGTAGCAAATTATCAAAATTTCAAAATTGAATGGAGATTTGTCGATATGGTGGATTGGGCATGCAACAAAAGAAATATTGGAGGATGAGGAATGTCTACCCTTGATTCCTTTGGATTATTCATATAAAGATTAAAAATCATGGGGTAAACTCAATTATAGCCATTGGAAAGGTAATGAATTCAATGCACTTGTCTATTTGTGTTTCATTTGAGCAACGTGATGTGTTTTATTTGTGGATGAATTTTATCCTGTCAAATAGTGCTCAACTTTTTTTTAAAGCCTAAAGTGTTATTTTTTTTACCAAGGCCTTTTATAAATAGAGGAATACATTGATAATAGTGTAGTTTTAATCCTAAGTTAGCCTCATCTATCTTCTTATAGTTTTTCTTTCAAACATGGATGCAAGGATGAAAGTTTTTTACTATCTATTTATTAGTGTGTGTTTAAGTAGTTATCAGAATGTGACTATAAATACTATTAAAATGCATGTGTATTCCATAAGGGATGGATAAAATGATATCATTTATGGATAAGGCAATCTTGACTATAGATAAAGTTATCTTTGAATAGAATTCATTTTCCCTAATTAACTTGATGTAATAAATCTATGAGAATAAGGGTATTCAAGTGATAAACAAGAATTTAATTAAATAATGGATACAATATTAGATAAGGAAAATCCAAAATTAATCTGATAAATAATTGATTCATTCCACTCATTTTGAACTAAAACCTCAAATTCTTCCTAGACACATCAAATTTAGGAACAAAATCTAGTCAATTGCTTAGCTAAGAGGATAAAAGTAGATACTTGTTTGAAGTAAAATCTAAATAGATATATCATTATCCTATATCCACAAGTTATGGATAAGGAATGAGTTTTCATGGAATCAATGTCATTTTTTTGGAAATTCAATGGAATCTAGCTATCTTCGTAAGAATTGGTCAATTGGGCTTCCACAACTTAGAAATTGTATCTTCCTTTTTATTTCTCCTACATCCACAGAGTTTTATTTTTTGTCACATCATGTAATAAATAATATAGAGAAAAAAATTAGAGCTCCTTATTTTTTTTAAATGTTGGTTTATTTATTTTTAATTATAAAAAGGGTCTTGATGTTTCTAAATTAGATCTTCAAAACACTCTAGTTTAGATATAATTTTAGGTATACCCTTAGAATTATATAATGGTTATGTCCTTCATCATATAGGTTATGAAATTGGACACCTTCTTGACATTGATATTACAACTTTGCATAGATCTGGGGATGCCTATGCTAGAGTATGCATCATACTTAACTTGAGAAATCCTTTGGTCAGAGATTGAGATATTGGTTGGTGATCATTTTGGGTCTAAAAAGTTTATTATGATAAGTTATCATTTAAGTGCAATGGTTTCCATGCCCAAGATCATTTTTTAGGAAAATTTCCCTCTCTTAGCTAAGTGCAACTATGCTTCTGATTTCCCTCACCAAAAACCCAATCATTGCCCATGGTATAAATATTTTAATTGGGTCCATAAATATTAGTTTCACCCCCATACATCCATTAAAGTTTCAGATGTGGATGGTATTTTGGACCCTAAGCTAAGTGTGGATATTCATGTTTCCCTAGTGCATGTTTTTAAACCAGTCTTGGCTTCCACCCCTTCTCATCATCTTTCCTTGGTTTAATATAATACTCTCTTTCTCCCTAATATTTATTTTTATCTTCCCTTTGGGTTTTTTTCTAAACCCCTTGAGCTTTCAAGATTGAATTCTAACTCAAATTGTATTCCTGATTCTTTCATAGGGGAAACTAAAATGTGGGGGGATAAAGAGATTTTATCTCCTTCTAAAATTCCTTTTGTCTATTATCTCTATAAAAATCCTAACCTGGGAAAAGGAAAAGTAAAATATTCTACTTTAGTACACAAGGGTTTATATAAAAAAAATTGTAAGGTCCTCTTCACAAGCTCTAATTCTAAATGAGAGAAAGTCTTGAAACAAGGAAAGGGGAAGAGACCCTCCAAAGAGTAATGAATATCCTCTATTGGAATTTTATTGGGATGGGATCCACAAATAAATGGATGTTTTTCAAGAGACATTCAAATATCTATTCTATATTTAGTTTTTTGTACAATAAACTAATCTTCTTGAAATAGTTTCTTTATAAAAGTGTTTCGTATTTTTTAAAGTCTTTAATTCATTTTCTATTGGAGCTGAGGGATAGGTGGATTTTGTGTCGTATTCAATAAATATTTAATTAATTACTAAATTATGGAATCTGATAAAAAAATTGATTTGCCTTAATATATCAATCATCAAGGATAATTTTTTTTTTTTTGTCTTTAAAGTTTATTCTCCCTCAAGCCTAGTTGCTAAAAAAATATTATGGATACAAATATCAATGGTTTTGAATTATTTTAAAGGTGAACAAATTTTTTTGATAGTGACTTCAATTGTATCTTCATAAATCATAGGAAAATAGGCATGATTCAAAAAAAGACTTAATCCCAATTAGACTTCAAAAAAATTGTCAATGAAAATAATATTTAGGATATTGAGCCTAAATATTGATCCTTTATAAGGAATAAAAGAAAAGTTAGTTTTGGTAAGTTTGTTGAATGGATTGATATATTCATTGTCTTTAATAATTGGTAAATTAAAACTAGATCCTTCACTCAAATATTTTCAAAGTCTCAGGTTTTGACCATTTGCCTATTTCCCTCACTATCAAAAGAGTTAGTTCCACTAATGGCACTCCCTTTAGGTTCAAATTGATGTGGATAAAGGATCCAAATCTGATGGACCTTATGAAAGATAGGTGGAAGGATCCAACCCCTATAAATAGCACTAGAATTTGTATTTTAGCTCATAAACTAAAAAAAGTTAGACAAAAACTCCATAAATAGAACAACGAAGGAACATCTTTAGGAAGAAATATTACGTTTAACATGATATTCAGAGCCTTCAAGACCAAGTGCAAGGTTTTGGACATGATACTCATTTTTTATGGAAAAAGAGGTAAGTTAAAACCTAAACTTGGTTCTGCTAATAGAGGATATTTTCTGGAAACAAAAATCTAGAGAGTGTTAGATTAAGGAAGGAGACTATAACACCAAATTATTTTACCAATCTACTTTGGAAACCATGTAATTAAAACATGATCTCAAAATTCATAAGTAGTAATGGTCTTTACCCTAAAGATTTATAAGTGAAAAAAAGTAGGTGGTCCATTTATTTGAAAACTTCCTTAAAGATTCCTCCATTGTAATATATATTTAGTCCATATATTTATTTTCCATTATGGGCAACATACCCTAACCTATTTCCTTGACCTTCATTGATATTACCTTAATCCTATGGAGCCACACCACCTATGTGCCTTGAAATATGACAATGATGGTCTCATATTCCCACACACCTTTTAAATGATGTTAAATTATGGTTATCATAATTTCTACATACACATATATATCCTATACACATTGGTATTCACAACTTATAAATCATAAATGGGATAATTATAGCTACAAGTTTGTATATATTTATATATTTTTCATATCTTGTGCTAAAAGAGGACATCCCTACCATCACCATACTCTCTATATTATGGAACTTGTGTATCTTTGTATGGGGGGAATGATATCCACCTATCCTATCAACTTCATTTATTGCATATATACCTACTTTATTATTTGGAGGAAATAAATTGTTAAATATTTGGTTGATCTACACTAATATGTTTCCTTTAGAGGAATTCTACCAATATCTATTCTCCATGAGCTTTAATGTAACATAATTTTATATACATAATCTCTCACACCAATGAACCTATACTACTCATATATCAAGATATGACATTATCTTACAAAAAACTTGATAGATGTTTAGTTTAAGATTGTATGATACATATATTTATATATCTTTCTATATACTTGAGTATTTTTTTACATTGGGGCATAACTTCATCGCCAACCCTTACTTACATTGGGGCATATTTGTTTCCCTCACTATCTCATCCTCACATGAGAATTCACCCACTTGGTAAGCTATACATGATTTCATAGTATTCATGAACATATCATTTTTCCATCTCTCCTACCACTTGGCTACATTGAGGCATCATGTTTTATCATTATATGAGAATTCATGCACCCATTGGACCGTTAAACATGGTCATTTATACTACATTATTTTTCATGGTCTTGTAAATTACCCATCACTTCTACTACACCTACTGAGGGTCATGCAATTTTCCCCTCACTCATTCATCATCATCTGAGGTTGGGCACACTTGTCAAGTTTTACATGATTTAACATTTCCATATGATGTATGGAAATGTCTGATAGACCTTTGAAATGCACAAATAGTTGGGTTTTCTAGGTGCTTAAGTAGGAGTTATCTTTTATGGATCTCCAAATATAATAGGCACTTCCTTTCCTTTGGTTCATTTTTTGAAGTGTTTTAATATGTTTTATCCCAAAAAGGTAGGACATCACATAGAAGGTAAATTGGTTGTGGTTTATAAGCCAAGACATTTCGATCGAACTTTCTTTAGTGCTCTTCTACATACCATCAAGGAATTTTTTTCTTGATAACTTTCTTAATGTTAGGAACCCGTGGAAGCACAACTGATTACCAAGCAACTAAATGTGGAATTAAACCAAAAACAATAAGTAACTAGAATCAGAAACAACACAGAATTAGAGAGACAATACACAATCTTGTATTAAATAATCTTCAAAAGGAAATACAATAAAGAAGTGCCACAGTCTTCTTCCACCTCTAAGGCTTCCCACACCTTAAGACTTTTAGTAATCTTCCCTCAAAGTTCTCTCTTTCTCTCTCAACCACAACTAACTCAAAAACCTGAGTTGTTATCCCCTCCTTGATAGCTTCAGCTGATCTCCTTGACCTTGCACCTTGCAGATCTCCTTTGACCTTGCTTTCTTGCTTCAATGCTTTACTTGCCTTAATTACAATACATGCCTCATGGGTCTTTAAATAGGATCCCATGCATACAATAATTAGACCTCTAATTACAATAATTAGAAACACAGACTCAAGACTTAAATTAGTCTTCAACATGCAAACACTCTCGAACCTCTTAAAATTAGACGAGTCTAATTCTAGAAATGTGCTCTAGAAACACATGCAACTGCATGCACACGCACAGGTGACCGATGTCAGTTTCTATCCGTCTGCTCCTGACTGATGTCAGTCGATCCCTAGTCCTTACCTGATCAACATCGACAATACTGTTGATGTTGATTATTGACTAAACTCAGCAACTCCCTGATTAGCATCTTGGTGAAGCTTTTAGCTCCACAACTTAACAATCTCCCACTTGGAGATAAACAGTTGCACCTGTACCTGTACATCAACCTCCACTAACCATCTCAGGCACCTCCATATTCAAGCTCAATTTTGAAGACCAACCACCACACATCTTGTGATGTTATACATGTCATCCAAGTCCTCTACCATATCTGAACTTTCTGACAACTCCCACTGCTTGGGAAAACTCAGGTCTACACTAGAACTTATGTGATTTCGAACACTGTTCTAAGCTCAGCTTGAACTGTCTAGCCCTTGGTGTGCATATCAGTTCTACATCTTGCATATTGAACCCTGCCAATACCTTCTTCACATCAGCTCCCACTAGAGACAAAATCAACCTGTGATCTTCCATGTCTCTCATGCCAAAGAATTTCACTACTCCTAAATTCTTCATGACATACCTCTGAACTATATTTACCTTTAGCTCAAAAACTCCCTGCATGTGTAACCTTGCAACAAGCACACAATACAATAATAGGATAATGTAGCTAATATTATCCAACCTGGTAAAAGAAAACACAATGGTTAAACCTCCATTGTCCTGCAGCCTGCTCAAGACCATATACCCTAGCCTTCTGTCTCACGTGTCCATCCACTCTCTTCTCTAACCTGGGAATCCATTCCTCTATCAGTGCTTTTATCCCAACTGACAACTCTACCAAATCTCCCGCTTGGTTCTCTTCTAAAGAATTCATGTCATGCTCCCACTATAAACTGGATTCTACCTGCATTACCTCTTCACATCTTCCTAGTTCTTGACCATCAGTAAGCAATAAGTATTATAAATAAGGTGAATAATGAATATGAGGTCCACTTACCCTTTCAGTCTTCCATATGGGTGTTTGAGACTTCTTGACAGCTTGTTGTCTGCCCAACATCTGTTCTAGTGACCGATCTCGGCCATCTCTCAGTCTGCACCCGATCGACATCAGTTCCATTCGACTGACCTGCTACCGACATCGATTTCTACCTTATCAACGTCAATTCCACCTGCCTGACACTACCGACTCTGTTGGTCTGCACATGACCAATGTTGGTATTTGCCTAATCGACATCAGTTCCATGTGACTGACATCGGTACTTGTGTTTTTTTGTAAGTGATGACTTCTTTATCTGCAAGCTCATCTTGGATCAAAACCCTATCCATACTGCCCTGCTCAGAATTATTCAGCCCCTGTGAATGATCTCTATCCGTCATCTCCTCCATAAACACCAAGGCTTCCTTGTTCTTGTCAAAAACATCAAATTTCCTTTTCCTGCAATGAACTCAATCTATGCCCTCTAAATCTGAACTCATAACCTTTGACTCAAGAACGTCCATTCCCTTCTTATTCATGTGACCAAGCCTACTAAGCCACATCTTCGAATCTACAGATGAAGTAGATAAACCAGAAGTAGAATCAGTAATACAAGTAGATAGATAAAGAGTACCTACTTTATTACCTCTTGCTAAAACAAGTGCACCCTTGGTAACCTTCCAAGAGTCCGCTGTGAGGGTTACTATGCATCCCTCATCACCTAACTTTCCTAAAAAAACCAAACTCTGCTTCAAGACTGGGACATGCATAACCTTCTTCAACACCCATGTGTTGCCCATCTGCAATTCCAGCTGCACTTTCCCTTTGCCAACCATTTGACAAGGTGTACCATCCCCTAAATAAAGCTCTCCAAAGTCTCCCTGGACATACTCATGGAACAAATCTCTATTTGGGGTTGCATGAAAAGAAGCACTAGAATCTAAAACCCATGATTCTAACTGACTATCCAAAGAAAGTATGAGAGCATCCTGTGCAACAATACCTACATCTTTTGCTTCTTCATTACCTTCATGTTGATTTTCTTTATCCTTAAACCAACAATCTTTCTTTGTGTGTCCTCTCTTTCCACAAAACCAACAGGTTATACCTCCATTTCAGGATTTGGATCTCCTTTCCATCTTTGACCTTGATTTCCCTTGCTCAACCTTCTCTCTTTGCCTTCCCCTGCTTTCAGCACTTAGATCATTCTCTGATGATTCACCTGTGCTTTTCCTATGTATTTATTCATTCAAGATTACACTCACAACATCATCAACTTTTAAGATTTTAGAAGCAGATGCAGAATTACTTACTGCCATTACCAAACTATCCCAACTTTCAGGTAAAGAGCATAAAATTAAGAGAGCCTTTACTTCATCATCAAAAACAATATTGACTGAAGCTAACTGGTTTACCAAACCATGGAAATCACTAAGATGAGTATATACCAATCCACCTTCCTGCATTTGCAAAGTAAATAACTGCTTCATAAGAAATACCTTATTTGAAGCCGAGGGCTTTTCATATAAATTTTCCAAAGATTCTATCAACTCTTTCATTGTCTTACACTGTGATAAGTTAGAAATCACAGATGATGCAAGGCTCAACCTTATGGATCTCAGAGCCTTTCGATCAAGAACACTCCATTCTTCATCCTTCATATATGTGGGCTTGCATGCAACCCCACCCAATGGTAAGTACAAATCTTTCTGATACAGATAATCTTCTATCTGCATCCTCCAATGTTGATAATTCTTGCTGTTAAACTTCTCCATTCGTAGCTTACTTTCTTCTGCCATTGTTGTACTCCCACTCAATCAGAAACCCCTGAGAATGACCTATAATCAAACAATAACCTAGTCCCTACAACCTTAGCTCTGATACCAACTGTTAGGAACTCATGGAAGCACAACTGATTACCAAGCAACTAAATGCAGAATTAAACCAGAAACAATAAGTAACTAGAATCAGAAACAACACAGAATTAGAGAGACAATACACAATCTTGTATTAAATAATCTTCAAAAGGAAATACAATAAAGAAGTGCCACAGTCTTCTTCCACCTCTAAGGCTTCCCACACCTTAAGACTTTCAGTAATCTTCCCTCAAAGTTCTCTCTTTCTCTCTCAACCACAACTAACTCAACAACTTGAGTTGTTATCCCCTCCTTGATAGCTTCAGCTGATCTCCTTGACCTTGCACCTTGTAGATCTCCTTTGACCTTGCTTTCTTGCTTCAATTCTTTACTTGCCTTAATTACAATACATGCCTCATGGGTCTTTAAATAGGATCCCATGCATACAATAATTAGACCTCTAATTACAATAATTAGAAACACAGACTCAAGACTTAAATTAGTCTTCAACATGCAAACACTCTCGGACCTCTTAAAATTAGACGAGTCTAATTCTAGAAATGTGTTCTGGAAACACATGCAATTGCATGCACATGCACAGGTGACTGACGTCGATTTTTGTCTATCTACTCCTGACCGATGTCGGCTGATCCCTGGTCCTTGCCTGATCGATGTTGGCAATACTGCTGATGTCGGTTACTGACTAAACTCAGCAACTCCCTGATTAGCATCCTGGTGAATCTTTTAACTCCACAACTTAACACTTAATTTGTTTTTTTTTATATTTTTAGGTTGTAGATGATGCACAAAGGTGCAAATAAGAAACCATGGATTTTTGAGTATGGAAATCAAGAAATTTTAAGAGAAATATGGTAGATCTTTCAATGTCACACAATAACTATCAATCGTATTTCAAACTCCTACATAATTTCATAGTGCTCAAATAGTTTCCAATCTCTATCAATTTTTATAGCTCATAATATAGATTATTTTTTTCAATGGACCTTTGAAGTGCATAAATAATTCCCTTTATCTATCAAGGTTTCTAAATACATGAGTATGCATTTTCTTTAGTTGATCTCTGAAGTGTTTTGGAAACTCCTTTCCTCTAATGTGTAATATAAATTTTTAAATAATTTGAAACCCAAAAATGCAAATATCTCTTTAAATGTGTGTTGGGTGTAGTGAATAAGTTGAGCCTTTTTGATATAGCTTTATTTGTTGTAATTATGTGTACTAAAATATATACTTCTTCACTCAGTAGAGGTTATAAAAACTTTAAGTTTATTGGGTGATTCCATTTGTAGGTTTGGGGTAGGGTGGTAATACAAGATTTAGAGTGTAGTGGAGAGTTGCTAAGAATTTTTGAGAGAAGGGAGTGTAGTAACAGGTTTTCATAATCTCAAATCAGATGCATATTTGGTCGGTATGATGAATTTGGCACATGGTGAAAGAAGGATTAGAGTATAAGGTAATACTATCCCTGATTCCTCTATATTTTTCACCCAAAGGTCAAAAATCAAAGCAGCAACTCAAGTATAACCATTTTAAATGTCATGAATCAGTGCATTTGTATGTTTTTATTTTTTCAATTAATATCATGAGTTTTTTTGGTGGATGAGTTGTATCCCATAAATTAATGCTCAACTATTTATTTAAAGCCTACAATTTGGGCTTTGGGACTAATGGATTCAACATTATAGTAATTCATTTTAATAGTGTAGTTTCAATCGTTAGTTAGCCACATCTATCTTCTTCCAATTTCTCTTTTAAAATGGATGAAATAATGGAGGGTTTGTACTATCTAGGTCCTAGTGCGTGCATAAGGGGTTATCCTGACATGTAAATATATCCTAGTGCATTACATGTGTAGTCTATATGGGGTGGATAAAATGGTGTCATTTATGGATAAGGCAGTCTTAGCTATAGAAAAAGTTTTATTAGAATATTATTCATTTTCCCCAATTAACTTGATAAAATAGATCCATGAGAATAAGGATACTTGGGTGATGATAAATAATTGATTCAATATTACATAAATAAACTCCAAAATTAATCTAAGTAGAGAGTGTTTCTTTCTTTTCATTCCAAACCAAAACCTTTGAAGTCTTCCCAGCCACATCAAATTCAGGAAGATAATATGGTCACTAACTCAACTAAGAGGATAAAAGTAGGAACTTATTTTAAGGTGAAGATATTTTATCTCTTTATAAAATTCCATTTGTCTCCTATCTCTATAAAAAAATCCCAACCTATACAAAGGAAAAGGAAAATTTTCTACTTCAACACACAAGGGTTCGGATCAATAATTTTGTAAGCTCCTCTTCACAAGCTATAATTCTAGAGGAGAGAAAATCCTAAAACAAGTAGGAGATCCCTTTTAAAGAGAAATGAAGGTCCTCTCTTGTAATTTTATTAGGATGGGATCCCTTAACAAATGGAGGTTGTTCAAGAGACAACTTCAAATCTATATCCTAGATTTAATTTTTATCCAATAAACTAAGTTTATTGAAATAATGTGTTTATAAAAATGTTTCATGTTTTTTAAACTCTTTGATTCTTTTATATTAGATTTTAGGTTCAGTCAAGTGGCCTTTGTGTCCTCTTCAATAAATCTTCAGTTAATTATTAAATTATTGACTTCAAGAAAATTGGATCTGCCTTAATATCTCAACCCTCAAGGAGAATATGTATTTTTTAATCTTTAATATGTATGTTCCCTCAATCCTAGTTGCTAAATATATATTGTGGAAGTAAATCTCAAAAAAATTGAACTCTTTTCAAGATGAACAATTTTTTTGGTCGATAACTTCAACTGTATCTTGAGAAATCAAGAAAAAAGAGGTGACATTTAGAGAAAGACTTAATCCCAATTAGACTTCATTAAATTTGTTAGTGAAAATAATATTTGGGACATTGAGCCTAAATCTAGATCCTTTACTTGAAATAATAGAAGAGTTAGTTTTGGTAACTTTGTTGAGTTTATTCATAGATTTCTAGTCTTTAATCATTGGTTAAATCAAAACTAGATCCCTCACTTAGATATGTTAAATGTCTTGGGGTCTGACCATTTGCCCATTTCCCTCACCATCAAAAGAGATAGTTTTACTAATGGTATGCCCTTTATATTTGCATTTATGTGGCTAAAGGATCCAAATATATTAAACTTTATGAAATATTAGTGGAAGGAACCAGCCCCTAGGGAAAGCAACCAAATGTTTATTATAGATAATAAGCTAAAATATGTTAGACAACACCTCCAAAAATGGAACAATTAAGTCTTTGAGAAAATAATTAGGGAGAAATCGTTCATTGAATATGATATTTAGAGCCTTTAATACTAAGTGTATATGTTTGACCATGAAAGGACCTCAATTCTCATGGAAAATTAGCTAAGTATAAATCTAAACCTGGTTCTGGGAATAAAAGATATTGTCTAGAAATAAAAATATAGAGGGTGATAGCTTAAGGAAGGATATTATAACACAAACTTATTTCACCAATCTATCTTGGCTACCCAAAATTATAATAAGATCATAAACTCAAAACTATTAATGGTCCATATAAGATTTGGAAGTGATATAAAAGGAGGTAGTCAATTTTTTTGAGAAAATCCTTAAGGATTCCTCCTTGGATTTTACTTTGTAGCAATAGTAACTTGTGAATATTATTCCTAGAATTATCAATGATAATCAAAATTCTATTCTAATTATTCCTTTCACAAATGAAGAAATTAACACTGCATTTTGGATCATGTAAAATGATATATCATGTGGCCATTATAAGCTCCCTTTGGTATTTTTCAAATAAATTTAAGAAATTAGAAAAAAAATCTCAAATATTCAAATGAATCCAGATCCTTGAGAAAAATGTTGAAGGATTTTAATTATACTTTTATATATTTGATCCTCAATAAAGCTAATGTATTCTCCTTATATAACTTCAAAACTATATCTTTGCAACACCATATAGAATATTATTTCAAAAAAATTGGCTAATTATATTTGAACCTTGCTTCCTCTTTCCATTTTAGAACAACAAGGTGGTTTTTTCTAAGATTGACAAATCTTAGATGGTGCTGCTATTTTTCACAATCTAATTCACTTAGTAAAATTGAAGAATGAAGTGACTATGATCATCAAACTTGATATTAGTAAATTTTATGATATGGTAAATTAGAGTTTTCATTTAGAAATTCTTAATAAATTTGGGTTCTCGTAGGCTTGGTGTGATTAGGTCAAATATTATGTCTCTACTCTTATGTTTTTAGTTATTATAAATGGATTCCCATATTTTTTTAATGCTTTAAGAGGACTCCATCAGGGAGATTTTGTCTCACCCTACCTCTCCATCATCATGGTAGAAGCCCTAGGTAGAGCCTTATCAAAGGAAAAATCACTAAATTTCACTAGTGGCTTTAATATTATTGTGAATGTAAACTTATTTCATGGACATTTTGTGGATGATACAATTCTAGAAAACTTTGCTTGTATTCAGGATGATATAATGTTGAACAAAATTATTGATTAGTATCATGCCTTTGGTTATGAGGTTAACCTATTTAAATATAATATTTTATTCCTATATACTTCACCCCATAGATAAAATATGATTAATAAAATTATTATATTTTCTTTAGGTTCTCTTCCTAACAAATACTTGGGGATCCCCCTCCTTGATGGTCAATATAAAAACAAGTTTTTTGACAACATGACCACAACCTTTTAGAATAAACTAGATTCTTAGAAAGTAAAATGACTCTCTTGGGCAAGAAAAATACAATTAAGTTGATTTTTTCTCTAAGTAGTACTAGACTACATGATGTTAGTCTTAAAATCCCCTGCTAGCATTAAATCTAGATTAACTAACATTATTAAATTATTTTTATGAAATGGTCCTCGTGAGTCTAATAAAATTACTTTAATGAAATGGGAAGAGGTATGCATGCCTAATCCAAAAGGTGGGTCTAGAATTATAAATTTATTCAAGATTAATTAATCTCTATAAGTAAAACTTATATGGAGAATCTATTAGGATAAAGACAACACTTGTATCATCTTGCTCCAAACAAAGTATCTTGATAATGTAGATGATCCTACCTATATTTTTACTCCATAACATTGGATGTATGCATCTCAGATATATAATTTCCTTGGGAAATGTAGAGACCTTATCTCTAACTCCCTCTATTAGGATACTAAAAATGTTAAATTTATTAACTTCTTGATGGATGTGTGGTATATTCTAGGTCATCTTTGTAATCATCATTCCTTAAACACTTTATAAGAGTACTTTGAAAACTGTAAGGATCTTTAGCTTGTAATTACTAGGTTGAAACCCAAAGTATATGGGGCCCTTAGAGAAGATGAAAAAATCCAAGTCTTTATGTATCCAACCATTCCTACGATTTTCTTATTTCCTTCAAATTCCTCCTAAACTCTCACCATATCAGTAGCTCAGAGGAGATTGATAGCTTAAAATGGGATGGAAATCCATTAGTAATTTTTTTAGTGAAAGAAGACTACATTAAGTTAATCTATCATGTTAATACTCAAATATGGCATGTGGAAAATTTTTGGATCCCTTAGGGAATTTCTAAATCTAACACAAATTTTTGGTTTATCATGAAGAAGACATCTCTTTTCTAAGATAAACTTCAAATTACTGGTTTTTAGTGACCCTCTTGGTGCATCTTCTATCAAAGTGATTATAAATCTCTGAGCCACATATTCTTTAATTATACATTTTATAGGATGGAAAGATCATCCTATGATGCTTCCTTTCAATCTACTGAATTTAATGAGTGCACTTACAATGATGATAGTACTATAATATTCTCTTCACTTATTATCTATAAGGAAATGTGGTTTCTAAGTCTACTAATAAGAATTTTATGGATGCCATCTAGAATTTGACACTATATAATCTAAGATAACAACACCTTTTGTTAAAGTATGAACTATGGGCACGCATAACAAGTAATAATCAAGCCCTCAAGTCTTTGCCTTTGTTACTAGTATATGGACTACAACAAGTTTTTAATATTATTCTCAAACTAGTAAAATATCAGTTCATACGAGATTATATGGGAAAAGATGAAAAAATCTAGCTTAGGTTGCTAGACATAGTCCAGATGGAGGATGCACGAATGGAATCATTGTATACCTTCAACAAGCACCTAGACATTATCAAGAGGTGGTTTGATAAAAATCCAAAATTAAGGATTTTAGGATTTTAGACTTAGTGCTTTTATGGGATAAGTCACATAAAAAAGAAGATAGCCTAACAAGTTCACTCCTTTATGGATTAGGCCATACCAAATATTAAAAATACTAAGTAATAGTGATTTTCACCTAAAAAAACTTTGATCTAATGACCTCAATTTTATAGTGAATGGGTAGTACATTTTTTTTAATAAAAATAATAAACTTTGGGTAGAAACATGTTCTATTCATTATCTTTCGATTAATTGGACAGAAGAGGAGGGTACCAAGTTACAAATATTTGGGTTATGGCCCTATCTTTGATCATCTATATATTTTGGAAAGAAATAAATAATAGGATAGTTAGGAACCTATCCCTCTCTAAATAAATCCTTACTCATATTAAAATTGAGGCACTCCTTAAAGAGGTTTTTAATGCTATGTAACAACATTGTTGGGGTCAACTAGAATTACATGAATTTTTTTTAATTAAACACATGATACCAAAAATAGACAACACCTCAAGAATCTATAGAGACCATATGAAATAATCAAAGTGTAGTAATAGTAAAAAATTATATTACATCACACATCATTGATCTCTAATATCATGGGAGCACACAATATGTAAATATAGTATGTAATTATATTAACTTGGATACCACTGATTCATGTCCACATCCACCACTATAAATGTACAATAATAATTAATTATAAATATTAATGACAATATTCAATAATAAGTATAATACAATACAATGTATATATAAAATACATGGCTCCCCTAGATCATAGTTCTCAAACTCAAGTATCTATGGCAATCTCAAGTATCATCTCAATAAGTAGTACTACTATGGGGAGGGAGAGCATTATTCAAGTAATTTTCCACACCAACCATGGACCAACGATCCCCTACACTAGCCCCATCATCAAATGGTCCTCCCTTCATGGATGACTAGATAGTGATAGCGTAAAAATCCAAAGAGACAAACAAGTACCCATGTGTTGTATGAATTCTAAACTAAACATGCAATGTATCATAGATAACTATTTTATTACAAGATATCACACAAACATGTAAATCATACTCATGAAATGATAATGTCTCACCAAACATATTTTAGCCCAAATTTTTATGAATAATAAATAATAATGATTTATAGATCAATCAAATTCATACACACCACTTGGTCAGATTGACTTCATCTGACATTGTGATGCTAGTAAGCTAGTGAATTCCATCTCACTCCTTACTCCATATCATCAATGTAGATTATTCAAATACAATTTAACCACAAGATTCATTTAATTTACATCCTACTAGAAAACACATCATATAGCAAGCTAAACATAGGAGTAACCAAAGCATACATTTATTTTGTTAAACTTATGAATGAATCTTACATTATTTTTTATCTCATACTAGAATAATGACTATAGTTTATACGACTTAGATAAAATACACATTAACTATATATATCAACTACCATAATTTATTTTTAAATAAACTACACCCTATGATAACCCATATTATCATAGTCTAGTATTCTGAAACATAACTACTAATTTCTCACAATCATTCATAATAAAATAGTCATAACTACATGAAAACACAAGCTTATATTCAAGCAATTATTCATAACAAGTAAGCCATAGTTTTTTTTAAAAACATGATATTCTATATTAGCATATGCTAGACTTTCAAAGGTTATATGCATGCATACACAAAGTCATACCAATTGTCACAAAACACACTATTCATAATAATAACTAGTATGCCTACATTAGATTAGTCAAATATAGATGTGAGTCTAAACATAAAAATTATAGTATGTACCATCCAAGTATAACATACATTTATATTGTAGTAATCTATGATATCCCATACTATCATAGTTCACAACTACATAAAAATGCATAACCAAACTTACAATTTCAAGAATCAAATAACCCACATACATAATAACAATCAAGTACAAAATTATGCCACCCAAATATAACCTAAGTTTTAAATGTATACTAAGATTCAATGAAATATAACTTATAAGCATGCATCATGATGCACCATTATATGCTATATACAACCAAATAGTTATACATATTAACAATCTCATAATATGTACCATACAAAAGTATTCAATACTAAATACATATAACTAAAAATCAATAAATCATTCATAAGGAAATAAAAAACTCATAAACCTACTATAAAATTCATTTAACAGCTTATTCTATTTTCTAGAAAACTATTTTAATATGGTTATAGCTTCATGATCCACATATTCCTTTGACTTATTATAACCATCCATTCAGTTATGGATATAAGCATATGACCCAACACACCTATTTATGTGATTTTTTTTTGTATGAATACCTAAATCTATATATAGATACATTTCCTATTTACTAGTATCTATACATTATAATGTGTACCATATATGAGTACTCTAATGATATATATAAATACTGTATCAATGGTCATTTAAATTTCTTAACCAAGAACTCCATATGATTTCAATAATCATTATAATATATTGATGGAATTAAATAATGTAATACCCATCATAGTTTTGTTATCCCTAACTAATAGAACAAACTAAGGGTGTTAAGCTATATTTGGTTTGCTAACCTTAAAAGATGATATTCCAACAATATTGTTTCATAATTATTTTTACCCATTTTTAATCCGATATCATTACTCTTGCATTTAACATCCTCATACAGTGTGTTTGTCTCTAGCATGAATAATTATATAATTTTGTTCCAGTATAATATGTTTACCCAATATTGAGGCATCATTGAAACACACATCACCACAAGTCACTCAATTTCAGATAGATCATAAGAAGTTATGCAAAATCAATGTTTCTAAATGAAGCATGTGTTTTCAAGAAGTGAAGTCTACTACATAGAAATTTAAATATAATATAATTCTAATGCTCTAGTTGTATGCACATTTCATTTGATGGTGAAATAAAATAAGTTGAGAAGCAAGACTGGTCAATAATGAAGATCAAATATGAAAGTCAATTATGAAGATGATGCCTATATCGAATTATATCCGAGTATGTATTTAATTATTTTCATATACCAATTGTATGATAAAGAATACATTTTTTATATCTCTATATGTTGATCTGAATAGACGAATATAATGAAACATATCCATGGAACTCAATGATTATTACATTATTTGGACTCTATGGAAGAAATATCAAATTACTCTCTAATCTGATATTTGTTTAAGCACTATCTAAGATTGGAACCCAACGAATAAGTAATATTGATTTCAAAACATTATTTGATATATATTGCTCAAATATCAATTTACAATGATATCAAACATAAAGTAAAATAAAGTCCTTTGTTTGAAGATCGTTGATTGCCATACTTTACTTACATATCACTTATCTTGTTAATACGATCTTTGTATCCATGTGTAATATTACTTAAATGATATTAAAAATTCAAAATGGTAGCCAAATATATAGATCCAAATACATAATATCTTTATACAGACACTTATTATGTTAGTATTTAACCACATCAATGCTTATATAGATAGCATGATATGGATTGACAATGCATACTTATTGGTTAATAGCGATATTATAAGAATAGTGTTTTTGTATATTAATGCATAGAGATTGTATATAAATTAATATCGTTATTACCAAAAATAGTATCTTTATAAATAATTCATTATTTCTATAAGTAAATCATTTTTTAATATATAAATCAATGTAGTTAATATATGAATCGATGCACTAGTTAGTCTCAAGAATTTAATATCACCATTCCAACTCAGAGCTAACTATTCTGAAGTCAAGCGATCCTCACAAGATGCTCCATTTCACATAAAATATAAATCATTCTAATCTAAATTTGATATTGTAAAACACTTACTGCTTACCCAAAATTTAAGTCATATAACAACGCCTTAATACATAGTATACATCAATAACTTAAATATGTAGCAACACAATAAGGATTAATAAATACATCGATGCCACAGTGTTTACATGTATATACATTTCCAAAGATATAATATATATCTAATTTTTGGTTAATTTATGTCCAAGAATATAGAAATTGTTGCAAATAAAATACTATTTCTAAATTATATATATCACATACATACAGCTAATTTTGAATATCAAAAAAGGCGTCTAAAATGTTCTATAAATAAAACATAGGTTACATTTTCATTTTTTTATATGGTTCACTGTATTTATTATTTAAGTCACCCTTATAAACCAAATCTAAGCCTAATTATCAAAATCCCACTTATTAAAGGGTCAACTTGAGTAGTGTATTTCACTCCGTAGTTCTATATCAGATATTTTAGCGATATCCAAGTGTTATTTAATAAACACATTAAATACATATTATTCTATGACTATTGTCTATACAAGAAATATGGGATGGGTTTAATGCCCAAGTGTGGTTGAAGAAATTTTGCATCAAATAAATTGTATTTGAAATGCCTAAATTAATTCCATGCCAAAATAATAATTATACACACAATAATTTTTGTTTTTCACTATGGCTAAAGTGCCTACCTGATAGTCAAATCATCTTCTCTCTATTTGTCTACGCTTGTTGACTTCTTTCCCTCCAACATGTCTCCCTCCTATGCTATGCCTCCCTTTCTTTCTTTTTTTTCAATACTCCTTTTAAGAGAAAGAACGTAGCTTTTATTATTATTGTTTTTAGCTTTTCCTTTTAATCTTGTTTTTCTAAGTATGGCATGATTTTTTGATTTAAAGTTATACTTTTTCCATTTATTTATTTTTATGCCAAGATTTTATCTTTTTGCTTTTCCTCTAAATTTGAATCTTTCCCTTTTCCACCTAATTGAAATTTATTATATTTTATTTCTTTTATTTTAGTTAGAATATTTACTAAGTAGATTAACATCTCTAGATGCCATGATAGTTTTAAATATACATCCATTAATTATTAATCCTTATTTAGTCAAATTAATCAAATCATGTTTCTAATAGTGTATAATGGACATACTCACAAGACACACAAGGTAAATTTAAATAAAACCGTTTAATTATGCTAGCAACCATGTTAAACTAGCTATTGTAAACAACATCAAAACATATTATGCTAACCATTAATTATGTATTTAATCATGTGTTGGCTAGTGTGGTGTGTGTAAGTTGCTATCTGGTTTATCTATCATCCTCTTATATTGTGATCTATGCCACCCTCTCTGATGATGCTCTCCCTCTAGCACACTCTGAAAGATGAGTTCTCCTACATCAACCTCACAACAAGCAAGTAATTAGATTATATCATCATGGTAACCATACAACATAAAACATAATTGAAAAAATACATCCACATACTCTAAAAGTAAACATACACTTTAGCTAACTTACAACAATGCAAACATGTATCCTAAGCAATATCTTACTATCCTATAACAACATATATCTCAAAACTTAGTTAAAATATAATCAAATCAGATGTATCAACTATAAATATCCATAGATAGTTAAATATTTTACTTAGCAAGGAATCAAGATGTAATAGGCTAAATTTCCTCTAAAAAATTAAAATCACTAGAGAGGAATGTCATATTCTCTTAAAATGGAATTTATTGAAAAACAACTTTAACCTCCTTCCTAAAATTAACAAAATGTTAATGGATTCTTGGAATCCCTTGAGTGACATTTATGTCAAGATAAATTTTGAAGGGGCCTCCAAAGGTAACATAGGACTTTTTAGAGATGGAGGCATCTTTAGAAATAATTTAAGACAAGTGCTATCTTTTTATTCCTTCAACATTTCTTGGTCTTAAAATAATGAGGTTGAAGTACAAGCTCTTCTCATAGGTTTGAGAACCACTATTGATTCTAATTTTTGTAAATTATTGGTGAAACATAGTTTGTTTTGATTACCAATGCTTTTAAATCAATAAGAACATACCTATGGTAGCTCAATTTAATGATTTTATATATCCTCATTGTCATTCCTTTTTTTGAGGATATTTATTTCTCCTACAACTATTATGAGACTAAATTTCCAGTAGATTTCTTGGTGATATTTGTAGATCTTCACCTTCTTCCTAATGAATACCAGCATTGTGAATGCCCCTCCTTGGTAATAATGTGTAGACATCCAATTCCTAACACCATTTGTGTTGAAATTATAAATCTTACTCAAATTTCACTCAAATACACATTTTAGGTCAAAATCCATAAAATGCCCTAAATAGTTCAAACTTGTCACTTACAAGTGCCAGTTTAGGTCAAAGTATCCCTAATTAGGGCAATGCATTTTATGGGCCAGCTAACTTTGATCAGATCATTTCGAGTCAAAATGACAATTTCACCATTTAGTTCTTTGGATCACTCTTTTCTTCTAATTCATTGGTACATATCACGTACCTTTTTTATTTGGTATTGGTAACATCCTAAATGGGAATACAGCTCTAACACATCTAACATCACCTTCCAATTCCTCTCTAGATAGATTATGACCCAGTAATTTGACTTCCTAACCATTTTGATTAATTGAGGGCCAATTTTTAAATAATTGCACAAATGTTGATTAATCTTGTTTAAGGCTAATTAATCCAAATAAAGAGCTTAAGTGAATTTTCTATGAGAGTTGTTCAATATTTATTTTTGAAAATTGATTCTTATTAACTGCATCATCAGGTGACATCATTTTTAAGAAAGACATTCCTAGGCCATAAATACCACAAATATCAAGATTATGGGTCACCCATGCCTAGTTAATGCCTCCCATGCCTCTTTAATGCCCCTTATTCCAAGGTCATGATGAAGATAATTATGAGTTTAATTCCAAATATTAGGATTATCCATGGCCACACATCTCAATCTTGAGATGGACGGTCATGGTTGATCTTGACCAATCTCAAAAATCTATAAATAAAGAGGCCATAGATGTGAATTTTAAGCTATTTTGGTGTAAATTTATTATTCTTAAATATCTCAAAAATCTTGAATATTGCAAATTTATAATGTTAAATTGTTTCCATAAATTTTTGCATTTGATGATAGATTTTACTTGCAAGCTTCATTGATATGCTAGTTTATTGATTTGGAATCAAGAACCTAGGTTTTATGGAGTGTTCTTGAGGCATTGGAGGAGCTTACCACCATTGTTGACAAATACAAGAATGCTTGATCAAGGGATAACATGTTTTTAATCCACATGGGTATGGTGAATCCATTTGAGAAGGTAATATGGTGTTGCTTTCTTTCATTTGTTTCTTGCTATCTTTTGTAATTTCTATAGGAATATATAGGCTTGGTTAGTTAGTTTTTAATGCATTTTTCATTATTTATGGACTAATGCTTGACTAACTTACTTTGTAATCCTCTCTACATCTTGACACGCCTGATGGGACAAGACACATCTCACACCTAAAGAAGATCACTTTTTAACTCTAAAATATCCATTTGGACTCTTAAAACTTGTGCAAATTGATTTTCTAACTTTATTTTGCCATTTTTGTTTGCCATGGTTTTACATAGTAATCGACATCAATAATTAATACTGACATTGGTTACCTGGCTTAACTAATGTTGGTTAGTAAAATTGACATTGGTTAGATCTCGATTAGCCAAAGTAACCATCATCAGTTGTAATAATTGATGTCGATCACTATGTTTTTCTTAAAACATAGACCCGATAGCTATTTTTCCAAAGTTTATTAGTTCAAGCTAAAAAGAGTTTCAAAGCTAAAGGACATGCTAACATTTTTTTTGTAGGACCAAGCTTGAAATTTGATAAAAACATGATTAAATCACTTTTTGCATGCTTAAAAGTCAATAAATAACTTTATTTTGGGTTTAAAAAAGAATTTAGATGTTTCAGTGAATGTTTTCAAAGTTTGCAACTAAGACCAAGGGGTCAAATGAGCACCACCAAATATTTTTTTTGGGCTTAAAATTGAACACACTTATCAATTCTTGTTTGCAATAGTTGTTTACTTAAGTTTTATTTGGCAAAAAGAGGAATGTTGCATGTATGCTCTTCCATTTGTCCCCTTTTTGGAACCCTTGGAATAAAAAGTACCATTTCTATTTCAAATAGCCTAGTCCAATGCTTAGAAATAATGTCACCTAAAGCACTCCCTAAAAACTCACCAAAGTTTGGGTGATCATGAAAATGACCCTAAAGTATTTCTATTTTATGTTTTCTTTATTTTCATGCAAACTTGGCTTACGAGGGGGATGTCATTACCTCCTGTGAGTTATTTAGGGAAGCTTTGACCTAGGCTTTCACCTCCCAACATTGACTTCATTTGACTCCTTTGGAGTTGCACGTGGGACTTATCTACATTTGGACATTTCACTACACTAAGCAAACAACAGGATGTAGTGGTTTCAAAAAGGAATATACATTTTTACAAATTTTAAATGATGTGGTCACCCAATTTCCATGATTGTATTTTGCATCATTTGATGTGAAAGTCATTGTGCAATTGAATCCCTTAGAACGATCGAAACCTTGCTAGTTTAGTAGACCCCACTTTGCCATACCTTGTCAGTTTAGACTTAAGACATTTTTTTTTTGTCATTAGCTTACTTGGTCTTGATTTGTGTCTAAAACTACTTGTTAACTCAATGAACTTAACCAAAATACATTGTCCTCAATCTTCTTGAGCAAGGGAGGCATTAGACTGTCCAAATGGAAAATTCATCTTTTCCTTGTTCAAATTATTATCAAAAGCTTTATGTCATGTCATCCACTTTGGCTCAATCATGTTGTCCAATTGAGTCTAGATCCTTTACCTAATATTTTTTAAATCTTTCATTTATAATCCACATTCAAAATTGAACCTTCCTGAGTTCTAAGGGTTGGTGTGTCAAGGTGGGTTCACCATTTGTGCACTAATCTTGTTTTAACTTGGGTTCAATTTTTCATTTGGATTGAAGGTCATTTATTAAGACTCAAAATCACATTATCTTCTTGGTGGACTCAATTCATCTTGCATATCACTCATGCTTTGAGTCCTAGAACATATTTTATCCTACTAGTATTATGTGGTGATGTTATGCTACCTATTTGGTCCTAGCTTTATACGTAGTGATTCACGTATGTTTTTACATCTTGAGTTGCTTAGTTCATTTTATCTTCTTCATAATCTGAAGAGCTTTCCTCTAAACTTCTAGGGTAAAATTTTCAAGGTTGAAACTAGCTTTTATAATACGGTTGTATCATAAGATCTAGGCTTGGGTGTACTAGTTTTCACCTTGGGTCTTTGAGTTACATTACTCTCTTTTGATTTATATGATTTCAACTTTACCAAAGGTTGAGTAAACTCGTGAACCAAATATTCTAAATTATGCATGGTTTCAAATCACCCTCCCTTATAGTCTTATTGGTACCTTGGTTATTTGTTTAAAAGAGATCCAAAACATACTTTGATTGGTTGCCGAACATTGGTCCAAAGTTAGTCAAACACACAAAGTGGCTCTTTTTAGACATGGCTCAAAGGTTCACTCGTAGTGGGGCCTCTTATGGTCTTAGTTATAAAGATGAGAAATTTTATGATGGTCAAGATAACCCCATTATTTTTTTATAATATCCCCATAAAAATAGGATTAGAAGATGATTACAATGGATATCAACCCCAAGAAGAGCAAGATGAAGCCCTTCTTAGATTGATAGAATCAAGTGTTAGACTACCTTCTGACTTTCCTATAGAAAAATTGCATACCTTAGTTAGAGAAGGAGAAAAATGACGGTAAGATCAATATTTCACACAAATGAACATACCTTCTTCCTCTGACAAAGGAAAGGAAATACAAATAGAGTCAAAACCTACAAATCTAGATATTCTAGCTAAGATCAAGATA
Organism: Torreya grandis; assembly: GCA_037957365.1. Classification (NCBI taxonomy): domain Eukaryota; kingdom Viridiplantae; phylum Streptophyta; class Pinopsida; order Cupressales; family Taxaceae; genus Torreya; species Torreya grandis. Next base: position 771,739 of record JARHVA010001085.1, on the reverse strand, counting down.
ATAAGTCAACGATCTGAAAATCAACTTATCATAGACTTAACTGACTCCCTAGTTGCCACTTCAATTCATAATAATGCTTCAAAAGAACAAGGAAATGTGATTAAAAGTATGCAACAAATATTGGATGAGGACATTACCATAGTGGATCAAGGTAATCTAAATGAATAGTTAAATTCACAAGAGACCTTACAAAGTGTTATATTCGATACGAAACATACATTATTCAATCATCGAGAACCTCTTATTACTTTAAAAACTCAAAAACCCAAACCTCCATTTCAAATTGAGGAAATCCCTCAAGATAATTTGGCTATTTATTTTCAACCAACCCAAAGATTGGTAAATAAAAGTAGAAATTTCCAAAATCAACAAAGTGCAAAACAGCCAAATTTAGGGAATATTTTATAATCCAAGAATCAATGGCCTATGTTCTCAAATCAAGAAAAAAATGAGAACCAAATCATGGATTGAAAGATATATGCTCCATATAGATCCACACAAAACCAGGAGCACATTCCACCCCAATAGCTTCAAAACTAGGGGCACATTGTACCCCAACAACAACAAAACCAAGGTCACATTCCACCCCAATAGAAACAAAACCAAGGGCACAATCCACCCCAAGAGCAACAAAAGTAGGGACACATTCCACCCCAACAACATCTTATCCAATCCATAAATTCACCAAACATGCAAGAATGGAATTCTATGAAGAAAATTATCCAAAGATTGGAGACGAATAATAGAGTCAAAAAGTACAAATTCGATGAGATATGTCCATATCCATTTGACATATCTATTCTCCAAAACCCCCTTTCCACCTCATTTTGAGGCACCCAAATTTTACAAATACAAAGGGAAAGGAGATCTGTGTGAACACATACAAGCATTCTTCATCTTGTGTCAAGAGTTTGCTTATAGTAACAAGTACTTACTATGATTATTTCAATGAAGTTTAGCAAGACAAGCTCTTGATTGGATACTTAAACTACCCAAGGGATCATTTAAAAATTGGAATGACTTATCAAAAAAGTTCATTAACCATTTCTCATATAAAATAGAACATGAATTAACCATTGTTGACTTATGCAAATCCAAGCAGCATGATGGTGAAAGTTTTGATGCATATCTACAAAGGTGGAGAGCATTGGTAGGTTACTTTCAACATAATTTTCCAAACAAAGAGTTGGTTGATATCTTTGCATAGAATTTGCATCCTAAGTTATGCATAATCTATAGTTAGCTTGTGTTAACTCATTTGAAGAAATTATTAATAAAGGAGTGTAGATTGAGAAGGCTCTTATTGCTAGAGGCCTTGTTAATATCTTTATGCAAGGTCAAACATCTAATCAGACTAAATCATTGGATTGTATAGTTATGTAGGATAAACCTAAGGGCTTTAGAAAAAATAAGAACATGGTTGGAAATGGGGTGATAGAAACAAGACATGTAAAAATGGTACATGTTGTGCCTCCTCCAAATGTATAACTAACTCCCTCAAATCCACTACCTACTTTGTAGAGACAACCTCCATGAAGGACATTTCATAACAATTTTAGAGTCTTTAGCAAGTTAGGAGAATCAGTTGAAATAGTGTTATAAAATCTCATTGCAGCTAATCTAATTGTATGGCTAGTATCAAGGCCATTTCTTTAAGATCAACCAAAACCAGACTGGTATAAAGAGAATGAAAGGTGTAACTTTCATCATGTTGCTAATCACAGTGCATATCATTGCATTCAATTATGACATATTATCGAGGACTTTATTTAAAGTTGTGAATTAGAAATTAAGTTAGCCCCTAATCAAGACACAAATTAGGATATGGGAATCTACAAAGACCCCTTTCCTAGGCATGATCCACCACCATCAAGAAATAATCAAAATGGTCACAATCAAAGATAGAGGTAGAATCAGAACTAACAACAAGGTCAGAATCATAATGAGCATAATCAAGATCATAATTCCCACACTAATAATGTCGCTTATAATAATGTACCTTATGACTATAGTAACACTATGGGATGCATTTCTACAACCCATATTACCACTGTTACTATGAAGATGCATGACCAATCTCATGTTCTTCACAACATGGGACCCATCATTATAGGGTCAACACCCTCTCCCCCTACTAATACCATGTTAGGTTTTCATCATCATGTTGTTACTCCATTTTCATGGGTTACTAATCCTGAACAATAGTACCTTTCTTATAAAGGCTCCTCACTGACCCAAAATTATAGAAATATGATTAGTCACACATGAATCACCATCCAGGGCCCTTTGCCTCCCTCTTCTAATTATAATAACTCCTTGCCACCTCTAAGTTGTATAGTCGCAACTAGACACCCATGATTTACCATTCAGGACCCTTCACCCACTTCTTTCCATAAACCCAATAAGAACATTGTACCAATGGTTCCAAAGCTGAATATTGTCCCAATAAAGACTAAACTAGTTCAATCCATAGTTCAAAGGCCTTATAGTCTAATGGATCAATTAGATAAAACCTCTACACAAATTTCCATATTAGAACTCTTGTAAACATTTGATGTCCATAGAACCATCTTCAACAAACTTTTACAAGAGTTTATTGTGTCTAATGATATAAACCTTGATCAAATATAGAACCTAGTTGGATATTTATCTTCGTTTTGGAAAATTACATTTGATCAAAAGGACATGTCCACCCTCAACTTGAACCATAATAACCCACTAGACATTGAGATAATCATTGTGGATCACAAGATCAAGTGGGTTCTTATAGATAATGGTTTAGGTATGAACATCATATCTCTTAAATTGGTGTGATGATTGGGTTACATGGATAAAGACATTCAACCAAAAACTATTACAATCAAAGCTTATGAAAATGTTGCAAGGGATTCATTTGGTACAATTTGGTTGCCAGTCATGGTTGGGTCTATTTCTCATCACACATTATTCCATATTGTGGATATTGAGCTTACTTATAACATACTTCTTGGTCATCCTTGGATCCATGAAGTATAGGTAGTTCCATCTACTCTTCACCAATGCCTTAAGTTTCCCCATGATGGGATTGAGGTTACTATTCCTACTGATTAGTAACCATACTAATACTACAAACATCTTGAATTATTGTTTCATAATTATAACTATTTCCCAAGTTCTGAATTCATTACAAAGAAGAACAAAGACATCATTTCTCATCCATCTCCATTTAATTATATAGACCCTGGTGATCTAGCCTCCACTTCGACTGATCCATTTCCTGTAGGTTTGGAAAAATAGGTTATTATTAAAGACACTAGTATTTCCACATGCCATCTAAAATATATCCTCCATATTACAAAATTACCAAAATACCCTAAAACATTTAGTAAGCCTAAAAATTCCTAGACTCCTAATAGACCTGATTGGATTTGGAAACCAAAGAAAAAGCAACCAAAACCTCTTATAGTTTTTGTACTTAAAATTACACCAAAGAAAGATTGAGAGGCTTTTACCAGGGGAGATTGGCTATATTCTGAAGGCCTTGTTGATTATTTTTATAATCCAAATTATCCTATCCCTAACAAGATAATGGATCATCTTGACTATACAGGGAAAGGCCTTGGCCCACAGGCGCAAGGAATTTTAGAGCCCTTATCAACTGGAGTTGTCAATTGGAATCATGGTCTCAAATTTAAAACACTAGAGGATGACCTCATAACATTTGGTAGTGACTCTTCCAAAATGACTAGTAATGAGAGTCCTGGAAGTAACACAACATCCCATTATAGCCTTTTCGATGAGCTTGTTGATTCAAATTTATTTGATTCAAATGCCATATTGACCATAACACCTATTGGAGGTTCCCATCTTAAAGCAAAAACCCATCCTTGTGGTGCTTCCCTTCCTAAAATAAGACATTATATATTTACCATTGGTGCTTCCCATCTTGAAGTAAACCCTCACTATAACCTATGTCGTTGCCATCCTTAACTCATAGATTAGGATCAGCAAAATTTGATCATATGCCTTGATGAGTTTTAAAATAAAGAATCAATTACAAAATACATGGGCCTACAAGATGCATTCCCCATTGGTGATCATAATTAGGGTTTTAATTTTTCATTGAATTATTCTACCTACTTTGGAGAGCAGGAAAACTTTTTTAGTCATAAGAAAGAACAAACATCAATATATTTAGGTGAAAACCTTTTTGAGGCACTTGTTGATCAAGGAAAAAGTAAATAAAAAGATAAGCCTTTGAGTAAAAACCTATTTTAGGTGCTCCCAAGTGGGAAAGTTTGCTCATCCCCTCAAGACATAGAAAGTCCATCTAGCCCAAGTTCCATAGCTAGTACAAGCATCTCTTCAAAATAACATCAAATATTTGAGCATCTTGCTCTTGAGTTTCCAGAAGTTTTTGCCAATTGGACTTTACCTAAGAAGGTAGATTCTGATTCTTAATATTATCTAGATCTTTGGGAAAAATAATAAGAAGATGAAGCAGAGGATCATGACCATACATTTCCTACAATTCTAGAAGATGGATCCACACTCCTTATGGAGAGCAAAATAGAAGTGAATTTGGGAACCCATGAGGATCCTAAAATTGTTTATCTTTGAGCTTTCCTTACTGAAGCATAACATGGACATATTGTATCCATTATTAAGGATTATATAAACATCTTTACATGTGCATACTCTGACATGCTAGGCTTGGACCCAGATTTAGTTGTGCATCATCTTGTTGTTCACCCTGATGTTAAACCATCAAACAAAAGTTGAGAAAGATGCATCCATGCATCACCCTTTTGGTTAAGGCTGAGTTATAAAATTTGTTATGAGCCAATTTTATCAGACCACTAGACTACTTTGAATGGATTTCTAACATAGTGCCAGTAATAAAAGACCTCAAGCATATGTTTTTGTAATGATTTTCATGACATCAACAAAGTATGCACCAAAGATGGCTTTCCTCTACCCAACATTAACATGATTATCGACTCAACTACTGGGTATGAGATGTTATCCTTAATGGATGGATTTTCTAGTTATAATCATATCAAGATAGCCCCTAAATATCAACATAAGACTGCATTCACCACTCTGTGGGGGATATTTTATTACCAAGTCCTGCCATTTGGTTTGAAGAATGTTGGAGCCACATATCAGTTTGTAATGACTATAAACTTCTATGACATGATGCATGACATCATCAAGGGCTATGTTGATGATATACTATCAAAATCAAAAACAAGAGCTAGACACCCTGACATTCTACAAAGAATATTTGAGAGGCTTCGTGCATATAAAGTCTACTTGAATCCTAAGAAATGTGTCTTTGGAGTCACATCAGGGAAATTACTATGATTCATTATATCACAATAAGGGATTGAATTCAACCTTGCAAAGGTCAATGCTATTGTGGAAATGCCTCCACCAAATAATCTCAAACAGTTATGAGGTTTACAAGGAAAGGTCCAATCTATGCGTAGGTTCATTTCTTAATTGGTAGATAAGTGCCACCTATTTACCCACCTCTTAAAGGAAGGGGTAACATTTTATCGGGATGAATATTTTCAAATAGCATTTGCAAAGCTTAAAATATACTTGGCCAATCCACCAATCTTACGACCTCCAACACAATGAAATCCACTATTTCTTTATATATCAGCCATGGAACATGCACTGGGTGCACTTTTGGCTTAGCATGATGATCATGGTAAGGAACACATGGTTTATTATTTAAGCCACACATTGTTATCCTATGAACATAATTATATGCCTATTAAGAAGGCATGTTTAGCTATGGTGTTCACCACTCAGAAACTGTGACATTATATGCTAAATAATAAAACTATTGTTATCACCAAGGTAGATCCTCTCAAGTTCCTCTTATCTAAAGTAGCTCTTCAAGGATGCATGGCTAAATGGATTATGCTCCTTAATGAGTTTGATATTGAATACCAGAATTAAAACGTAATCAAAGGATAGGTTTTTGTAGACCAACTTGTAGAAGCTCCTATTACGGCCACTTAACCTCTTAACTGACCTTTCAGATGATTCTATCATGATGATAGAATAATCATCACAATAACTTGAATAGTGTATGCTCTATTTTGATGGATCCTTCACATCCTAAGGATCTAGAGTAGGCATATTGTTGATCATGCCACAGGGGGATTTGATCCCCAAAGCATTTCATATACAATTTTAGTGTACAAAAAATATGGTTGAATATGAGGCATTAGTTGTAGGGCTCCATCTTGTCATACAATGGGACATTCAAATCTTAAAGTTATATGGAGATTTTTAGCTAATCATAAATCATACAACTAATTAGTATCAAACAAGAGATGATAAGTTTGTTCATTACAATCAAATTTTTGATGACCTCAAAACACATTTTAAATCTCTATAGTTTGAGCAATTTTCATGAGTCAGCAACCAATCTATCGATGCCATGGAAACAATTGGTTCCATGATTCAAATTCATGATAGTGCTAAAGAGTATCAGTTCTTAATTGAAAATATTCTTTAGCTAGCACATATTCTGTCAGATTTAGAGAGGATATACACCATTGTTGATCCTAATCTCTCACCTGAGCTACCATGGTACCAAGATTTTATAACTATTTCCATAGTCATGTATTTCCTACCAACCTTTCCAATAACCAACAAAAACTTTTCCTTCATCACTTAACATGTTATATCTTCCTTGAAAATACACTTTATCGAAAAGGTTATGATGGAATGCTTCTTTATTGTTTATCTTTGGGAGAATCCAAGCTGGTACTAAAGGAGGTTCATGAAGGAATGTGCAGGGCCCATACCAATGGTGTAGTCCTAGTAAAGAAACTTATCAAAACATGATATTATTAGCCCAAAATGGAGATAGATGCTTATAATTATGTAAATAAATGTGTTCCTTGTTAGCAGCATGGAAACTTGATACATGCACCTTCCTTACCATTGCAGCTGATTATAACACCATGGTCATTCTCAATATGGGGTCTTGATCTCATTGATAAAATTAACCCAACATCTTCAGATGGCCATAAGCACATTTTGAATACAATAGATTACTTTTCCAAGTGGATTGAAGCCATTCCTCTCACTTATATTATTGGGAAACAAATAGCATCTGTCAATATGGCATCCCAACCCATATTATATCTGATAATGGTGGATCCTTTGTGAACCAAGATGTGAAATCTCTTTTTGAAAAAATCAAGATCAAGCACAATAAGTCCACTCCATAGAACTCACAAGGAAACAAATAAGTTGAGGCATCAAACAAAACCATTCTAGCCATCTTAAAAAAGATTGTCAATGATGTTGGCCGTAATTGGCACTTGCAACTCTTTCCTGCCCTCTAGGATTATAGAACCAATCATCACACCCTAACTGGAGCTACTCTATACTCCCTTGTTTTTGGCACTAAAGCTATCATCCTAATTGATATTTAGATCCCATCATTAAGAATATCACTAGAGCACATTGAAGATGATGAAGACTATAAAGCCTCACAGTTGCAAGAACTAAAACTTCTTGATGGTAAGCATTTGGCTACCCTAGAAAACAAGCCTATTAGAATAGATTGTAAAGAAACTAAAACAAATACATTCTCCCTTGAGAATTTGAGATTGGTGACTTAGTTTTGAAACAAAACCAAAATAACATGAATTTTGAACCCAAAAATAAAGGCAAGTTTTAGCCTAATTAGTTAGGACCATATATTATCATAGCAAACTATGGATCAGGAGCATATTGATTGGCTAAACCTAATGGTGAAGAATTTTTAGAGACCATGAACATCATACACCTTAAGATATTCTATGCATGAACAACTTTGAACCATTATTTATAAGACCCTTAACTTGGGGGAAACTTGTGTTGTCATAATTTTATCTCACCCTTTTATCTTACCTTGAACACATTTTATACTACCTTGGTCCACTTTTCATGAATCCTGACAATAAAGGATTTAAACCCTTGGCACTCTAAACACATTCTTCATCCTATTATGGATTGCTCTCTTCAAGAAGCATATTCTTTATTTTATCTAGGACATGTTATAATCTTAAACACGTTTTATCCCTTAACCAATTATGATCTTGACTATGTCTCATGAACATTATGAACATCTTCAACATCAGTTCTACAAAGCAATTCAACCAAGATAGTCTTGTACATTTTTTAAACAAGTGAACAGCCACATCTTCTCAGTTTAAATATTTGTTGTTCTTTCTTGTTTTAACAAGAACCTCACTCTCACTGATTTATGAGCATGGGTTATTACAGCTAGCTTAGTTGTCTTATTGGGACCTCTATTCTTAGGACATGCATTTCCTCGACTAGATGGTCCCACCTTATGTATATTTTATCCCAAAAATACCAAAAACATTAAAAATACTTTGAAAATACCAAAAACATCAAAACATGATCCATAAAAAAACAAAAACATTGTCTCACACTTCTATACATTTGTACATTCTAATTCCACCATGCTACACTCTTGCCATTTTACAAGCACAAAAACACTAGTTCATTTCATCTTATTCCATGTACTTTCCATTTTGCAAGATCATTCTTTCTTGTCTCATTAGCTTCTTATTTACCAAACCATTCTCATTTGTTATATCTTCCATTTCTTCTATAAATCATGTTAGTCTAATCATAATTTTTCTTCTATCCCATTTCCTGGGAGAACTATATTTGGCCTGAAGTTCATGTTGGAACATGCATCCATGGAACTATGTAGGTAGTGTCCACTTGTTTGATACATCTGGAGTCAGCTCGACCAACCCTTTCCTTTTCTTCTCTTCCCCATTTCTTTTGTCATTGTTCCTCTTTATTTAGGGAACAATTATCATGTCATTGTTATTTGTTATGATGTGGTGAAAAGTAATGCCTCTACCGCACATGCATGAACATTTGTCTTTAAACTGCACTAACTTGGTTTTTTTTTATGTGTGTTTATATAAGTTTTCTTAGTGTTTTGTTGTGCTTTCGCACCTCTCCTTTTATTTCTTCTCCTTTTTACTTCTTGTCTCTTCTTCATCTTGTGTTTCCTTCATTTTTTTTTGCTTCTCTTTTGTGTTTCATAACATCTTGATGATTCACATAGATCTCGATTGTTTATATCTTGATCCTATGTTATTTGATTATTCGTCTTATTTTTCTATTTGATTTTGCTTTTCTCTTTTGTGTTCAAGAATGCCTTGATGGTATAAATGGATCTTCATTATTCATATCTTGGTCTCATGTCGTTAAGATGTTCCTGCCTTTTGTTTTTAAACATTTTATTCCTACTTGAGATCATTTCTTGATTTCAAGAGAGGTTCATTTATGTTTATTTTTTCTTTGTATTTGCTTTTTTGTTTAAATATAAATCACTGTAACTCTAGTTTTGGTCATTGTTTTACCATTATCCTTAGTTATAGGTATTCACATTTGAACTTGCTTAGCACAATTGGAATCTTATGTCATTCTAAGTTATTCATACTTATGATGCCTAATTTATTTTTCTATAGCAAGCACTTTGTGATTAGGTCTCAAAGTCTTAAATGTCAACATCAGCTATGATGAACAATTCTCAAGAATGCTTTGTAAAACCTAAGCTCACAATATAGAATTAGGTTTTTAGGTGACATGCATTTCAAGCTTCTTTGTCTATGCTTATATGTGCATCTCTTTTCATACACTGTGAGTCTAATGAATTCTTGGTCATTTTTCATCATTTCTTATTCCATTCTCTCCTAAACTTGGGTGAACTACATTGGCCTGAAGTTCATGTTGGAACATGAGTCCATGAAACTATGTAGGCAGCACTCAATTTCTATTGAGGTTAGCTTGGATATCTTCATTCTTCTTTTCATCTCTCTCATCACTTTTTACATTCTCATATGCTTGGTTTTATATGGCCTCCCATTACACCATCGCATTTACATTTGCACCCACCTATTTTAACCTATATTTTGGGTTATATCCTTGTGTTATTTTGCTTACCAATTTCCCATGCTAGGGCCCAACATATGAACCACATCCAAATCAAATTATCTCTCCAGGGGAAAAATCATTATTTATTCTTTATAAATGATCAAAATTTTCCCTACTGGGGAAAAACTATCTTATCACAATTAAATCAACTCTACTAGAGTAATTTTTATTATATTCTCTTTAGAGACCCTGTTTTAGTGGTGCTTCCCTTCTTGAAGTAGAATGTTCTCTCTTTTCCTCTAATTCCAAGATCTCCACATTAAATCCCATGATGGAAATATTTAGTGTGTAACTTGTCTCGAGATTGATCAATGTCATAAGTACGTAGCTTGTACTCTCAGATTAGGTACGTTTACAGTGTGTCCCTTACAATTATGGATTGTATCTTTCCCATTCCCCCTATCTCTGGGGCCTATTATACTTCTAATTATATTTTAATCATTGATGGTAATCACGTGTGTAAGCATTAACTCATCTGGATGTGATATATTCCAAGGGTTAACCTCTCACTTTCTCTCTCTTTTTGAGAGTCCATCCTTCTCTTCCATCCTAGTATGTCCTCTCAAGGGGGAATCATGGGTTTTTTCCAATTTATTCTTGACAACTCTTTTCTTTGAAAAGATGTTACTTCACCTAAATGTCTCACTACGCCTTCTCAAATAGGGGCAAAATGTAGACATCTAATTCTTAACACCATTTATGTTGAAATTATCAATCTTAATTGAATTGCACTCAAATGCACATTTTAGGTCAAAATCCACAAAATATCCTAAATGGTTCGAACTTGTCACTTAAAAGTGACAGTTTAGATCAAAGTATCCCTAAATAGGGCAATGAATTTTATGGGCCAGCTAACTTTGATCATATCATTTCAAGTCAAAATGACAATTTCACCATTTAGTGCTCTGGATTACTCTTTTCTTCTAATTCATTAGTACACATCACATACCTTTGTTATTTGGTGTTGGCAACATCCTAAATGGAAATATAGCTCCAATGCATCTAACATTGCCATCTAGTTCCTCTCCAATCAAATTATGACCCAATAATATGACTTTTTGACCATTTTGATTAATTGAGGGCCAATTTTCAAATAATTACACAAATGTTGATTAACCTTATTTAAGTCTAATTAATCCAAATCAAGAGCTTAAGCTGATTTTCCATGAGATTTGTTGAATATTTCTTTTTGAAAATTGATTCCTATTAACTACATCATCAGGTGACATCATTTCTTGGGAAGACATCCCTAGGCCATAAATGCCACAAATATCAGGATTATGGGTCACCCATGCCTAGTTAATACCTCCCATGCCTCTTCAATTCCCCTTCTTTCAAGGTCATGATAAAGATAATTATGAGTTTAATTCCAAATATTAGGATTATCCATGGCCACACATCTCAATGTTGAGATGGATGATCATGGTTGATCTTGAACAATCTCAAAAATCTATAAATAGAGAGGCCATGGATGTGAATTTTAAACTATTTTTGTGAAAATTTAGGATGCTTAAATATATTCAAAAATCTAAAATATTGAAAAGTTATAATGTTAAATTATTTCCACAAGGTTTTGCATTTAATCATAGATTTTGCTTGCAAGCTTCATTGATATGCTAGTTTAGTGATTTGGAATCAAGAACCTTGGTTTTATGGAGTGTTCTTGAGGCATTGGAGGAACTTAACACCATTGTTGACAAAGACAAGGATGCTTGATCAAAGGAGAACATGTTTTTGAGCCACATGGGTATGGTGAATCCATTTTGGAAGGTAATATGGTGTTGTTTTCTTTCATTTGTTTCTTGTTATCCTTTGTAATTCCCATAGGAATAGATAGGCTTGGTTAGTTATTTATGCATGTTTCATTATTTATGAACTAATGCTTGACTAACCTACTTTGTAATCCTCTTTACATCTGAACCACATCTAAATCAAATTAGCTCTATAGGGGTAAAAATCATTATTTATTCTTTATCAATGATCAAAATTTTCCCTACTAGGGCAAAACTATCTTATCATGATCAAATTGACTCTACTAGAGTACTTATTATATTCTCTTTAGAGATGCCATTCTAGTTGTGCTTCCCTTATTAAAGCAAAATGTTCTCTTTTTTCCTCTAATTCCAATCTCTCCACATTAAATCCCATGATGGCAATATTTAGTGTGCAACTTGTCTCGAGATTGATCAATGTCATAAGCACACAATTTATACTCTCAAATTGGGTATGTTTACAATGTGTCCCTTACATTTATGGATTGTATATTTCCCATTCCCCTTATCTCTGGGGCCTATTATAATTCTAATTACATTTCGATAATTGATGGTAATCACGTGTGCAAGCATTAACTTGTCTAGATGTGATCTACTCCATGGGTTAACCTCTCATTTTCTCTCTCTTTTTGAGAGTTCATCATTCTCTTCCATCCTAGTATATCCTCTCGAGGGGGCATCATGGGTCTATTCTAATTTATTCTTGATAACTCTTTTCTTTGAAAAGATGTTTCTTCACCTAAATGTCTTGTTACGCCTTCTCAAATAGGGGCAAAATGTAGACATCCAATTCCTAACACTATTTGTTTTAAAATTGTCAATATTACTCAAATACACATTTAATATAGCTCCAACACATCTAACATCACCTTCCAATTCCTCTCCAGTCAGATTACGACCCAGTAATATGACTTTCTGACCATTTTGATTAATTGAGGGCCAATTTTCAAATAATTGCACAAATATTGATTAACCTTGTTTAAGTCTAATTAATCAAAATCAAGAGCTTAAGTGAATTTTCCATGAGATTTGTTGAATATTTATTTATGAAAATTGATTATTATTAAATGCATCATCAAGTGATATCATTTCTTGGGAAGACATCCATAGCCATAAATGCCATAAATATCAAGATTATGGGTCACCCATGCCTAGTTAATGCCTCCCATGCCTCTTCAATGCCCCTTCTTCCAAGTTCATGATGAAGATAATTATGAGTTTAATTTTAAATATTAAGATTATCCATGGCCACACATCTCAATAGTGAGATGGATGGTCATGGTTGATCCTGACCAATCTCAAAAATTTATAAACAGAGAGGCCATGGATGTGAATTTTAAGCTATTTTGGTGAAAAGTTATTATGCTTAAATATATTCAAAAAATTTGAATATTTCAAAGTTATAATGTTAAATTTTTTCCACAAGGTTTTGTATTTGATCATATATTTTGCTTGCAAGCTTCATTGATAGGCCAGTTTAGTGATTTGGAATCAAGAACCTAGGTTTTATGGAGTGTTCTTGAGGCATTGGAGGAGCTTACAACCATTGTTGAAAAAGATAAGCAGGCTTGATCAAAGGAGAAGATGTTTTTGAGCCACATGGGTATGGTGAATCCATTTGGGAAGGTAATATGGTGTTGCTTTCTTTCATTTGTTTCTTGCTATCCTTTGTAATTCCCATAGGAATAGATAGGCTTGGTTAGTTAGTTCTTTATGCATGTTTCATTATTTATGGAGTAATGCTTGACTAACTTACTTTGTAATCCTCTCTACATAATGTATATAATATATTAGAAAAGACTTGACCAACTTATAATATCCTATTTTATATTTTTGTTGTTGAAGGAACGATTGTTTTGTATTTTGTACTTGAAGGTCATTCTGGAAGATGGATACCAAGGCTTTGGGTTATGGTGATTTTATACACTCCCTAAGTTGTTCCATGATGGTTCTTCCTTCTTTCAATCTTAGATTGTTCTAGATGTTATTAGAATTGGTTTTATTTGTGAAGCTTCTAGGATTATGTTCTTTTAGCTTCTCTCTTATTTTTGGTTAGTTGACTTTGTGGTTGCTTTGATTTATTTATTTCTACCCATCTCCTTAGATTATCCCAAAGACATTTTTTCTTTCTTGGTTTGATTTTCTCTAGTTAAATCCTTTTGTACCTTGGAGTAAGGGCCTATTTTTCATTATTATTCTCTATCATAAATATTTCCATACGATGTGACAATTATATGATATGCATATGATTTTACCTCACATTTTTTTATTCATACTACCTAGAGTTAAATATTACCATTAAATTTGTCATGATGTTATATACTCTATGTTTTTACCCTTAGAAATATTATTTGTTTATATATTTGATATTTACATGATGATATTTTACTATGGTCACATGTGTTTTATGTGACTTTTCAAGGGTTTTCAAATATTTTTCTATATACTAGTATGACACATGGTGCTTTTAAAAAAAAAAATAGATGATTTCTTCTAGGCACAAGTTTTTCCAATTGCTCATCTCATAAGGGAGGCATATATCAAGGTATTTCAAGAATTTTCAAATATTTTTATCAATATGGAGTGAAACATAGTAGAATATACTAAAGTGAAGGCATAATATTGAGTGGAATTGTAAATTTATTATTCTATATTCAATAATTGGATTAAGTTTTCAAATAAGTGATAATTATGTGTAGGACTTATCTAAAATATTCTAATAAGAATAAATAGAACTTGGTTTTTGTTTTCATTATGATAACATTAGCTAAAATACAAACATGTGTATTTGTTCCATTATTTTTTTATAATCTTTGTTTTAAAATTAATATATTCACATTGAATTGATATGGCATTGACTACCTATGTGTATATGACCATTTTTCATATTTATATCAGAGCTTGAAAATAATTAAGGTATAGATGGATGCAATATGAAAGGAAAGTTTGTTGTTTTCAACCTCTATGTTTTCCTATTTATTCATTTATGATATATTTTTAGACCTACTAAGTATGCCCTGGGTAAATTTGGTGACCATTGGATCTATCCCTTATCTTTTTTGTGGGCCCTTTTACCTATCTTCAAAAAAATTAATGTTTGGATCAATGTATGTTGATTTTTTTTTCCTTTTTCTTAGCCAACTTGTACTCCAATGGGTCTTTAATTAAAATTTGATCTTTTAATATATATAATTATCTATATGCAATTCAAGGAAGGACAACAATAAGTATTAAGGAATTCTATTTTATAATCATAAGAATACTCAAGTCTAGGCACACTCTAAATTATTTTATCATTGATCAAGGACTTGTATGAAGGTTTTTTATTTCATATTTTAAAAAAATAAGGAATAGGTGAATGTGTATGAAATTACATCCCATGCTTTTTAAGAGGAGGATAATTCCTCACTCAAACTATCCATTCACACTATAAAAAACTAAATTGGTTATAATTCAAGTGTATAGTTGTAACTATAACTCTTTTGAGGTTTCCTAACTAAATTACTTATTTCTTTCTCCTTTTAAACTATTTTATGGTGAGTTAAGTTAAGAATCCAAAGTATATAAAATTTGAAAAAATTACATAATCATGAAAGTGACAACACAAACTAATATGACATCATGTGAAGCAATGTAGAAAAAAATAGAACCCTGAATTGTGTAGTATAAATTTGGTGCATATATACATATTCATAATAAATAGAAGAAGGTAACATTTGGTAGATTTTTTCATCCTTGGAATATTTTTTAGTAGCTTCATACGCATTGATTTCGTCTTCTATGAATTAGAACTCCTTATTTTGTCATAGATCTTCTCTATGACCTACATAGTCTAGATTCACACTCAAATTCTATAACAAATTTTTAAGTGTGATTCCTCCATCACTTTTTCTTCTCTTTCAAGTTCATTTCTTATTTTAGGGTTTAAATTATTTACTTTTTATTTATTTACACTTTGTAAGCTAGTTATAATTTTTATTTATAGTGATTTATTGTAGAATTATTTAATGCCATTATTTTATCTATTTTTCATAGTCAATCATTCATTGCATGAGATTTAGGTAAAATGAAAATATATGTATCACCTACTTTACATTGAAAAAAAAATTAAAAATATAGATAGGTTTTATTTTTTAATATAACCTTCTAAATAGGAAAAAAATAAATGAATGGATAGAAGAACAAGATCATTACTAATACATGTATAATTTATGGGTCATATCAACTGGAATATTGGAAATCCACATACGATGTTTTTAGTATAGTGAATTTTTATGGAAACTGATGAAATGAAGGACATGGAAATCTATGCCATTATAAAAATTATGAAATAAATGATACTTGATAGAGGTAGTTAGTCAATTGGAATGAAAATTATGTTTGATGAAGCACAATATATCATTTGTGCCTCTATGATGTCTAATGTAATCAATACATTCATAGTTCACACAAACCATACATATATTTAAAAAAGAATTAATGTGTTAGATATGAATACACTAAATATTAACACTTGATCATTGATTTTCACACATCAATAGTGAAGGATATTTCCATTATATAAAAAAGGATGAGAAATGTCCTCCGCGTCAAGCTTATAAATGAAATCCTTTCTATTGTTAAGCTACCTAGGTTGATAATAAAAATGGGAATAAAATTATAAATGAGTAAATAGATGTAAATTAATTATAAAATGACTATAGCATTTTATTTTTAATATTAGATCTAAATAAAATACATAATTATTTTTTCATTCATCCCTAAGGATAATGAGAATCAATCCTTTTCATCATTTAACCATGAAATATTATGTTTTGATCTCTCTCTCTCTCTCTCTCTCTCTCTCTCTCTCTCTCTCTCTCTCTCTCTCTCTCTATATATATATATATATATATATATATATATATATATATATATATATATATATATATATATATATATATAGAGAGAGAGAGAGAGAGAGAGAGAGAGAGAATTTCCACATCATGTAGAGTAGCATTTTTGAAATTATCATGGTAGTTTCATAACCTTTACCTTTTATCATTTTTCAATGTTCCAATTTGCACTAATTATTGGTTTCACCTAAATTAACTATATGTTTTGAGTAAAGTAATAAAATTTATATCTCTATAGTTTATATATCATTATGACTCATTTAGTACATGAAAGGACATAATTGAGCAGTGTATGTAAGAGGTAGGGATTCATATGAAGCTTAATATTAATGTTTGAGTAATAAAGTTAGTGTTGGTTTTATAAGGAGAAAAGAGCATAGTTAATTTTAGTAAGAAAGATAACATGACATTTTTTTTACTTATTATATCAATATATGTGTAGTCTATTTTTTACCATAATAATGTAATTTGGATGTTTTAAAGCTACCAATTTCACCCCATCTTAGGGTTATTTATACTGAAATCACTATGGCTATTATAGTTTTATAGATAATTTTGGTATCAGCATTAATTAAATGTTGGGTATTGTGTAAAGTTACTACTTTTGGTTGATTTGTATGTTTTGATGACAAGATTATGTAGACATTAAAATATGGTATTAAACACTTTGAAATGATAGTCTTTCAAATTACATTCACCATACATGACTTTTGCATACACATATCACTCTTACACACTGTTCTCTCACATCTACATACTTTCCATGGGTTTGACCTTCCCAAGTTACTATGAACAACCTACATGAATTCCCTATTATATGCCTAAATTTTTTAAAATTATAATCAAATTATCTCCATATCACCATATTAATATTCCATCCTTTCAAAAAATTGCATCAAACTCAAATACCTACAAAACTCTAAAACATCCAAATCTAAAAAATCATCCCCATGCTAAGTAATGGTCATTTTTTAAATTCAAATTATCTTCATGGGTCAACAAGTAAATTTTGCATGTCAATAGTGTGACAATGTATCCAAAGAGTCTCATATAAATACATAATTAGTCTAATCATATTCCCTATCTAGTACTCATCAAAGATAGATTTATACATTTTTTCACACTCAAATGGACTACCTTATACTTTTAAATTCATCCATCAGTCATAAATAACATGTCCTAACCTAGGTTTGAAGCACTAAATCCAAGCCAAATTTGTCATTTACCAAGTGTCAAAAGATAGATATTAGTTTGCATTCATTGAAGAACTATTGCACAAATGCACCTAACAGGGAGAACTACATGTAGTTTGACTTCCTTTCAGAGAACTGGATATTTAGGTAATGTTTATCCATTCATTTGGGTACACTCAACCCATTATTCTTCCCCTTTTACAAGCCTAAACCTAGTGTTGAAAGTGGACCCATAGTTTTGGATTAAAGGAGACCAGTTTTTGGATATTTCACACATAGTGAGCCTTGATATTGCATAAAATAATGGATTACAATAAGTTGTAGTGTCCTTTATATAAACAAAGAGGCATAATCTTCCTCGAAAAAATTAGAAAAATACAAACACTAACATCTATCAATACCATCCAGATACTAGCAATTTTATCTGCATGCAACCAAATACTTAGTCCTAATCTAAATATGACTCTTGATCAAGTTTCTATCTCTTTATGCCACATGCATCAAGTCTCAAACCTATATAAAATAGAAACATGCTAAGTATACTAATCTCTTAGTACTTTCCATAATTATCAAGTGTAATTTATCTAATAATATTCTAAATTTTACATTCAGATTCATATGCTATTATAATACATTAAAAAATAGAAATTATTTACTTAGTTTTATCTTGTTGAAGTCACATAAAAAAATAGGACTATTTTTTAGATGCTAAAATCTCACACTAATAAATGTAAAGAATCATCTTGATATATGTTGATGCATGTAAATATATCACAGGATTCTAATAGTGTTGTAAACACTTCTCATTTAAAGATTCAAATAATCTTTTACATGAGTTGATAGTTATGATCTTCCTAAGATATGTGGTGGAGTAGCGGCCAAGCTAATTGACTATTTCACAAAATGATTATGCAAGTGGTTGTTGGGAGCAACTGTGGTCCTAAATTTTTATGAAAGATGAATGTTATTTCAACTAATTATATTGAATAGTGATCAAAATATAAAGTCTAAACCCTAATCTAGCATGAATATTAAAAATGAGAAACTAACTACAGTGATTTGATCAAAAAATGAGAAAATAGGTAGGGTAAGTCAGAAAGAGAGATGTTTCTATTCTTTAATTTAGACATCTTGACAAAGCTTTCATTTCATCAAAGATATACATCTTTAGACTAGCATATGACATAAAATTACCAAATAGAATAGGTCATATCATATTCCATGAAAATGTCTAAGGATATTTAAAACATGCAAATTAGAGATCATATTCACTTTAAAGATTTACTTAAACAAGAAAATTTCATTTTCACATCTTCTAGAAAAGTAATGATATTAAAATGAATCTAACAACTTTCAGTCAACCTAGCTTAAAGATCAAATTAATAATTATGCATTAATATATGCACATGTATAATTCATAAAAGCAATTCAAATCTAAACATTAGAATAATAAATTGAGGAATCAGCCATGATAACAAACAAATAAACAAAAATGAGACAATCTTCATAGAATTCTCTTGCTTATATTACTTTCTCTGAAATTTACACAGTAGTTTTGCTCTCTAAAACTTCCTCCTTTTTCCAATTATAATACCCCTTTTTATAGGTTGGAAGAGCAACCTATGAGGTATGTCAGTTAGTCATTATCAAATGGGAATCATACAAGTATCAAGGATGGATGTCCTTTTACAAATATTTTAATATCAATGACACTTTTAAATGTGACTAACCTATAATCTATGTGGGTTACACATTCCACATGCTTTTACAAAATAGTATATTCTTTTTAAATGATTTACATGATTTTGATATAAAACAATATTCTAAGTCAACCCTATTGACTTTGTGGTGCCCTTGCAAATACATCTTTTTTATTTTATTCCAAAATCTTCATGGATTTGTCATATTGTTCATCAATCAACTTGAGATTGATGATTGGCTTTATGAATAGTTCCTCTATTTGTCTTGCTAAAACTTTGAATATTTCATTTGTTTTGCCCATGGCTTCCTTGATGATCTTGAAATTACCAATATTTTCATTTGTTGACAAGATCATGTCCAAGATACATTTTTTGTTAGCCCCTATGGTTCCTTTGCTTCTATTCTTGACTTTTTGAATGAACTCGGTATCCCTCTAATGGAATTATTTATTAGTTATTAGGCTTGTTTGACTAGATATGGTTAGATCCTTGATCAAACCTCCTAATATCTATACCATTTTACCTTCCAGTTGTTTGAAATCTCTTGAGAGACCTTCCATGCCTCTTGACCACTTATTTATGTCATTAATTTTCTCCATCCATACTATCATGTCCATATTCACGTGTGATGGGCTAACCATTTTGATTTT
Source organism: Torreya grandis (assembly GCA_037957365.1). Lineage (NCBI taxonomy): Eukaryota > Viridiplantae > Streptophyta > Pinopsida > Cupressales > Taxaceae > Torreya > Torreya grandis. The sequence continues at coordinate 751,551 of JARHVA010001085.1, read as the reverse complement.
AGGGATTTGGTTTTCTATTAGAATCTTTATCAATACCTTTATTTTATTGTCTAAGCCTAGCCACTGATTATCTTAGTTTAGATCCATGGCATGTTGTTTATTCAATATGTCTAATTTGGACTTTATTTCTTTTAATAAATTGAATGTCTCAAATATAGCTACTTCAAATCTATTAACAATGTCTATTGGTACTGACAAAATGGATTGTTATTCTATAATCTTCTTTTCTTGTTTTAATCCTCTGATTACAACCTATAGCCTTTCTGATTGGGATTGAGTTAGATCCAATACATCTTCTTCAAACATAGGGTCTTCCCGAATAAGTTAAGTGAACCAAAGGTTCAACCTTTTGGTGTAGAACTTCATAACCTTCTTCTATAACAACTATCTCAGTAACTCTTTGTAGGCTAGTAGTAGCTGAATCATACCTAACTCCCATCGAAGACTAGACCATATGCTTAATTGGCACCTCTAATTTTAATTAGTCTATTGATTGAACTAGAGTAACAAGTCTCTTTTCTTCTCCATCTTGTAATTTTATGATCAAAGACTTCAAATCCTATTGCAAAGGGATGTCTATAGTCTTTACTAGAGCCGATAGGTGATAAGCAGTAGGAAGCTTCTCCATCCTTGGTTCATATATGAACCATTCAGGTATATCTGGTCCATATATTGGATTTTCTTCACTAAATAATTTGGTGTCCTTAAAAGGGGGAATGATAACAATTTTTATTTTCTTTGCCATTGAGACAATTACAGTTTTAACCTTCCCTTGGGAGGATCAATGATCATTAAGTCCAATGACTTGTATTTTTCCTTTTCTTATTTATATTCCTCGACATTTTCCTCGTCTATATCTATTTCATAGGTCATGGAGAGCATTCTCAATGCATCTTCAATAGATTCTTATGGATCCAAAGCTATCATGTGAATTTTCTCATGTTGAGGGAAATTATGTTCTGTTATTCTAAAAAACTTAGGGATTGATGAAATTGAAGCAACTTATCCTGGTCTCCTTTCTTCAAGCCTATGCTCTATTTTTATATCATTTTGTGGAAGCCTATAAGGGCCAACATCTAGAAAATGTTATTGTCTAAGACTAAGTTGCCATCTATCTTCCATCTTTTGCTCTCTCAATAATTTGGATTTAGAATTTATATTATGTTCTTTTATGCTTATAAAAACTTCATAATAGGTTGTTGCCTTAGTGTATACAAAATTAAATGAGCTAGGTTAATGTTCATAAGACACAACTAAAATTCCTTTGCTCTTCAAATGCTCCTTTACTCTACCATAGGGATCCCATTATCTATGGTCATCTATCTACAAATTGAAAGAAAGCTTATGTTTTGAGGTAGCTTCAATGTGGTCCCATTTTTTTAAAATTGTTCTACCAATTATCATGGGAAGACTATGGATCAGTCCTTTCCTCTTGGTCTTTTAGATTCCATCTATTCCATTAAATAATTGATATGCTACTTTTTGTTTTGCCAACTTATCTAGCATGTGTACTGGTAGTTTAAGGGGGGAACTTTGGGTTCCCTCTATTTTGATAACAATGCAATCAGGGTACAACTAGATATCTCCTATTATCTCAATGGATTTCTTGAGTAAATGAATTTCCCTCATCATGGGGATACCATTGATGGCTTGGTGCAAAGCACGATATACACAGTCACAAATGAATTAGATATGGTCCCTATATTTATAAATATACAATTTTTAATAATATTGGGACATAGTTTGGGTGCCATTGGGATACCACTCTCTTTGGTTAGGGATTTTTGTTGTGACACATAGGGCATATAATAGATATGACATCATGAAGAATTCAATTCTCTTCCTTATCTTTATACCAAAGATCTATTTGCTTACGTAAATGCTAATGATTTCACCTAAAGCAGGCACTACCACTTCCTCAATAATGAAGTATACAATAGGGACCCATATAGGTTATACATGTGTAGTATGTGAAAATCCATATAGTTTTTTAACATGATCATAACCATTCTGACTCTTGGTCTGAATTAGCTCATGAGAATTTTCATGTTAGAATCTGCAATGACTTTGTTACCAGCTTCTAACCATTTTACTAAGATATCCTCCATGGTATGTTTCAAAGACCATGCATTAATGGAAGTGAGATATATTTGTGGCCTAGGTAATTTATAATAAGATTCAAAGGCAACAAGGGATATGTATTTTATTTTACTCAAACTAGGTTCATAAATAAGCATACCCTTATCAATTCTAGCATCTTTAAAAATAGGACTCAGGACATCGATACAATCTAATACCTTTGGTTTGGAGATAGCATAATAGAGGCCTATCAACTAAATTTCCATGATTCCATCATATAGTCTCTTAACTAGCAGCAAGTTTTCCTCTTCTTTGGTAAAAATTCCTTGGTTTTCAATAGTCTATAACAAGTTCAAGTTGTTATTATCTCTTGTATTCAGTGAATAAGCCACAAACTTTGTATCTTTGAATACTCTACCTTATACATATAATGACAAGTATAATTCAACCATTTTCTTTGAAATATGTCCATAGGTTACCATTACTACAACTTTGGTTAAACTTCTTTGAACAACTTTGATTATCAGGGTCTCTCTTCTAGCTCGAAACAAAGAATACAAGAATAATTATAGGGCTTTTTCATATGTCTAAGGGATTTTTGAGGGTTTAACTGAGATTTAATGGTGGTATATGCATTTAAAGTATTTTATTTAGTTACCCAAATCATATTTTGATATCGTATTTATACCTTTTCATGCTTGGCTCCATATAATATTTTGATTTGACATGTCTGCTTATGTGGCATCCCCTTTACCACATTTTTATTTAATTTTAAAATATGACCATTATCATTTTAAACACGTTCTTCATCTTGTGCCTCCTATAAACTTGAATAAATTCACTTCCTCGATCTCCTCAGGAGTCTCTTGGCCTTGAATTTCAATGCAGCTATTGATTTTTGATCTAGGCTTCTCAGATTGTGACACTTGATAGCCCCGTGTGCCTTCTATGTACCCTATTGATAGTTTCCATTTGGTTAATTATTTTACACTATGTGGTGGCCTTTCATGTAATATGGGTTTATTGACTTATTGACTTGATTCACACCATCAATCTATATCTACATAGTTGAAAATGCACCATCAATCTTTGATCTGCATGATCAAATATGAGCCATTGATCTATTAAACATTTATGATCAAATTCATACCATTGATCTATTTTTGAATCATCATGATTGTGATACTTATAACCATCACATTTAATCTTAGGATCCTTTGACATATTGACTTTGATCTCACTGTTAGATCTCTATCTGTATGATTGAACATGCATTGTAGATCTATCTTGACTTGTTGACTTCAGTCTTCAATGTGGATCATCAATCAAAATTTGTACGTAATAATATCCACTGCTGATCTTGATATGGGGGATTTTGACTTATTAACTTTTGGTGATCACTCATGTACCATTGATTCTTTATCTGATTGAGTGAGGTTTTAACACTTGGCATCCCTACATTCAATTTGTACCTATCAACAATAAAATCATAGAATAAAGTCTTGGGACATATAAAGACTTAGCATAAATCATAGACTAAGGTTTTAATGAATTAATAAACTTGATCAAAACTTAGGCTAAAATTAAACTAAGACTAAGATGGAATAAAATGACCCATCAAAAATATGAATCCATTTTAATAAGAACTTAAACTAAAGTAATTTAGACTAAGGTTTTGAACATTATTTAAACTTGGATTCAACTAATCAATTAAGGACCAAACGTGAACATAATGACTTGAATGGGACCATATTAATTAATCAATTAAGGGTTTAATTAACATTGGAGCATAAACTCATGAACATTTATTCTTTCTAATGAAGATCCATTGATCCTGCAAGATGGAAACACATGGGCCAAATGTTAGGAATATTATATAAGATCAAATAAAGTTTATGTGCTACCATGTCAATGTAATCTAAATCAACACATGATATTCAATAATGTACTCTAATTAATTTGAATGCCTAATTTATAGCAAAATTTGCAAAATTTGAACAAGAGTCCTCATTTTTTAGAAATGAGGATATGTTGACCTCAACAAATGGCAACTTTTAGGGAAACATTATAGAATGTTAGAATTCAGATACTTTTGGTTCAAAATAATAACAAGACTAATCATTCCACATAGTCAAGTGTCATTATTAAGATCAATTCATAATTGAAACAAGTCTTACAAATGTATAATTAAGGTCAAATATCAAAACCCAGTCATGTTGTATGTGTGCTTTGATTGATTTACTGATTGTCATTGGGATTTAGAGAACAACTTCTAGATTTCATGACCTTAATCATTAACATAGACTTTTAGCATATTTAGATGTTCATTATGTATCATGATTTATAAAATGGGAAGGCTTGAGCATTGCTCTACTACCAACCAGGCATCCATAGATCCCCAATAAAGATACCTTTAGCTCCAATCTAGGCCTTGATCCACTACCAATTCGATGTCCATAGCCCTGGTTGAGGTTACCATAACCACATTTGCTTAGAAAACTTTTAGATTTTCAATAATGTTTTTATTTTTATATTTTTCAACTGTATTTAACTTTCCAACAAAGGTTGGGAACCAGAATTAATGAGGTGTTTAGGATTTTTGTCAAATTTTTGATTTTTTATAAAATCATCCTTAGACATAGACTTCATCCTAGGTAAAATGTTCTTTAAATGCTAACATGACTTTGTTCTAATAATTCAACTTTCACTCAAACACATGCAATCCTCATTGAAATCAAACTGAGATCAAAATAAGGTTTAATATTTTTAAGGAACAATTAATCTAGATATTAGTCTTCATTAATTTCTCAAAAACATAACATTAAGCTCAGAATTTTCAAAATCCATGATTAACCAATGTTTAAGGGTCATATCCAAATTCTTGGTTTATGAATTTCTTTGAGCATTTAGATGGATTTAGACCTTGAAGATCTATCTTGGAAAAGACTTATTGGAAGCCAGAGAACAAAGCAAAGAAAAAAAACACACAATAAGCCAAAAAATATTCACAGACACTATTTAAAAATAAGTGATAGGAATGAAACTAATCTAAACCTGCATACACTAACTCCAACTAATCTTAAAAATTGCTCCATAAATACTTGAGGTGGAATAGCATATAAGTAATGCTTGAGATACTATCCATTGTCTGGCAAAGTGAACTCTACTCCCTATAAGTTTGTGAGCTTAAAGGTGTTTTCTCCTAGTGTCTCAGTAATTTGGTAAGCAACAATCCACAAAGGAATGAATTTCTTATGTTTCCCTTTTGGCTGAAATGTTTTCTCCCATAGGAGAACTAGGTATCCCTATTTGAACACCTTGATCTTTGATCATTTATCAAACCATGTTTTGATAGTAGTTTGATTTCTACTAAAATTAACAAATGCTTCTTCTCTAGCATCCTCCATTTGGATGATATTAAGCAACCTGAAATTGGCATATTATTGATCTCCTTCCATATATTCCTATATAAACTTGTAAGTTGGCAATTTTAGAGTAATTAGAAAGATTGGTTCTTGTCCATATACCAAGAGAAATGGTGATACTTTCAAATCTTGTTTCACTCTAGTTATATCTACCCACAGAGCATATTTCAGTAATTTATGCCATGTTTTTGGTTGTTGAGTTATAGAATTCTTAATAGCTTTCATCAAATTCTTATTTGTAGACTCTGAAACTCCATTACCCTGAGGGTAATGATTAGATAAAAAATTAAGAGTTATTTTATTATCATAGGCCCACTCAGTCATCTCTATAGATGTAAATTTTGATCCATTGTCACAAACCAATGATACTGGCATCTCAAAATTGGTGTGAATGTTCTCTTATAAGAACTTGATAACATCTTCAGTCCTACACTATATTTTTCTACTACGTCTATCTATAATGTACAATAATATATGGTAGTAATAATATTTGTGCCCAACTAAATAATTAGGGTTGATAACCCCTACAAAGTCCAAACCCTATTGAGCAAATGATTTTTCATTTAAAACTAGCCTTAAGGACATAGTTGCTTTAGGTTCCTTTGTATTGAATATTTGGTATTGATGGCATTCCCTAACATGCTTGTAAGCATCTTTTAAAATAGTTGGCCAATAATATCCAGTCATTAGGGTTTTATAAGTTATTGTTTTCCTAGAAGGGTGTCCACTCCCAAATTTCTCATTAAAGGTACTTAAGATTTCAATTGATTCTTCCTTTGAAATGCATCTAAATTACACTCCATAGTTCTTCTTGTAAATTATCCCATCCTTGATCAAGAAGTGAGCTGATTTGAGCCTCAAAGCTCTTCTCTATTCTCTAATCAGTCCTATAGGATAAGAACCATTGATCAAAAAATGAATGATTGCATCATACCATTCATTTATTTGAAATTGTTTTTGCTCAACCTACATGACGATCAATTTAGGATTAGTGTTAGCAATCAATTGAATTAATCCCTGACACCTCACCAATTTAGTAGTTTTCATTTCAAGATCATATTCCTAGAGTATGGAAATCCATTTACCTCTTATTTTTCTTAATTCACATTAACTCAACATGAGTTTGGTATTAGGGTCTAGCAATATAGCATGCACTTTATTCATAAGAATATAGTGTCTAAACTTTTTGCCTGCGTTGACTAAAGCAAATGCTTGTTTATCAATTAGGTAATAATTTAACTTAGCAATTTTGAAGTTAGCACTCATAAATGCAATTAGATGATCACATTTATCAATTTTTTGAGTTAATAAAACTATTGTAGTATGCTCAAAAGTGAAATAATAAAGATAAAAATCTTTTGTAAAGTCAAGACTTATCAGCATAAGTGCCTATCTTATCAGATTCCTTGATATCCTTGAAGGCTTTCTTTATTTCTTCATTTCATTCAACCTTTATATCTTTCTTTAGAATGTCATTGAGTTGTTTCACAATCTCTACAAAACTAGAAATGAATTTATTTACAAAATTGATCTTCCCAAAGAAAGCTTTATCTCTTTTCTACTATTTGGGGGTTCTATTTTAGATATAGCATTGACTCTATCTAGATCTATAGAAATCCCATCTCTAGTCATCGCATGTCCTAGTAATTTCCATTCAATTTCAAAAAATATGCTATTATTAGGGTTAATGGAAAGTCCATACCTTTGAAAACAATCAAATACTTGTATTAAATGCATTATGTGATATTCCCTATTCTTGGAAAACATGGCTAGATCATCCATATATATAATGATTTATTTACCTATGAGACTTTGAAAGGAATAGTCCATATCTCTTTGAAAGGTAGCTCCTATATTGATGAAACTAAAAGGCATCCTCTTATAATTAAAAGTGGCCCATTTTGTTGTGAATGCAATCTTCATTCTATGTTTCTTGTTAACAAGTACCTGATTGTAACCTAAAAAACCATCTAGAAAAGACATCATGGCAGAACCACTAACAATTTGAATCCCCTGTTCAAGGGATGGCAAAGGATAATTATCCTTTTCAAAATATTTAATCAAGTTCCTAACATATATGCATAGTCTAATCTCTTTATTTTTCTTTCTAACTAATACTAGATTAGCTACCCAGGTAGAATGTCTAATTAGAAAAACTATTTTTGCATCTAATAATTTATTGACCTCTTTATCAATCAATGGTTCCAAAATAGGATGAACCGGTCTTTGCTTTTGCTTGAATGGTTTATAGGCTTCTTTTAAGGGAATGGTATTGGTTATAACTCAAGGATCAAATATTTGCAAGTCTTCATAAGACCATGCAATAACATCCTTGTACCTCATCTCTAAATTTATAGCATTTTTAAACTCTATATTTGTGCATGTTGTATCAAGGTTTACTAGCTAACGTTGACCTTGAGTTCCTATGTCAACTACATTATAATCCTTCCCATTTACTTTCAAAACTTTAGAATAGCTAGTATATCTTTGTCAAATAGTCTTTCCAAGGCAATCATGCCTTTGGGAATCTTTTTATCATTTGGTTTTATTATCTTGTCATCAATTCTATCATCATCAAGGGAATTCTAATTGACCTCATCAATAATATGAGACTCAAACACCCCTTAATTGTTAAAGAATTTAATGATTTGTTGATCATCACTAAACACTTGCAGATGATTAATATTATTAGGTACAGAAGGACATATGACCAATTCAATGTTAAGCCTTTAGGAACCTTGATTTGGCATTAGGTTAGCTGTAACTAAAGTTAGTTCATCAATAGAATAGTTGCCTTCTCTAAGGATTGAAATAATATTGAAAGTATCAAAATACTCAATCAAGTCCCATACTCTAAACTTGTATTTATTCAGATAAGACAATTTGCATTGATACTTACTGCTGACATGATTTACTACTAGTTTAGAATCACTAAATACTAGTAGTTCTTTAACCTTGTGTTTAATAGAAAATTGTAAACCTAAGATTAATGCTTCATACTCTAACAAATTATTGGTGCAAAGAAACTAAATTTTATGAGAAACATCATATTCTTTTTTAATGGGATTGATTAAAACTACTCTTAATCTAGACCCAGATCTACATCTAGCACAATCAACATATAATTTCCAAAGTCCAGACATAGCATGAGAGTCTCTAGAATTAAATACCTAAGGAGTGTCAAGGGTTTAAACCCCTAAATCAAAATTAACCACATTGACCCTTTCATTAGCTGCATTATTTTAAGTGATCATATGCTTCATCTTTGGTTCCCTTTCAATCCAAATTTGATAAGGAGCTCCCCTCCATGGTAGCTACATGTGAGAGTAATTAGTTGACATATATCCATTCAAATATTTGGTTCAATCTCTACTAAGAAACATATCATAAGCATCCAAAATGTCCACAACTTGTATATCAATAAATTATTGCACTCTTGGTTCCAAAGCAAGCTACATATACACATTTAACAACTTATCAATCACTTTAACTCTAGATTTTTATAATTGAGTCACTACTCTATCAGACTTAATAAGAAACCAAAATTTTCACAAATACCTAATGGCATAATATTTTTATGTTGTGGATATCATTTACACATTACAATGTATTTTGAATGTGGTACATTAAAATGCACTATACACTCTTAATGTATTCTCATCGGGGTTATAAAAAAATTTATTGACCCCCTTAATGGGGAACAATTATGGGTTGACTTGACCCATGGTTTTGGTACCCATTATTTTCTAGAACCACTATGATGGTTATTGATGTATTATAGATGGACATACCTTAGGTAATACATTGGTTATAATAGAGTTTTGAAGGTGAACAGAGTGTATGAATTCAAGTGTGAATCTAGGAAAGTTTGTTGAGCACAGCTCCAAACAATATTTGTGCATTGTAATTGTGATAATACTGATCGAAGAGTGGATTGTACTCTTGTTGGCTTATAATAAGATCTGATCAAGTGTTTCTTGGTGGATGTAGCCCACATTGGGTGAACCACGTTAAATCTTGTCTTCTTGTTATGTATTTTAATTTTTGTTTTTTATATATATTTGTTTGTAGTTTTTTTTGTTATTATGATTTTGTGAAATTGTTCCACATTAATTTCTAATTTATTCCTAACAATTGGTATCAAAGCTTCAGGTTGTATTTACTAAAGTGTTGAATCATAAGAAGGGTTATTAGTTTAAGTGGGAGCTATGGCTGATGATAATAGATCAAAGGTTGAAAATTTCAATGAGAAAAACTTTGGTTTATGGAAGATGTAGATGGAAGATTACCTCTATCAAAAGGACCTCCATGCTCTACTAGGAGGAAAAGTAAAGAAACTAGTGGGTACATCATATGAGGCTTGGGAGCTACTCGATAGGAAAACACTTAGGCCTTGCATCTTTGATCATGTTTAATATATCATAGGTGAAGACCACCAAAGGTCTCATGAACATGTTAGGGAAGTTATATAAGAAACCCTCTACTTCTAATAAAATATTTTTAATAAAAAAGTTATTCAATATGAATATGTCTAAAAATGGTTCAGTTACTGATCATTTGAATGAGTTTAATATGGTTTTGAATATGTTCAACTCTATAAAAATTAAATTTTATGAATTTAGGGCTCTACTTATTTTATGTTCCTTACCAGAGAATTAGAATGGCCTAGTATTGGTTGTGAGAAACTATGTATCTAATAATGCCAAGTTAAAGTTTGAAGATGTCATATGAGTAATCCTTAGTGAGGAAATGCAATGAAAAAGCTGTGGGGAAACTTATAATTCAAGTGATACTTTAGCAGTGGAGAGTAGAGGGAGATGAAAGTATAGAGGAAAAGGAAAGTGTGGACAGTCAAATGGTCATGCAAGGTCAAAATAAAAGAGCAAGATGGCATGTTGACATTGTGGAAAGATTGGGCATGCAAAGAAGAATTGTTGGGCTCTGCAGAACAAGAATAAAAATCATGAAGACTCAAAGAAGGTGAATGTGTAAATAGGTAATGTTTATTAGGATGTATTAATTCTCCCAATAGATAATATTACTGAGTCTTGGGTTTTAAATTTAGGGGCTTATTTTTATGCTACACCACATAGGCATTATTTTATTGATTATGTTCAAGGGGATTTTGGACATGTTTATCTTGGTGATGAAAATCCTTGAAACATAGTAGGAAAAGGAAGTGTTTAGATCAAGATGCTAAATGGGAACACTTGGTGATATCAGGCATGTGCCTAAATTAATATGGAATTTGGTATCCATAGGATAACTAGGTAGTGAAGGTTATGTGGTGGCATTTACATTAGATTTTTGGAAGGTGATCAAGGGTGATATTATGGTAGTAAGAGGTAAGAAGGTTGGTACCCTAAATTTATCAAGTAGTGTTGACTATTGTAATTTTGTTATTATAGATGTAGATGCAACTTTGTGACACAATAACCTCGATCACATGAGCCAAAAGGACATGCAAATTTTGAAGGATAGGTTGCCTAAATTGAAAGGGTCTGATTTAGATTTTTGTGAAGATTGTGTGTACAAAAAATAGAAAAGGGTAAAGTTTATCAAGGTTGGACCTATGAGGAAGGTGAAGAAGTTGGATTTGGTTCATTCAGATGTATGGGGTGTGACTTAGGTATCTTCTATTGGTGGCTCTTCTTATTATGTCACTTTCATTGATGATGCAACTAGAAATTTTTAGGTGTATGATATTAGGAGAAAATTTGATGTGTTTGATACATTTAAAAGATGAAAATCCTTGGTTGAGAATGATTTAGGTCTCAATTGAAAATGTTTTAGGTCAGATAATGGTGGGGAATGTTGCAACAATGAATTTTTTGATTACTATTCTAGGAATGGAATTCATAGATAAAGGACATTTCCAAGAACTCCAAAGTAGAATGGAGTGTCAAAAAGGATGAACAAGACTATCATGGAGTGTGATAGGAGCATGAGGTTACATGTAAGACTACCCCTTTAGTTTTGGGTAGAATTAGTTAACACATTTGTATGTTTGATCAATAAAGGTCTTTCATCTTCTTTAGATGGAAGCATTCTTGAGGTAACTTGGTCTGATGATAAGGTTGATTATTCCTTTATTAGAGGATCTGGATGTGAAGCCTTTATTCATATTGATAAATAAAATAAGACCAAGTTAGAGGTTAAATTTGAAAAATGCACCTTTATTGGTTATGGTGATGATGACTTAGGTTTTTGGATTTGGAATCTTAAGGACAAAAAAATCTTTCAGTCTAGGGATGTGATCTTTAATGAAAAAATCATGTATAAATAGTAGTTTTAGGATCAGAGAGGATTCTATAAAAAAGGACAATTTTGGAGGAAATTATAGATAATAAAGTGTCCAAGAAACTGATTCAAGCACCTCCTCCACAAGAACCCCAAACTCCTATGGTGAGAAGATCTTCTAGGGTAAAAAGGGAACCTAAACATTTTTCTCCATCTTTTAATTATTTATTACTCACTAAAATGGAGAGCTAGACTGCTTTGAATAAGTAATGCAGGTATATGTGAGGAAGAAGTGGGAATAAGCAATGGATGATCTCTCATGAAAAATTAGACTTGAGATTTGGTAAACCCACTTGAAGGTAAGAAAGCATTAAAGAACAAGCGGGTATATAAAATTAAAGAGGATGATAGAGGCAATAAAAGGTATAAGGTTTGGTTGGTGGTAAAGGCATTTGTACAAAAGAAGGGAATTGATTTCAATAAAAAAATTTCTCCAATGGTAAAGATGACTTCTATTAGGACTATTCTTGGGATAGTTGCAATGGAAGACTTGCACTTAGAACAACTAGATGTGAAGACTACATTCCTTCATGGTGATTTGGAAAAGGACTTATACATGGAATATCCATAGGGATGTAAGGTCATAGGAAAGGAGAACATGGTGTGTAAACTAAAGAAGAGCTTGTATAGTCTGAAATAAGCTCCATAACTAGAGTATAATAAATTTGATAGTTTTATGATGGATCAGGAATACTCCATGTGTCATTCTGACCATTATGTATATATCAAGATTTTTTATGATAATAGTTACATTATCCTATGTCTATATGTGGATGACATGTTGGTTGCAAGTAAGAACATGCATGAAATAAAGGTACTCAATGAACAACTTAGTAATTCCTTTGTTATGAAGGATTTGGATGAAATAAAACAAATCCTTGTTATGAGAATAATTTAGGATAGGAAGGAATGAAAGTTGAATTTATCTCAGGAAGAGTACATTAAAAAATTCTTGGAGAGGTTTGGTATGCAAGATGTTAAACTAGTTGGGACTCATTTAGCAAACCATTTCAAGTTATCAAAGGAGCAGTGTCCCAAGATAGAGGAGGAGGGAATATAGATGTCTTATGTACCTTAATCATCATTATTTGGTAGCTTAATGTATGCCATGATGTACATTAGACTAGATATTACCCATGTAGTGGGAGTAGTAAGTAGGTACATGATTTATCTAGGTAGAGAGCACTGGAAGGTAGTGAAGTGGATCCTTCAATACTTGAGAGGGACCATGGGGACGGTTTTAAGCTATGATGGATTAGACACCACTTTGCATGTTAATTTAGATTAAAACATGGTTAGATATTTAAATAGTAGTAGGAACATGATAGGATATGTATTTATTGTAGGTGACATAGAGTGAGCTAGATTTCATGACTACAAAAACTTGTGACTTTGTCAACCATAGAGGCTGAGTATGTTGCTACCATAGAGTCAAGCAAAGAGATGATTTGGTTACAAAAATTTCTTAAAGAGTTAGGGCATAAGTAGGAGGAAGGGAATTTGTCTATTGATAATCAGAGTGTTATACACCTAGCAAATAACATCACTTTCCACTCTAGGACAAAGCATATAAAGTTGAGGTACCATTTCATCAGGACAACTTTGGAAGACGAGAAGTTGAAGATAGAAAAGATTCATACCAATCAAAATCCTATAGACATGATGACCAAGGTGGTCACAAGGTAGAAATTGAAGCTATGTTTAGTTTCAGTTGGCCTTCGCAAATGATAGTAAAGGGTTGAGAAGCCTGCTCAGAGGAAATTAGTCTCCACATGAGAGATTATTATGTTGTGGAGCCTATTTCCACATTAAAATGTATTTTAAATATGGTACATTAAAATTTATTTTACACTCTTAATGAATTCTCATCAAGGTTCAGAGTCAGGCCAAGCCCTGAGCTGAGGTTTGGGGGCGGTAGCCCCTAAAAAATTTTATGGACCCTATTAATGGGGAACCATTATGGGTTGACTTGGCCCATGGTTTTGGTACCCATTGTTTTGTAGAAACACTATGATGGTTACCTATTGATGTATTATATATGGACATATAGTAGATAATACATTGGTTAGAATAGAGTTGCAAAGGTGAATAGAGTGTGTGAATTCAAGTGTGAATTTAGGAGAGTTTGTTGAGCACAGCTCCAAACAATATTTGTGCATTGTAATTGTGAAAAGACTAATCAGAGAATAGATTGTAATTTTTTTGGCTTATAATAAGATCTGAGCAAGTGTTTCTTGGTAGATGTATCCCACATTGGGTGAACCACATTAAATCCTATCTTTTTGTTGTGCATTTTAGTTTCTATTATTTGTGTATCTATGTTCATAGTTTTTTTTTGTTATTGTGATTCTAAGAAATTGTTCCAAATTAATTTTTAATTTATTCCTAACAAATATTTGTAGAGGCACCTAAATTTAATATATATTTATGAATTTTTTACCAAAAACTCTAACTTTTAGTAAAAAAAGTGGAACCTTTGTTTTATTCTTATACATTACTACATTTGCATTTGTATGTTTCTATGATTTACTAGGTTTTTTAGTTAAAGACTCTATCAACAAGTCTCTCTATTTAGTTATCTAAGTCAATTCATGTAAAGTGATATTAGTTTTAATTTTATTCATATCCTCTACTATGTTATACCCACTCCTGCTAGAAGAACTAGATAAATTAGCATTATTTCTAGTGTTACTTCCCTTTGGAGGTTCTATATTGTTATCTGCTTTAGGATCAGGAGGAGTATCAATGTTGTTTGGTGGAGTGAAACTTGTCATTAATTGATTTATTTATTTGTTCCTTAATGGATAAGTCTTCTTCAGATACTATTGAAAATCATGAATATCCTCTAGAGTGTCTTAAGGTTCATTCTCATCTTGAAATGGAAAATCAGAAGTTTCAACCATGAGAGTTGTTTCAAAAGATTTAGATGCCTCTAAAGAGCCAAATTTCCCTGTAGAATTATCTTTATTAGGCACAACTTTAAATGTATCTAATTCACCTTGAAATACTTCAAAATCATTACAAAATTCTATGCAGTCTAATTCACCATTCCTTGGTCAAAATTCCTTGGTTTTCAATAGTCTAGAACAAGTTTAAGTAGTTATTATCTCATGTATTCAATGAAGAAGCCACGAACTCTGTATCCTTGAATACTCTCATTTCTACATCTAATGAAAAGTATAATTCAACCATTTACTTTGAAATATGTCCATAGGTTTCTATTACTACAATTTTGGTTAAAATTCTTTGAATAACTTTGATTATTAGGGTCTCTCTTCTAGCTCAAAAGAGTGAATGCAAGAATAATTTTAGGGATTTTTCATATGTATGAGGGATTTTTTAGGGTTTAATTGAGTTTTAATGGTGGCATACACATTTGAAGTATTTTATTTGATGACCCAAATCATATTTTGATCTCATATTTATACCTTTGCATGTTTGGGTACATAAAATCTTTCAATCTGACATGTCTGCTTATGTGGTATTCCCTTTACCACATTATTTATTTAATTTTAAAACATGACTATTATCACTTTAGACACATGTCTTCATATTTTGACTCTTGGAAACTTGATTAAATTCACTTTGTCGATCTCCTATCCTTGACTTTCAATGTTGTTACATATTTTTTATCTGGGCTTCTGAGATTGTGAGACTTGGTAGCCTCGCATGCTTTCTATGAACCCTTTTGATAGCTTCCATCTAGTTAATGTTTTTATGACATATAGCGGCCTTACATACAATCTATCTTATTGACTTATTAAATCAATTCACACCATCGATCTCCATCTACATGATTGAATGCACACCATCGATCTTTGATCTATATGATCAAACATAGGTCATTGATTTATTAAACATTCATGATCAAACATAGACCATTGATATGTCATCGACTTACCATTATTGTGACACTTATCACCATCATGTTCAATCTCAAGATGCTTTGACATATTGACTTTGAGATCACTATTAGATCTCCATCTATATGATTGAATATGCACTATAGATTTATCTTGACTTATTAACTTCAATCTTTAACATGGATCATCGATCAAAATTTGTATGTAAGAATATGCACCATCAATCTTGATCTAAGCGATCTTGACTTATTAACTTCAGACGATCACCCACGTCTTCTTGATTCTTGATCCGATTGAGCGAGGTTTCGACACTTGGTAGCCTTGTATTCAATTCATACCTTTGAATAGTAAAATCAAAAAAATAAAGGCTTGGGACATGTAAAGACTTAGCATAAATCTTAGATTGAGGTTTTAATGAATTAATAAACTAATCAAAACTTAAGCTAAAATTAAACTAAGACTAAGATGGAATAAAGTGACCCACCAAAAATATGAATCTATTTTAATAAGAACTTAGGATGAAATAATTTACACTGAGGTTTTGAATGTTATTTAAGCTTGGATTCAACTAATCAATTAAGGACCAAATGTGAACATAATGACTTGAATGCGACCATATTTAAGTAACCAACTATGGGTCGAATTAACATTGAATCATAAACCCATGAACATTTATTCATTCTAATGAAGATCTATTGATCTTGAAAGATGAAAACATAAGGGCCAAATGTTAAGAACATTAAATAAGATCAAATGAAGCATATGTGCTAGCATGTCAATGTAAGCTAGATCAACACATGATATTCAATAATGCACTCTGATCAAGTTGAATGCCTAATTTATAGCATAATCTACAAAATTTGAATAAGGGTCCTCATTTTTTAGAAATGGGGGTATGTAGACCTCAACAATATACATCATAAAAAGGTCCTTACCATAATAAATTAGTCATAACTACCAAGATTCAAATAAAAATAGACAATCATAATTGCATCCAAAAAATATTATGATTGTTACATTTGAAAAGAAACACTAGTGTTTAACCCATCAGTAACTAAATATATTGCAACACGCATAAAGATGAAAAAAATGACGCATAACATGTAGAGCATGAAGACAAAAATTTAAAGAGATAAAAATACAATGGACAATAAAATTTAAAGGGTAAAGAACATCAACAAGGACATGAAGAAAATTAGTAATAGGATGAACAAAATTGGAAAGTGCAAGAATAAAATTAGCAAAGGGAGGATTAATATAATTAAGGGGAAGAAGAATATGTGTAAAATGAACATTAATATCAAAAAGAGAACAATAAATATCATTTATAAAGCGATAAAAAAGTCAATATGAAAATATTATATATCATAAAAGTATATGTTACATATTTCTTCAATTTTTTTTATAAATTTTGAGCATAATATAAAATAATTTGATACTAGAAATGGGCTTTTAGATTGTTTTTAAAATATACAAAAGGTTCTTAGTTTGTTTTCCAAATCTAAAAAGGATTATTATTTTATTTTCCAAATTTAAATAAGATTTTTAAATTATTTTTTATTTTATTTTAAAAAAAACTAAAAGGAGTGTTTCCTTTTATTTTAACATTTCATTCCTTACATTTTTTATTTATACATTGATTGAATTTTTAAAAATGTAACATTGTTTGTTAATTTTATTTATGATTTATGATTTATAATATATGATTTGAATTTACATATTTTTCTTAAGATAAGTCTCCATTCTGAAAAATTTATACGATAATCCCAAAACTATTTTTAAGTTACAAAATAACAAGTTAAAAGAAAATAAATAAGGGTTAAAAGGGTTAATGCATGATCATGTGGTATAATTTACCAAGGGTAAAACATAAACCAAATTGGCATGTTAACGTCCATATATATTCCCATATATGTTCTAGAGGGATAAAAATGTAGCCATTTTGTTTGAAAAAAAAATGAGGTTTGGAAAAACAAATTTGGACAACAATTTATATCTCACTAGAAAGATGTGATTAATAATTCATCCAATTGTGAGTAGCTAACTCATCTAAAGTGGTCTACTTTTCTTAAAGATAAAAATTGTCATGCATTTCAAAATATGCAAAGATATTATAGGGAGGGACATAATTATAAAAAATACACTTAAATAAATGGGAAAGGCGCTTTGAAGGGTAATACATACATCTTATAATAAAATTAAGTGAAAACCATAAAAAGAATGGAAGAATATTTGTATCTTCGATTATAAAATGATGGGCAATTTTTTTTTATAAACAATTATGAAAATAAACGAAATAAGAACAAGGATAAAATGAATTGTAGGTACCTGAGAGTAGTATAAATGTGGCTTTATAGTAATAAAGTTATTCATTAGGCATGGAAAAAAGGCTTACAAGGAGCGAAATTTGATTTTGTAATCTTATGTATCTATCATATTTATTTTTTATTAAATTTTAATCATTAATTTTTAGGCATTAGTTTTTATAATTTTATTTTTCAAAATGTCTAACTAAATATTTTTCTTCACATTCAATTAGTCCAAGATATTTCAATGTAGGATTAGAGAAAAGGGTGCACATTTCATCAAACAAAATGGCATATGCAAATACATCATAATTACTTATGTAATTGTTTATCTCAATCATTTCCTTATTCAATTTTACTATATTTCTTTAATATTTTAAACTTTTTCTAAGACATGTTTTTCTTGTATTCAAAGAAATGCCTTTGATATTAAGCCACCAAATGGTCATATATAGTGGCATTGAATGAAGGTTGATAAACTCTAATATAAAAATATCGATGTGATAAAAGGCATTCAAGTAAGAAATTAATTAATAATCATATATATTATAGTTTTTTAAATTATTTTTTTCATTTTTAGAATTATTAATATATTATGTTTGACTTGATTAATATTATATAATATGATATGCATTTAATTAATTATTTGGGTTTTTTGTTTTACAAGGAACATTTAACTCCCAGTTGGACCTCAATTTTTAAGTTAGTTTCATACACTTAAAAATTATACCATACCATAATGATAAATAAAAGTTAATTGTAGTTTAAAAATTTTATTATTTTTCAATTCAACACTGATCTTAATATTTGATGTTACATTTTTTGTAGGAAATGAGTTATAATGAGGATGATATAATTGTAAACAAAGTTGACAGTGAAATTTATTATAGCAACGACAATGATGAATGTGACAATGATAATATTGACCAAACATTTAAAAAAAATATATGTATATATATATATATGTATATATATATATATATATATATATATTATTATATCAACTTTTTGTTTGTGAAAATGGTATCAATGCCTTTTGAAAGTGATGACAATAATTATATTAAACTTTGACATAAGTTTTAACTTTTTAATAATTATTTTTTATAATTTATAACATTCAAATTATTTTTTAATATTGTATTAATTTATATTTTTGATACATTTAATTATGGATGAATGGTCCCACACCCAATCTAGATCACAAGTGAGAGTTCCATCCCTCATGTCTCCACTTAGCCAATCTGCTAGTTTTATATCCCCCACTATGTGTAACTTGATTGTTAATGGGATTTGAACCTAGGTCACTCAAAATAAATTCATCCTCTTTAACCATTACACCAAAACTTGAGGTAAAATTTAAAATATTCTTAAGATGTTTTGGACTAATTGGGGAGCACATCTCGAAGTGGGACATGGAGATGGGCCTAGGTCCACAATATTCAAGGTGTGTTTTACTTGGTTCATATATATAAGTGTGATCCCTACCTAAATGTGTCCACATATCCATTTTTTTAAAGTATCCAATGGGCTCAATGGGAATGGGACCTAGGTAATGATTACAAACTACTTATTTCTCACCACTAGCCCAAGCCTTTGGGCCTAGGAAATTTAACATATTTATATATGTTTGAATTAATCAAGGATCACCTCTCGAAGTGGGACATGGGGGTGGGCCTTGGATTGTAATATCCAAGATGTATTCTACTTGATTCATATGGAGAAGTGAAATTCTTAACTCAAGGTGTCCCCATGGCCACTTGTTGAAAGTTTCCAATGTGCCTAATGAGAATGAAGCATGGGTTAGCGATTAAAAAATATGTATTTTTTTATAATGGTAATATTAAGTTTTATAAAAGGGACCCTTCCATTATACAAAGGAGATTAAAGATTTATCAATAAGAATTCACATGAAATGTCTCTACCAATGGTAAAAGGAATAGGTTACAAATAAGTTATAAATTGATAAAAACAAACCTCCCAATAGGTTGCAAATAAGTTACAAACCAATAAATTCAAACCTCATAATAGGCTACAAACAATATGTAAACCATCAAATTCAAACCACCCAAAATATTATTTTCATCCCACACCCTATCCTTTACTATAGTAGAGGTTCATGTTCATTGATTCAATCCCCTTTCTATATTGACCTTTCTTATTTTTGCTCACAACAGTCCAATTCTCTCCCTCCCTTAAATCTATAAAAATAGGAATAAACATTTCAATCAAACTAATGGGATGAGAAGTACTTTTTGAAATAAGAGATATTATAACTTTATCAACGTTTGATTTCACCAGAGTTCCTTATTCTTCATAGTTCCTTGCCTTAATGGTATCTAAATATTTAAACTTTGTCTCACTTCATTTTAGGTAACTTTTGATCTAAAAAAAGAGCTTCTAAATCCATTTTTGATACATCCCTCTTCATTATTTCATAGACAAATTTCACTATAAGATGTTTAGGATGGGAATCCTTCCACTAGGAATTTTCCATCTTGCATTTTTAAATTCTACATATTGTGACCAAATGACTTGCCTCAAAACATCTATGGCAATGGAATGATTACAAACTATTATTCCTCACTGCTAGCCCAAGCCCTTTAATCCAAAAATTGACATTTTTTTAGATTTTTTATATTAACTAAAGATCACCTCATGAAGTGGGATATGGGGATGGGCATGCATATATAATATACATGGTGTGTTTGACTTGGTTCACATGGATAAGTGTGACCCCCACCTCAATGTGTCCCCATGGCCACTTATTGAAAGTATCCAATAGGAAAGGAACCTAGGTCAATTATTAAAAACTACTTCTTTCTCATTGCTATCCCATGCCCTTGGGCTAATAATTATTATTTTTATTTAAATCATATAAATAATGAGAATAATAAATATTTTACAACTATGAAAATTGTGAAAGTAACAATATCAATGTGTAATAAAAAAGAATGAAATTTAAAAAATTATATTATGGGTGAAATTTGAAAATTAAAAGTGAGATACATGATCCCAACGTAAATATTTACACACATCCACTAATGCAAATTTTTTCAAGCATAGGGAAATTACCTCTTAATTTTAAACTTTAAAAAATCATGACAATAATTTTGCTAAACTCCTTGATGTGAAATAAATTCCCACCAAATGTTTTTTTTAAACACTCTAATGTTCTTCATGTCTCACCAAATCTAATACAATCCCTTACACATAATTTTTAAACATGTGTTGTGTCATTAAAGATTTTTCCTACCACCTAAGGATAACAACTTTGTTAAAATATTGTAAAAAATGCCTAATTCAAATGTGAAACCATGGAAATTTACTAGTAAGGAAAAGAAAAAATAGCATATTATCGTTGATTGTCAATGGGTTAACATAAATTAAAATGAAAAAAGTGATAGATATACAAAGTGATTTAATTTTTGAACCTTAACATACCACAAATATAATGTTGTATGAGATTAAGTTCCTAGTGAGTCAAAGAATAAAATAATGTATTCTAGGTCAAGTGTTGTAAGTTCTCATAAATAAACACCCAAAAATAATAAATATGTAAATAATTGAATAATTTAATGCCTTAACATATTAGTAATATAGTGTCTTTCATATATGAAACTATTACTAATGAATCCAAGAACAAAAAAAATATTCCTGTTAAATGTCAAAAAGTTAACATCAATGAATGTCAAAAACTAAAATTATTGAATATGCAAATAGAAGAAGAAGAAGAGTAATAAGAGGAAGATGAAGATGAGGATGAGGATGAGTATGATGATGATGATGATGATGATGAGGAGGAGGAGGAGGAGGAGGAGGAGGAGGAGGAAGAATAAGAAGATGATGATGATGATGATGATGATGATGATGATGATGATGATGATGATGATGATGATGAGGAATAGGAAGATGAAGATAGAGAAGAGGAAGATGAAGATGAGGAAGACAAAGAGTAAGAAGAGGAGGAGGATGAAGAGGATGAGGACAAGGACAAGAATGAGGAGGAAGTATAAGATGAAGAGGAATATGAAGAGGAAGAGGAAGAGAAGAGGAAGAAGAAGAATAAGAAGAAGAAGAAGAAGAAGAAGAAGAAGAAGAAGAAGAGGAGGAGGAGGAGGAGGAGGAGGAGGAAGAGGAAGAAGAAGAAGAAGAAGAGGAAGAAGAAGAAGAAGAAGAAGAGGAATAAGAGGAAGAATACAAGGAAGAGGAGGAAGGGGAGGAGGAAGAGGAGGAAAAGGAGGAAGTGGAAGAGGAAGAGGAATAATAGGAAGAAAAATAAGAGGAATAAGAGAAAGATAAAGAAGAGGAGGAGGAGGAGGAGTGGGACTGATCCAATGTCTTATCTAATGTTTTAATTCATTCACAACTCCACTATCAAGTAAGAGGAAAAAGAGGAAGAATAAAAAGAGGAAGAGGAAGAGGAATAAGAATAATAAGAGTGGGACTGACCCAATGCTTTATGTGTTCACACCTAGGCCAATATCATTGAGATCTCATGCATTGACTCACAGAGCACATGTTTAGAGAGCTTCTCCTACTACTAGATGGGTCCCTAAGATCCCTATAGCTGCATCCATTTCTCAGAGTTACAAGGAGACCCCACACTCAATTTACACTTTAGAGATTTCAAAACATTTACAACATATATAGCTTTCAAAGCCACAGTCTTAGCATTTTCATCTTGTTTCACGATCATGCATGATTCCTCTCCTTGATATAGGACACCATGATAGGGAGTCTCCCATGAGACTCATCAGTTGGTATCATATCTTCTCAATTTTTCTTGTACATAATCTCTTTTATGCTTGATAGTACATAGTTTATATCAAAAACCCAAAAACATTCAAATAATTCAAAAACATAAAAATATTTCAATTGTTTGTGTTGTCCCCAAAAAATGTCACTCATTTTTGGGACAACATATGACTATTTTGGTCTTGCACAGACCAAAATCCTCTCTCCCCTTTTCAAAAATTCTTCTGAGCATTCAAGTTCTTCATTTTTCAAATCTTTTTCAAAAATCTACAGACTCTGCAAATATGTTTCTATGGACTCAACATGCTTTAAATTAGCATTTTCAACAGGTTCAAAGGCTTTTGTAGGTGAGTTTAATCAAAAGAACAAGTTTCCAACACTTAGTCATTTTTAGGACTGGTTCAATGCCTTGGTTCAACCAAAATTATTCATTAGCAAGCTTCTAAGCAAGGAATGAATCATTGAACCATTGAACCTTGAACCATTTTGGTTCAATGGGTTCAACGGGTTCAATGAGCTAAGCGCTTCAGCAAAGGTTCAACAAGTTCAACCACTTCAAGGTTCAAGGCTTCAAAACACTTATCAAAAAAAAGAAGGCTTGAACCATTGAACCATTTTGGTTCAAAGGGTCAATGGGTTCAATGGTTCCAAATTTCAATGCATTTTGTTCAAAAGATCAAAAAGACTTAGACAAAAAGATGGCTTCAAACGTAAGATTAAACCATTAAACCAAAGTTGGTTCAATTGGTCAGTTCAATCAATAGGTTCAAGGGAGTACCCCAAAGCCAAGCGTCCTTGCAGAGGGCAATGAACCAAGCCAAGTGCCCTTGCGGAGGGTAGCGAACAAAAGTAAATAGGGAATTCCTTCAAAAAATTTCTCATGGCGAAGTTGTTAAGGACCATTTCCTTCAGACAAAAAATCTGAAGGAATTCCTTTGGACTTTTGTCTAATGGAAATAAGCCCACAAAAAAATGCTCGATGGAAAAAGACAAAGTGTAGCAGAAGCCGCCACGTGTCCCTTATAGAGTCGAAGCGGAAGCTGCCAAGTGTCGTCTATCAGGACATAATTTCTAATAAGTTTCAAAGTCATGGAACATGCCATGTGTTTTGTTATAACTCAACAGAACTTGACAAGTGTCAACATCCATGGTCTCTCCCTTTTGTTTTGTAAGGACTGTGGTGGGCCCCAAGTGAGTTGCTAACTTCAAGCGGAGCGTGACAAGTGGCATCATTCGTGTGAATCTAAATGAGTCCCAAATGTTTTTATATTGTTTCTAAGGTAGAGTGGAAGCCACCATGTGTCATCATTTGCAGGACTCTCAAAGGTTTCTAAAGCTTCTATAAGTTAAGCAAAACATGCCATCTGTCCCATTATAACTCAGTGGAATGTGACAAGTGTCTGCATCCACATTCCCCTTTTGAAGCTGCTCAGGCAAGAAGTGTCGTGGGTCCCATTTTCCATAAGTTTCTAATAAGTTTCATAACAACTGAATGTGCAATGTGTCAAAGACGTAGAGCCAAGGAAAGATTTCCTTTGGACAAATTGTCTGAAGAAGATAAAGGAACAATAGCGCAGACCCTAAGAACAAACTTAATGAACAGCCAAAGGAGCTGAAGGAGCCAACAAAAAGTGAGAAGATAGTGCGAGAGCTTAGATCACCAAGAAGAGATAAAATGCAATAGGAAATCCAGAAATATCTATAGGAGAGTTATTTCTAGTAGGTGGAACAATCCACTAGGTGGACATTAGAGGACACGAGTATTCAATGGTGTGACCTATTTTTTCCCCTTTGAGTAAAGGTGAATGGATAGTCGTGTAAGCATCATAAAGAAGACCAGACAACCCATGCTTAGGAGGAGACATTTGAGATGATTCAAAATGCCAAAGTCAAGGCTGATGACCTATTTCTGCATGGCCCTTTCATAGATATTTAAGGCATTCAATTCAGCATGGGCCTTTTTCATGAAAACAAGCACCCAAGTCTTTCTTGGAGTGCTATATATTGTAATCTCTCATTTTATGCAAAGGGAGATCTTTTTTATCACAGAAGCAAAACTCTGCCCAAACTGAAAGGCAAATACTGAGACTTTGAGCTTAGATTGTTATTCATATTATTTTATCTAAATGAGAAAGCAAGTTACTTGTAGACTTTGTCCTGTCATAGCTTGTGCCATTTTAGGAGATTGTTCTTATGTCTGTCTTCTAGACGCATTCTTGTTTATTTAATCTAACAAGTAGAACTAGTGGAAGTGATAAGGAAGATGTCCTAAAGTCAGTTACTTTTAGACTTTGTGCTGTTATAGTTGTCTTCAGTGTGTGTTTTTCTATTTCTATTTCTATGTTGAGGATTTTGGGATGACTTTATGCCCCCATTATCCTTTGTATCTCACTCTTGGGCAGTCGAGGTGGAGACTTTGTGCTACATCTCAGGCTGTTGGTTACTATGTCCCTGATACTAGTTGCTTGTTTCCTACTTGAAATAACTTCTATTGTCCCCTGCAAGAACACTTTTGAAAGAAGAGAAGTGCCTTCAGTGTTTTCACTAGGATTTTATCCTTTGTTTGTGAACATCATCTATGAAAGAAGAGAGATGGATGGTATATCCTACCCCTGAGTGTTAATTTCAGCTTATATTTATAGTATATAGCTCCTGCATATTCATAGGGAACCTCCCCTTGATGAGAGGAAATATTTTTCCCCTATTGATGTAGTAAACCTGCACATCTAGCTAACCAATCTCCTTGTGTTGTGGTTGAAGTGACCTATTTTGCTCACCAGTTAGCTGGTTCACACCCAACAGTCTCCATCATCCATGCTTTACATTTCTACTATCATGCTAGACTTACATTTGTTATTATATGCTATTGTTTATCAATTTATCTATATTACCATGCTTCACTTGATCTTATTTGAGTGTGTGTAGTGACATCTAGCTCTTTGATTATTTCACTCTACCCATTAAGGGGGTATCCTACTTCTACATTCAAGACACACATTGATATAAATACCCACTGGGGGCATCTTCTACATGATTACACCATCTAGGTTATGTCATTCCTACACCACACACTCTAGTTGTCATGTTGATGTACATTATTTACTAGCTTCCATAGATTACTCTATCGACATTCTACTAGTATATAGCACTTATGTATTTCTTAGCATATACCTAGTCTTGTACTAACATGTCTTGCATACTTTTCCTCTTTCTTTGATTACTTAGATGTGATTGTATTTCTAGTTATTATATGCTTTCTTTTCTTACTTAACATAGCTAGATTGTTTGCATTTCTCAATCCTTATTTTGTCTCATGTATGTACTTTAAGATATTTTCCAATGTTCTTCACTTCTTTCTATTCATGTGTGTGCCTTAGGACATTTGCCAGTGTCCTTTGTCTGTAATCTTCTATGTGATTATGGCCCTCATGACAACCCTTGCTTGTTTCAATTGTATGTGTATGCGGCATTTGAACATGCCTTATATGCTTGCTTTCTAGTTTGAGTGACATGTGTGCATATCCCTTATTTTCTTGGCCCCTTAACCACCCTTGTAAGCTTCTTGCCTTGTGTGCTTGTTATTTGTTTGCTTCTCATTGTTTGCAATGCCATGATCCACATCATGCATTATTCTTGCTTTTTTGGATATCATGATGGACATCATGCTCCATCCTTCCATGAAAACTAACACTTCCAGTTTTGATTCAATACATTGTTTATGCTACTACATTTTTATATCTATCTAGGCATACCCCTATTGATCTAACAATATCTCATTACAAACCATGTTATATCTTGAGATACCTTGTTGATTATCATTGTTATATAATGTATCTTTGTAGCATAACACACTTGCAGGGATCTTTATTTTGAGGGTAGTCATTGCAGGGTCTTCATTCCTACCCTCAAAAGAGGGGGCAATTAATAGGGGTTTTTTCATAGAGATTAGATCTCCTAACAGTCAAAAATTTAGCATTCAAAACATCCAAAACAACAACCAAACATCAAACCAGTTAAAATAGACTAATCAGATAATGAAAAAGCTAGAAGAATTACCAGATTTGGCCTAGGACAATAGCACCAAGATTGGATTACAATGTCAATGCCACTACTATCCATTTTTGATGCTCCTATCTAAACAGCAAAAAAAATAGACTTTTTAAAAGTAGGTAAAAAAATAGGTTTAGCTATAGTTTTGCACTTTTAAACCAATTTAGAATTAGTGGTTTTTAGTATGCTTTCATTCAAAGAATCTAGATATAGGTTGCACCATGCATGGCATGATGGATCTCACTTCCAATTTCAAATACAGTAGTTGGTATAACTTCCAAATTAGAATCCATATTTCAAACACCAATGACTAGGGGCAATGTGCATGGGATATTTCTTTTCTTTTCTTTTTTATTTTAACATTACCTAGGTATTAGTAGTATTTATGTGCCTTATTCTTGAGCCACTTTTGAGGAATTGAGAATTCAACTCCATTCATGATATTACTTTTGGTATAGCATCATCCAACATTACTCAGCATCACTCAGTATCAAAACAAGTTTTATATTGGTTCATGTACTCGGTGAGGTGTATTCATTCCTTTTTCTTCCTCTCTCTCTTTTACCCAGATTTGTACATTATTATTTTAGATATAGCATAACTAGTAAGAACTAGTCTACTCTTTGTTTTTTTTGCATATTCATACTTCACAACATGCTCTCTCTATGCACACCCAACATCACACAAGCTTCATGGACTTCACCCTTACAAGTAAGTTTAGGTACGTTTTCTATTTATTTTTATCTTAGTATTTTAAATTATTGCATTGCTAGAATAAAAGGGGGAAAATTTAGTCATATAAAATGTGAAAATTGGTAACTTGAGTGTGGTTAATGACACCCAACCCATAGGTCTCTCTTGCTTGCTCTCATGACCCTCATACACATCTTTTCACTAATTCTTAGTCATTCGTATCCTTTTAGACTCAATCCCAGCTAAACTAAACCCCTTTCTCCATGACTAATCCATCCCCCTAAGTCTTTTTTTCTCAAGATAGTAGCACCACACGTGAACTATAATGTTGGTTCTACTCCTGTTCACTTTCATCACTCTTGTCTAAGTGTATTTTTGGCCCCAACAGTCAGTTTATTTTGGTTCCCCATCCTTATCCTTGTCGACCTAATGCGAGCACATTCAACCCATTACCAATATATACCTATAAAATCTCATTCAAATATCATTTGGAAAGGGTTGGAAAATATCACTATGAAAGCAAGAATACAAGCAAGGCTACTTAAGCAATCTTCCCTATTCTCTGTGTATAGCTAGCTAATATACTTACAAGTTTATTAAAATATTTACACCAGTCCCTATCCATCTCAAGTACATCTAATTTAGAATTTTTTCATCTTCATACACTCAATTTCACAAAGCATATCAAGTGGGAGAATTACATATAGCTTAATCCCTCTTCAGAGTATTGGTATGTAGGCAGTGTGCCCACATAAGGGGTGTGGTTACACGTTCAGTGAATCTTACACACAATAACCCCCCTCTTTCTCAAAATTGGTCAAAAATCAATGGAGTATAGGGTTTTAAGATAAAATCTACTCTATAAGGAGTTCTACAAACTTTCAGCAACTGAAACTTCACATATAAGGTCACATAGACCTAGTGAACAAAACCTAGAAAGTTTATCCTTAGGATAATAGTGATAGAATTGGAATAAAGCACTAGTGCCACTCTTGTCTACTTTTGGTACTCCTATCTAATCATAAATGAAGGTTATTTCTTAGTTTATGATAGTGTCCAATTCCTACATAGTGAATAACAAATCATGTCTCAGCTATATCAACCATTTTCCAGCTAAGTGTTATTTTCTCCATCTTATTACTATTTTTAGAAAGGTCAAAATTATAATTTAAGTTACACAAATAATTATCTTAATTATTACATATTTATTTATTTTACTACTCAGGCCCTTTAACTAAATTAGGAATAATACACTAATATTCCTAAAATTGTTAATTTAGGAGCTCTTCAAAAGTTACAATTTTTTATCTTTTGAAAGGAGGTTTCCTCTCCACCCAGATAACTTCCTCTAAATCCTATCAATAAGGGGGTTCCAAAACTCATATTTCATGGGATCATAAAATAGAGGAATACCAAGGTATGAAGAGGGAAGGTTTTTAATAATGCATCCAAGAATCTTGGAAATCATTTCTTGTAGGGCTACCAGAGTGTTAATGAAAAATAGTGAGCTTTTAAAGAAGTTTACACTCTGACCAAAAATAATCTCATAGATTTATAGGATTTTTATGAAACACTTAGCTTTTTTAACTGAGGTTTCCCCCATCGTCAATGTGTCATCTATGAATTGCTGATGAGTGACCGGTCTAGTGTCAAGGGCCACTATGATTCCTTTGATGGTGTTAGAATTTTTGGCCTTGTCTATTATCCTGCTCAAAGATTTAGCCATGATGATGAAGAGATACAAGGAAAGGGAATATCCTTATCTTATCCCTCTTCCAATATAAAAAACCCCCTAGGGTAACCATTAATAATAATTGAGAACATAGGATTAGAAATGCTGAAAGAGATCAAATTCATGACAAACTGATTAAAGTTGAACCTGATAAGAAGTTTGTCAAGAAATTGACAGGAGACTCTATCATAGGCCTTGTTCATGTCTAGTTTAAGGAACATACCTTGTCTATAGGAGTTGGCCACTGAGTGGATAGTTTCATGGGCTACAATAATACCATCTAATATATGTCTGTCAAAGATAAAATCCCCTTGATGTTCTACAATCATTCTGTCTAGTAGAATTTGAATTTTTAAAGATAAACTTTTTATACAAATTTTGTGGAAGGTAAAACATAAGTTGATGGGCCTGAAGTCCATCAAATGAATGGCCCCCTATTTCTTCAATATGAGGAAAATAAAGGTTTTATTTAAATCTTACAGCATAGTGACAACTTTGAAAAAATCTGAGACTGCCAAGCAGACATCAGATTGATTAATGTCCCAGAAAACATGAAAAAAGAACAAAGGCAAACCATCAAGACCAGAGGCTTTATCCCCTTGTAGATAAAATATAATAGATCTAATTTTGTCATCCAAATGGGGGGATGGGATGTAAGCATTATCCTCCTCAGAGATAACCCCTTCAATGAGATTGAACACCTGATCTTCAAGCTGAACATCTTGAGGGGGAATAAAATCAAGTAAATTCCCTCAGTAGATTTTTCCTCCTTATACCAAATGCCATCCTCCCCTTTGATTTTTGAGATGAAGCAGTATTGGTGATTCCTAGATGTAGAGGTATGAAAAAACTTAGTGTTTCTATCTCCTCCTTCAACCAAATCTTCCTAGATTTTTATCACCAGTAAGTTTCTTCCTTAGCTTCTAAGTTAGGGAAAAGGCTTAGTAATTTATTTTCTTTTTTTGGAGAGATAGGGTGGATCTAGATGCATTAATTTATAGTTCTAAACTACTAATTTCCTCTTCTATAATATATTTTTTAATAAAGATGTTCCTAAAAACTTCTTTATCCGAAAATTTGAGTTTATATTTGACATGTCTAAGCTTCATGGCTAGGGTGTATATTGTAAAGCCTTGTACCAGGAATTGCCACCATTCCTTGATGGAATATTTCAATGTCTAATTATAAAGCCACATTTTCATGAATCTAAATGGAGTACATTTGGCTATGTCCATCTTCTCACTTTAAAAAAAATTGGGTTATGGTCAGACCCAATCCTTGGAAAAGAAGAGAGAAAATTGGTTGAATCAAGATTCCAGTTTAACAAGATCAAAAACCTATCAAGTCTGACTTGGATGAAATTATCACCTAATCTCCTATTAGACCATATGTAGGGATTACCTTTTAAGTTCACATCAATCAACCCAGCTTTAATAATAAACTCTTTAAAATCTAGCATATTGTCGATTAGTGAGCAGATTCCCCCTTTCTTTTCTCCTGGTGACAGGGGTGAGTTGAAGTCCCTTGCCACATCCAAGACTAATTTTTTAAGAGATTTTTTGAGGCTTTTAGATTTTCCCATAATTTTCTCCTATCATTCTTAGATTTTGGGGCATACACATTAGTGAGGACCCAATCATTTTTAGTTAGAATATCTTGGAAAAATACCATAATATGATACTCAATTACAATTAGAGGATTTCCATCCAAAACCTTGGGGTCCCAAAGCACTACAAGACTACTAAATACACCTCTATAGTTTTTATAGCTACATGAATCTTTATCCCAAATGTTAGATTTAATATTCAAGAGTTTTTTTATAGACATTTTAGTTTCTTATAGCAAAATAATATTAGGTTTGTACTTCATAATTAAATTTCTTGCTAATCTTTGTTTCCTAGGGTTATTCAACCCCCTTATATTCTAAGAGAGAAATTTAATTTCTTATTGTTTGGAAAATGTCTAAGGGTCATCTATGTACCCTTCATAACCTATCTATCTATTTTTGCTTTCTTGGCACTTTGAGAGGAGGGTCTGCCTGAAGGTTTTTGGTCTTCTCCAACTTTTGTTTT
Organism: Torreya grandis; assembly: GCA_037957365.1. Classification (NCBI taxonomy): domain Eukaryota; kingdom Viridiplantae; phylum Streptophyta; class Pinopsida; order Cupressales; family Taxaceae; genus Torreya; species Torreya grandis. The sequence goes on along the minus strand of JARHVA010001085.1, from coordinate 720,276 downwards.
TTTCTACCCTTTTTCTTTTGAACATTCATCCATGGTTCTTCATTTGACTCCATGGATAGATCAGGGCCTTCCCCTTTATTTGATGAGGAACACTAGCCTTCAAATGTGGAGGATTGCCTTGACTCCTTTGAGCATCTAGAATGAGTTTTAATAAATTGAGAGCAACCAATTTCTTGAAGAAATAGGTCTTTGTCCATCAAATCAGATACACAAACAATGGAACAAGGAGAGATCAAGCAAGGACTATCTTGAGGATCCTTAAAGGGAGGGGAAGGGGTTATCAAGGATGCAAACATGGCTTCAGCAAGGATATCCCTCAAAGGAGAGGGGGTTCTAACCAAAGGTGCTTGCATCAGTCCAACCAAGGAAGCTGGTGTGGGGCTATCCCAAGGGGGATAAGGATGCTTAGAGTTATGGATAATTTTGGAGGGGCCACATCCAAAACTTTATTCCCCAATTTGAGAGCATTCAAGTGAGTTTGGGTGGATGGGGTGGGTGGGATTTAAAGGGGGAGGATGGGGGGTGGGTTAGAGGTGCATGAGGGGGAGGGTTCTGGATGGAAGATTTTTTAACCTAGGTGGGGGAAGGGGGAATCAAGGGCTTCTTAAGGAGGGGTAGGTTTTAGAGGAATGGTTTAGGATGTCACAAGTTTTGTAGATTTTGATTCTCTTTAAAATTCAATCCTTTGATTCCAGATCTCATATTTAGATTTAATCTTAATGAAGTGAATTAGTAGTTTATCAGTTGGAATGAAAACACAAACTCAAGCCACCAGGAGTCTTTATCTATCTTGAGTTATTAGGTCAATGGAAATGGGCTGACCAAGAGCCCTGGTAATTCCTAAGATAACCTTAGGTACCTAGAATTCTACGGGGAGTTTTAGTAGACTAATCCAAATAGGAATATCTTCCAAGATCAATCTATCAAGGTTAAGACCTGCTTTCCACTTACAGAGGTTGACAATGGATTTCCACATAAACTAAGGACCTCCCATGAGAATCTTTATGTATTATTTAGGATGGGATAAGTTGAGCAGGAAAAATTTCTTGGGCATGGCCACTATGTCGATTTGACCTTTTAGTTTCCATTTGTGATTGGCCTATTTCTAAAAAGAATCAATATTTGGCCTAAAATAATTAAATTTGACCAAAATAGAATGCAATAGAGATGAATCAATGTTTTCAATGATATATTTGGCACTTCAAGACATACCTCAAATATTTTGCCTGATGGAATAAAGGTCTCCTCTAGGGTTTAGTTGAGATGACACTCACCTGTGACCAAATCAGCCCATGAAGCAAGCCTTTTACCTTTGGTGGGGCCGATGTATGGTATCAATGGACCCTGACTCATAGTCGATGTAAGTACTAAATGATACACTATGGTGTCTAATAAAATAGGAGAATTTTTTAGAACTATCATGGACTCTTTGAGATTGTCAAGCTTCAGCTCTTCCTCCTCTCGCCCATCATTGGCATTCAAAATCCCTACACCAATCATTTTTATACTCTCCTCCATGATTTTGTAACCAATTTCATTTAAATGGAAATTGATAATTTTAGTATCCATTACATAAACTATTTATCTAGTTTATGGATCAAAAGTATTCATGTTTGTTGGTTATTGTGAGAAAAGTGATGCATACAGATTACTATATGTATCTACATACATAATTATGGTTATTAAAGATGTTGATGTAGATGATAAGGTACCATTATTTTCTAATAATGGTAAATCTACTAATAGTAATGTATTATTACATGTTAATGATGTTTTTGGAACAAGTTCTAGTATAAAATTTGAATAGGGTTCAAATATGAAAATATCAGAAGTGTTAAGTTCTAACTCACCACATTCAGATCAATAAAACCAACATAAAAGGCCTATGTGGTACCATAGCATTATGAAAGATGTAATAAAATATGAATTTATTTACTTTTTGGAAGGGCAATCTATAAGGTCAGGAAAATAGGAAGTGCAAGATGAAGAGCAGATAAATTTTGATCTTACTAACCAAAATGGAAACTTTCCATGAAGGTTGGTGAAAGAGGAATGGGCATACCTAAAAATCACAATAGTGTTGTGAATAGTAAATGTCTCAGTTTTATTCAACAATGAAAAGTAGTAGGTGTTGGGTTCTAAACAACTCAACAAAGATATATCTCTTAGGAGATATGCTATGTTGTTTAGTCTTGATGTATATTCTAAACTTTTTTGTCAGACTTGATCACTCTAACAATTAGGGAAACCATGACACATCCAAGACATGACAATAATTCAAGGAATAATAGAATCTAGTGAATCCAGTATTCAGCATCATTTCCTACTCTACTTGGTGGTTATAGTGGCTCATTACCCATGTACTCTGGTAAGATGGGGACATTTGGATAGATTGTTGTAGTGGTAGTGGATATATCTTTGGTTAAGTTCATGTATGGACTTAATCCTATTATTTTAATAATGACTAAAATAAGTCATTTAGTCATTTAGGGAAGTATTAGAATAATTAAGTGTATTAGCATATTATGTATTTATTACATTATTATAACCAATATTGTTATTAAGTTGCATGGATTTTCTATTTTTTTATTCCCATCAACGCTTTGTTACACCTACCTCCTTATTTGTAGGTGCTTGTTATTTTCCTATATGTTAGGATATCTTCATGTTGAATAATACCACATATTCTTTTGGATTCATGATTGTCTTTTATATTATTATAGCTTAGTTTCTAATACAAGCCATTATGTATGTCTCTTCTTTTGAGGTGAGTTGTGAATCCTACATAATAACATCGCTCAAAATAAGAAAGTTATGCAAATGACGTTATGAAAATATGTAAATATAAAGTAGTAATGATAACATTAGATATCATGGAATCATCATAAGTAACTAAGTAATATAATAACATAATATGTCTGTAGAAATAAGTGTGCATAGTGACATTGGCAAGATAGATGTTAGTAATGAGAAACATAATGAACATTGATCATATATTGAGCATGTAAACTAAATTAATCAACCCAAGGAGGATGCATTATATCTATCATGGAATTGAAAAACTTGGAAGATGCATGATATTCATCATGGCATCGAAGACTAAGCAAACAATCAAATAAGTGTCATGGCCATGACACATACAAAAATAACACATGAAAGAGCACACAAATCATCCAAGAAGGCCAAGGGGCCACATATAAAGGACATGTTCAAATGCCACTCACATGCATAGAAGAACACAATATGGATTAGATCCACAATAAATGATATGTTCAAATGTCCAAGATCCAAACAAGATGAACACACACACAAGAAATGAATCAATAAATCAAGCACAAAAAGTATTCATGAATAAGTAAATTTGATCAATATTAACAACCTGTAACACTAGCATATTCAGCAACTCGTGTATCTAGTAATATATCAATGTGAAAGCAAGTGAACAACAAATCAAGCAATGTAATGTATTTAAGTATGAGCAATAGAGATAATCATAGAGTGATGAAAATTATGTAAAAGGATGTCCCCTTTGAACTTACAGTGATATAGATAAGTTTTAGAGAGCCTCTCATTGGTTTGAATTTGGAAAAATAGAACATGTGTTCACTAAGACAAGTCCACTAGAATAAGACAAGAGCATAGAGAAATAATGTCTAATCTAGAGCAGTTTTGTCTACTTGCAATTCATACACCTAAGATAGTATCACCACCTACAACTGCATCTATAAATTAGAACCTATATGTTCTACAACTAAATCAAGTACCTATGTGAATAAATTCTTATATAAAATTAGATATAGAGAAATAATACATATATTGAGTATAAATTAACCGATGTAAAATAACTAAAAATAGCATGTATAGGTCCTAATTTTTAGAATTGTCTTTAATATTCAAAAAAAAAATCTAGTATATGAAAACTATGAGAATCTAAAAATCAAATAACACATCCAAGGGATGCAAATAATTGAATGGTGGATTTTATAGAAGATTATTGAGGTCTATTTAATAAATATTATGAAATTCGCATGGACCATATCATTGTGATCATCATACCACTCGTGTTTATAATTATAGCCTAGTATTTTGCATTGTTTAGAATTCTATGCATGCATGTAACATGTTGCTCTGTTTTGCAGGAAGCCTTATGTGTGATTTTTGGATAAATCAAATTTGAGGCTTGTGTATCATTCTTGAATTTGTGATTTTCATCAATACCATCATGAAGAATATGAATTATAATATCCTTGCATTTGACTTTAAGACAATGATGTAACTTATAAACTATAGGCTACATTTCGTGTAACCATAGTTGACCCAATGTAACATTTATCTAATTTCTTATTTTCATAACAAAAAGCAATGTGTCTATAATTTGGGACCACATGTAACTGGGATTGTAATATGTCTTGTCTAATATATATATATATACATATTTCTAAGTCATATTGATTAGGACCTTGTGTTGTAGAAATACAAGTGTACATTATATATATATATATATATATATATATATATATATATATATATATATATATATATATATATATATATATATATATATATATATATATATATATATATATATATATATACATATTTCTAAGTCATATTGATTAGGACCTTGTGTTGTAGAAATACAAGTGTACATATATTTAGCTTTATATCCCCATCTATTTCCACATGTTGTCTATGTTTGTCTCAATGAAAACCTTAATAGTCAAAGGATTCCTTTTGGAATTTTTGTGATTTATGCGTAATTAACCTTACTTTTGAGCCCTACTAGATTGTAGTATGGGCCATATAATTTGGATAGTGCTTTTGTCCTTATATTTCTATATTTTTTATTGTAATGTTGAATAAGTATCATTAACATGCCCTGTGATTTTATGAAAATGAAAAAAGGGCTTCCACTCTTGATTAGATTATATGTTAGTATATCTATGTCTTATTATGGGTAAAAAAACTATGTCTCTATCAAGCAACATTTGTAACATAACATGTGGTTTGTCTTGTGTACTATTATCTTGAATTATAAAAATTGGTTTTATATCCATGAGTTAAAAATTATTGATTGAATTTTTTAATAATGATATTTTAATTTATGTAATGCATTAGTCTATATATTATGCCTCTTGGTCTCTAGATGATAGATTTGATAAAGATGTTAGTCCATGGAAACCCAAATAAAATTGTATTTTGTATGGTATCTATATTGAAACATGTGTTTTTTGCTTTATCAACATCTGGCATCATTGTTTTCCCTTTCTTTGTTTTCTTAGAAATTATTGCCTTTGAATCATCTCTATATTCTCCTGGGCCAACTTGTGTTAAACTCAAACAACATAAATAGTCATTAATGTTAATTTTTATTGAATTTGTATCATCATCAAAAGTGGCATATAAATCGTCAATAACATCCTTTATAGAGATGAAGTTTGGATACTCTAAAATTTTTATTAAAGGTAATTCATTTACATCCTCCTCTTGGTATACCTTTTTAGGTGACAATGATGGATTTGAAACACTTAAAATATTGTAACTATGGACTCTATGTAATGGATTTTACCAACCTCATATGTATACATTTGTTCAATGGGTATAATCTTTGGCAGTGTCACTATAATAGATTGATGTGTCTTTGATGGTGATTAACTCTCTGTGGTGGGTTTTATAATCTTGTAATATCTAAATGGTTCATTATTAGTTAGCATGTATATAAGTATCCATTTTGTAATAATTTGACATGCTAATGTAGAGAATTATGTATAGCCTATATTGCATGTACTCATGGTCTACCTAATAATAAAGTTTAGTGCAAGTGATTAGGATTGACTTGAAATTGAGTAGATAATACTTTGGCCCCACCCTAACATCTAAAGTGATGAATCCAAATATTGATGAGGCACATCATCAAAGCCTTTGATATTCCTTTATTTTTTTGTAGTAAAGTCATGTTGATACCCATTGTCTATAGTAATGTAAGATTTCAAATATTCAAACCTGAACCATTATCAATCAAAACCCTTTTCATTATTATACTCTTAATTTGAGCTTGTATAAACAAAATAAGTTTCTGATCAATAGTAGATTATGAAGGCAAATCATCATTTCCAAAAGATATAACATCTTTAATATCCTTCAAGGTATTGAAACTAGATGTAATATATGTTACGCCCTTAACTTATAGTGTTTCTAGGGATATGTATGGTTGAATTGTGGCTTATGCACCTTTCATATTATATTATAGCATTTCTATATGTTCTTAGTATGGTCTACCTATGGAATAACCATGGCTAAGTAGAGCATATATAAGAGGTAGTGGTTAGCATTTATCATCATATTTCTATTTCTACTCTTATTGAATTATTTTGGAGGTTTCCCCCTCGAAGTAGCTTAGTCATAATTATCAAGCATTCTGCTCTTTTGTCAATTATTATTTTTACTCTTAATTATGTAATATATTATTCCATTCTTGTGAAACTTCTAAGTAATTTAATTACAAGTGTTATCATAGCATCGATTTAGGCCAGATTTTATGACATTATTTTTTAGATATGGTGGTAAGGCAATCAAAAGATCTAAAGAATCAAAAAAACATAACTTGTGATCAGGGAAGAATTTAATTTTTTACACTATAGTATTGTTCAAAATATTTATAAAAAAAACACTAAAATTTTTTTCTACATACTTATACAAAATAGCAATCATTGGATTCATCTTGATGAGATGATCAAAACTATATAATCTGATGGTACACTTTTTTTTAGGCTTGAAAGCCTCCATCTTAGGGTTTGTGCATGGTTGGTTTTAACATTTATGGACGTGACAAAAGGGTAGATGCACAAAATTGGGAGACAAAAAAGGTGGCATTCATGGGGAGAGTTTTTTTTCAAAGGGTGTATGCCCTTTTCAAAAGGACATACCCCATTTTTTTCAAATTTTCCATGCCTTAAAGTGTTTGGAATGGTTCTTGTTGGAGACTTAGATTGCACCCTAGCTGAGCAAAGGATTGTTCAGGTCCTCTACTAAAATATAGTCCAACAAGGGAATGACCCTCGATTTTTGGTTACCTAATCTTGGATCAGACCTCTAGGATTTTTAATGAGGCTAGTTCCTTTGATGTATCACTTAGCTCATTTCCACTAAAACCTACTAATTATTGGGGTGAAAAGGGGGAGAAAGAAACTGAAAATAAAATATAAGCTAATGTTAGTGATGCACCTAAATTGATTACTCATCCACTCTATTTGAACTTCTAAAAAACACTAATGAGACAAGCAAAAGACTGAATCTATAATTCCAAATGTCTATTATGCATCAATATTTCATGCAGAGGTTCACCAAGTGATCAAATCTTGAGGGAAGTGATGGAAAGGCCTAATTCAAGGCACTAACCAGTTAATGTATCCACTTGTTATCTTCAATCAAATGATATTAAACACTAAACATGACATGTATAACAAGATAAAATAGTATCTAGGTGAGATGGACTTGATAAGGGAGAGACTTCTACCACATATGTAAATAAATTGACATTAACACACTATAAGTGAATAATGGAATCTAAAATAGTCGTATATTTATCTCAAAAGGTTACAAAGATCAATCTTGGCAAAGTCTAGTCATGCCCAAGAGAGGGATCCATTTCAAGGCTTAGAAGCCTATATTTATAGCAGAAGGGAATGAAAGAGATGGGGAACATGCATGGTAGAATGGATAAGGAGTCATTAATGATGAAGATAATGTTTTTACCAACTCCTTGAGTTCCTCCTATATTAATGTCACTAGGACTCTGTGCCATCTTCCACTTGACTTGCTTATGAGGACAAAATCCTCGTATCTTTAGACTTGACAGAGCCATGACCATATCTACTTTGAGTGGCTATAGGTACTTGTTAGTCAAGGATCTAGCTATGTCGAATATGAGACACTTGTTCATAGCCATTCATATATGTTCCTACTTCAATATATAAGCATAGGTCTTACTATTGAATTAAAACCTATCTAATTTATTGGTTTTCATATAGCTATAATATCGATAAAAACCTATAGGCCACATAGCTTCCTTATTGATCTCTATGAGGTTTAAATAGACCTATCCTACATTTAAACCCTGTGGAAGTTGAGGACTTGTTATCTGCAAAGATCTTCTTTAAAGAGAAATGATCATAGTCATGAAATAATACTATAACCCCAAAAAACATGCCCCATAAGTTTTTAATCTTCAAACTAGAGGTCAAAACTATGCTTTAATGGTGACAAAACCTCATAATAACCATCCTAACTATATGACCATGTCTAATGATGGTGTTTGACCAAGATCTAATGGCGGTATATGCCCTTTAGAACATTTGCTATTTGTTTGACCTAAACCATATTTGACCTCCATTTGAAGTCTCTTGGCTTTAACTTTTGATATCGACCATCAATTTCAATTTGGGCTTCTCATAATATGTTAATTGTCAGCTCTGCATTCATCTTGTGGGTCCTACAATCATTTATGTCCTATTATGTGCTTACACCATATGGTAGCTTCACATTCATCCTAAGCTCATTGACTTTTTGACCATACATACACCTTTGATCTCCCTTTACATAGCTCAAATACATATCATTGATTTACCTGATAGTTGCCATGGTCGTCAAACTTGGCAACTACATATTTATCTTGAATATTCACTGACCCTTTGAATTTGAGATCATTGATCTATGATGCATGATTTAACATGCTCCATTAGATCTTTTAGACCCACAGACATCATTGATCACCCACATGCCATTAGATATTAAATTTAGCTCCTACGAACTTGGCACTTGTCACCCATGCATTCATCCTTGGAACATTTTAATTCAAATGGTTATTTATCAGAACTTTAACTTGACATCCCTATGCATATCTTAGATTGTTATTTTAACTTGAAGCTTTATATCTTGAGATAGGAAAAACATCAAGATATGAAAGTTACAGAGGATGATCTAGGCATTAAATACATCATGTCCATGAAATATTTTGGCTTGAGAGGCTTTCCAAGTGAATCTATTAAATGCACAACCAACTTATTCTATTCATTTGTTCATGATGTTTGATGATGGCCTAGTTCTTCTTCTTTACTTGCTCTATGTTCTTAGTATGGTCAGCCTATAGAATAACCATGGCTATGTAGAGCATATATAAGAGGTAGTGGTTAGTCTTTATCATCATATTTCTAATTCTAATCTTATTGAATTATTTTGGAGGTTTCCCCCTTGAAGTAGCTTAGTCATAATTATCAAGTATTCTGCTCTTTTGTCAATTATTATTATGGATCTAATTATTTTGCTCTTAATTATGTAATATATTATTCCATTCCATTGAAACTTCTAAGTAATTTCATTACAAGTGTTATCATAGCATCGATTTAGGCTAGTTTCTATGAAATTATTTTTTAGATATGGTGGTGTAGCAATCAAAAGAGCTATAGGATCAAAAAAACATAACCTATGATCAGGGAAGAATTTAATTTTTTTCCACTATAGTATTGTTCAAAATCTTTTTTTTAAAAACACTAAAAAAAATTTCTACATGCTTATGCAAAATAGCAACCATTGGATTCCTCTTGATGAAATGATCATAACTGTATAATCTGATGGTACACTTTTTTTTTGGGCTTGAAACCCTCCATCTTAGAATTTGTGCATGGTTGGTTTTAACACTTGTGGATGTGAAAAAAGGGAAGATGCACAAAGCTAGGAAACAAAAAAGGTGACATTCATGGGAGAGTTTTTTTTTTCAAAGGGTGTATGCCCTTTTCAAAAGGACATACCCCATTTTTTTCAAAATTTTTATGCCTTAAAGTGTTTGGAATGGTACATGGTGGAGACTTAGATTGCACCCTAACTGAGCAAAGGATTGTTCAGGTCCTCTACTAAAATCTAGTCCAACATGGGAATGACCCTAGGCTATGGATTACCTAATCTTGGGTTAGACCTCTAGGATTTTTAATGAGGCTAGCTCCTCTGATGTATCACTTAGCTCATTTCCATTAAAACCTACTAATTGCTAAGGTGAAAATGGGGAGAAAGAAACTGAAATAAAAATATAAGCTAATGTTGGTGATACACCTAAATTGATTACTCATCCACTCTATTTAAACTTCTAAAAAACACTAATGAGACAAGCAAAAGACTAAATCTACAACTCCAAATGTTTGTTATGCATTAATATATAATGCAAAGGTTCACTGAGGGAAGTGATGGAAAGGAATGATTTAAGTCACTAACCAGTCAACGTATCCACTTGTTAGCTTCAATCAAATGATATTAAACACTAAACATGACATGTATAACAAGATAAAATAGTATCTAGGTGATATTAGGACTTGACAAGGGAGATAATTCTACCACATATGTAAATAAAACTAACATTAACACACTATACTTGAATAATGAAATCTGAAACAATCATCTATTTATCTCAAGAGGTTACAAAGATCAATCTTGGCAGAGTCTAGTCATGCCCAAGAGAAGGATCCATTTCAAGGCTTAGAAGCCTATATTTATAGTAGAAGGGAATGAGAGAGATGGGTAACATGCATGGGATAATGGATAAAGAGTCATCAATGATTAATATAATAGTTGTACCAACTCCTTGATCTCCTCATGTATTAATGTCACTATGACTCTCTGCCATCTTCCACTTGAATTGCTTATGAGGACAAAATCTTCGTATCTTTGGACTTGACAGAGCCATGACCATATCTACTTTGAGTGGTTATAGGTACTTGCTTGTCAAGGATCTAGCTATGTCAAATATGAGACACTTAATGATAACCATTCATATCTGCCCTTACTTTAATATCTGAGCATAGGTCTTACTATAGAATTAAAACCAATCTCATTTATTGGTTTTCATATAGCTATAATATCGATGAAAACCTATAGGCCACATAACTTCCTTATTGATTTCTATGAGGTTTAAATATACCTAGCCTACCTTTGAACCCTATGGAAGCTGAGGAGTTGTTATCTACAAAGATCTTTAAAGAGCAATGATCATAGTCATGAAACAATACTATGACCCCAAAAAATATGCCCCATAAGTTTTAAATCTTCAAACCAAAAGTCACGACTGTGATTTAATGGTGATAGAATTCATCATAACCATCCTGACTATATTACAGTTTCTAATGATGGTTTTTGACAAATATCTAATGGTGATATATGCCCTTTGGAACATTTTCTATTTATTTGACTTGAACCATATTTGACCTCCATTTGAAATCTCCTAGCTTCAACTTTTGATATCGACCATCAATTTCAATCTAGGATTCTCATATTGTGCTAATAGTCATCTCTACATTCATCTTATGGGTCCTATAATATTTTTTGTTCTATTTTATGCTTGCACCATATGGTAACCTCGCATTCATCCTAAGCTCATTGACTTTTTTACCTTACTCGCACCTTGGATCTCCCTTTACATAGCTTGAATGTGTATCATTGATTTACCTAATAGTTTCCATGGTTGTAACACTTAGAAACTACATATTTGTCTTCAAGATTCACTAACCTTTTGAATTCAAGCTCATCATTGATCTGTGATGCATGATTTAACATGCTCCATTGGATCTTTTGGACCCACTGACATCGTTGATCACCCACACGCCATTAGATCTTGAATTTAGCTCCCATAATCTTGACACTTGTCACCCATGCATTCATCCTTGAAACATTTGAATTCAAATGGCTATTTTTCATAGCTTTAACTTGATGTCCCTATGCATGTCTTAGACTACTACTTTAACTTTAAAGCTTTATATCTTGAGATAGAAAATACATCAAGATATGAAAGTTGTAGAGGATGATCTAGGCATTAAATACATCATGTCCATGCAATCTTTTAGCCTGAGAGGATTTCCAAGTGAATCTATTAAATGCACAACCAACTTACTCTATTTATTTTTTCATGACATTTAATGATGGCTTGGTTCTTCTTTTTCACTTGCTCAAGTCATTTGATCATTTGGTCAATTAAGAACTCTACTCAGTTGATCTATTCAAGTAGAATCTTTGTATTTGGGCCAAATTTGGCTAACATCTTTGGTGATTCATAAGAAATCATGCTTTTTATGTTTGAGAACCCAGACTAGTTGCTTTGTCTGATCCATTGGTCATGGAGTCTCTACTCTAGTTCAACATATTGATCTGAAGCTAAAACTAGATACCAACCCTTGGATAAATCCTTTTGAAATAAATAAGGAACAAAATAAAATAAAGTACCCAAGGGACTTATTGAATGGAAACATAGAATAGAAGGGAAACTAACCTAAACAAAGTAAGAACCATTAACCTAAGGAAATAGAGAAAACAAGACAAAAGGGAAGCAGACTATTGCTTGTGCTAATCACTTATTAAAACAAATCAAACCTAGATCAACTAACCTAAAATAATATGCTTCTATTTAGGATCAAAGGGAAAATTATTTTGTACATCTTAGAACTTTGAAACATGCTTGCTTTTTTTTAATATCTCTCTTCTATAACTAAGAGCATTTTCATGTTCATGTCTTCTTGAGGAAGAAACTGCTTCCTCTACTACCAATTTTAGGTGTATGAGTTGTAGACATGAGTCCAAGACCCAATCATACTCCTCACAAATTCATGTATTTTGTAGGAACAGCTTCAATTCTTCTTTATTCATAAATTATTGATCATGAACATATAGACCATCTTGATCTGTCTCTTTTAAAATATTTTTAAGGATGGACTCTAAGGGAGATGGACTTGATCTTATGACTTCTTGGGGCCATTTGAGCTCATTCTCAACTTTTAAAAGTAGAGAGATGTTTGAAGTTAAAGATAAAAGATGGTATCCATGTTTGAAAAGTTCAAACATGTCATCTCTTGAGAGAACAACCATTTCTTACCTGATGAAAGCACTTTCCTAGACTTATAATGGACCACATGCAAGTAAAGAATACCCTGAATTAAAGATATCAAACAAATCTAAAGATTTGTTCTTATGAAGTTGTACTTCAATTAGAGATTCTTCAAGCTAAATGTCAAAATCAAGAATATCAATTCCTTGACCACAATCATGAGGTTGCAAGTCTATTTTTGATATCTTGGTTTGGTCAATCAACACTAATTCATCTTCAACATCAAGCTGATGACTGAGCATACACTCAATTTCATCTTGTTCTTCATCTTCATTAGTTGAATGGTACTTGTCTTCCACTACTTCTAAAATATCTTGTCCTTCATGATGAATGGCAGCTCTTGAGTAATCAAAGAACTCATGGGAAACACCTTCAACTTGTGCAATTGGAGTGTCTTCCTCTTGAACATTGACAACCTCATCTTCATGTACTTATTCTTACAATTGCATCTCAACCTCTACCTCAGCTTTCTCTTACACTTGTTCCATCTTTGCATCATTAAGGAATACTAAAACATGTGTGTCCTTGCTAAGAGGTATCCCAATCATGATTTATTCTTCTTGGTCACTCAAATCACCTTTATTTTCTATTTCCTTAGTTGTATGTTCTTGATTTTCCTCAAAAAATAAAGGTTATTTCTCAAAAAGTGACATAGTAGACCCTTGAAAATATTTAGTAAGATGAAAAGGGTCCAAAGACATTACCATAGGACTCTGATTTTTCTCATGGAGATGTTCTTCTTGGATCACATTCACATCCTCTCTATATTACTTTGCTTCTTGAATGGATCTTCATGAAGGAAAGGCTCTAGGATTCTGAGGGTAAAGTAGTGGAGGCTAATTTATCTCCTACTTGGTCTTAACTTCAGCATATTAGCTTATGCTTGAATTTTCTTCCTTCCTTCTTGATTGTTGAATCTAATTCCAAGTCATAAATTTAGGTTTAGAAACCTCTACTTCTATACATGTTCTTATTATGGATGAGAAAGAAGTTTGTTTTTATGTTGCTTTTGTAGCTACTATTGAATGCTGGAGATGTTGATTTTCAAATTCAATTTTATTGGTTAAATTAGCCTCAAAATCATGGACCAACTGGTTAAATATGTCTCCTAGTAAAACTAAAGATGAAGTCTCATGTATGTTCTACTAATAAATATGGATATTAGTCTCCTCAAAACATGTTTGTTCAGCTTTTCAAGGTCTCTATTGGATAGATTTCTAGGTAGGAAAGTTAGGTAAGGTCTGAATGGACTTTTGAGGGATATGATAAACATTGGTTTGGCATTCATGAAAGGAAAAGGGAAGATCTATGGGAACATGATGATGATTATGATGACCTTGGGGTTTCTCATAAACTACTAGCCTCTCTTCAATGTTTACTACTAGACCACTTATGTCTAGAATATCAACACTAAAATTTGAGTGGCCTTGCCTTATGAAGGATACACCTACCTCTTTAACCTAATGCAACTTAGCACTCATGTTCTAAATTTCATGCTTAAAAATAACCTATCCATAGCTCTTTTGGGTGTCTATACTTATCAACTATTTCTCTTAGCCAAACAGGGTTTGTTTGAGACTTGAGATGGATTGTTTTGGGGCTTGATTGAGGTGATCAAGAAGACAAGAAGAGTCTTGAGGGTTATCATAGGATAGGTATGAGTTACCATAATATTGGTAAGGCTTTGTATATTGTTAGTGATGCTCATCATAAGGATGGGGTCATGAAGAAGGTAAGATCCATGCTCTTGACAATAAGGATCATGAGAAACTTGATAAGGCTCATCATAGCCTTGATATAACTCTTGGTAAGGCTGATTTGGCTCATGTGTGTCATGAGGATCATATTAGAACTACTGATAAGGAGGTGAATGATAGGGGTATTCACCATAGTTTTTCATATCAACCTTAGATGAAAAAAATTGATTAAAATCTTTAATGAGACATACCTAGGCTGATTATAACTAGAAGCTTTGAATTGGAGTCACCATTAGTGCTAACTTGATTTCTTCCAAAATCTGATTATAAAAAAGACACACCAATAATCTTTCCACTCTTTTGGTTCTTGGTCCCATCAAACATGCCATAACTATTGGAGACTTAGATTACACCCTAGCTGAGCAAAGGATTATTTAGGTCCTCTACTCAAATCTAGTCCAACATAGGAATGACCCTAGGATGTGGGTTACCTAATATTGGGTCAGACCTCTAGGATTTTTAATGAGGCTACCTCCTATGATATATTACTCAACTCATTTCCACTAAAACCTAATGATTGATGGGGTGAAAAGGGGGATAAAAATTTGAAAGGGAAATCTAAGCTAATGTTGGTGATGCACCTAAATTGATCACTCATCCACTCTATTTTAACTTATAAAAAACATTAATGAGATAAGAAAAAGATCAAATCTACAACTCCAAATATCTGTTAAGCATCAAAATTTCATGCAGAGGTTCACCAAGTAATCAAAACTTAATGGAAGTGATGGAAAGGCCTGATTTAAGGCACTAACTAGTCAATGTATCCACTTGTTAGCTTTAATAAAATGACATTAAACACTAAACATGACATGTATAACAAGATAAACTAGTATCTAGGTGAGATCAGGACTTGATAAGAGAGAGACTTCTACCACATATGCAAATCAAACTAAAATTAACACACTATACCAGAACAATGAAATCTAAAATAGTCATCTATTTATCTTAGGAGGTTACAAAGATCAATCATGGCAGAGTCTAGTCATGCTCAAGAGAGGGATCCATTTCAAGGCTTAGAAGCCTATAGTTATATTAGAATGGAATGAGAGAGATGGGGAACATGCATGGGAGAATGGAGGAGTCATCAATGATTAAGACAACATTTATACCAACTCTTTGAGCTCCTCATGCATTAATGTCACTAGGACTCTGTGCCATCTCCCACTTGACTTGATTATGAGGATAAAATCTTCATATCTTTAGACCTGACAGAGCCATGACCATATCTACTTTGGGTAGCTATAGGTACTTTCTTATCAAGGATCTATCTATGTCAAATATGAAACACTTGTTCATAACCATTTATATATTCCCCTACTTTAATATCTAAGTATAGGTCTTACTATAGATTGAAAACCAATCTCATTTATTGGTTTTCATATATCTATAATATCAATGAAAACATGTAGGACACATAGCTTCCTTATTGATCTCAATTAGTTTTAAATAGACCTATCCTACCTTTTAACCCTGTGGAAGATGAGGACTTGTTATCTACATAGATATTTTTTAAATATCAAAGATCACATCATGAAACAATACTACAACCCCAAAAAATAGGCCCTGTAAGTTCTAAATCTTTGAACCAGAGGTCGAGACTATGCTTTAATGGCAATGAAACTTCATCATAACCATCTTGAATATATTACTATGCCCCATGATGGTATTTTACCAACTTATAATGGTAGTACACACCCTTTAGAACATTTGTTCTTAATTTGACCTGAACCATATTCGACCTCCATTTGAAGTCTCTTGGCTTTGACTTTTGATATCAACCATCTATTTCTATTTAGAATTCTCATATCTCATGGGTCTTATAGTCAATTCCATCCTATTCTGCACTTGTGCCACATGGTGGCCTCACATTCATCTTGAGCTCATTGACTTTTTGACCTTATGCATACCATCAATCTCTCTTTGCATGGTTCTAATGCATACCATTAATTTACCTGATAGTCGTTTCAATCATGACACTTAGCAACTACTTATTTATCTTTCAGATGTGTTGACCTTTTGACTTCAAGCTCATCATTGATCTATGATGCATGATTTAATGCCTTCCATTGGATCTTTTAGACCCATTAACATCACTGATCACCCATGCACCGTTAGATCTTGACTTGAGCTCTTACAATATTGACACTTTTAAGCCACACGTTCATCCTTGCAACATTTGAATTCAAATGGATATTTTCCATAGCTTTAACTTGACATCCATGTGCACATCTCAGATTTTTTTTTTAACTTTGAATATTTATATCTTGAGATAGAAAAAACATCAAGGTATGAAATTTATAGAGGATGATCTAGGCATGAAATACATCATGTCCATGTAATCTTTTGGCCTTAAAGGCTTTCCAAGTGAATCTATTAAATGCACAACCAAATTGATCTATTCATTTATTCATGACATTTGATGATGGCCTAGTTCTTCTTCTTCACCTGTTCAAGTCATTTGATCAATCAGAAACTTTGCTCAGGTGATCTATCTAGGTAGAATCTTTGTATGTGGACCAAATTTGGCCAACAATACTAAAAAAAATGGTGTATGCCCTTTGTGGTCCAAAAAGGATGTATGCCCTTTTTTATCTTCACTATTTTTCCCTACCTTTGCTTAACCCTGTGAACATTTTTTTTCCTTGAAAGAATTCTTGCATTTTGAAGAGGATGTGTATGCTTTGGATTTTCATCCCACTAGCATGGTTCAATATTTTTATCATGGTCTCAAGTATGTTGATTGTTAAATTTTAATTTTGGGGTTCCAATTTATATGTTTTTATGTATAAATTTTTAAAATTAAATTTTCATTGAACTCTCTTATATTTTTTAAAACAAATTGTATTTTTATAAATCTATATAAAAAAATCAATGGACTTGATGCTTGAATATAATGTAAAATAAAATCATGATCAAAACCTCAACAGTTTGACTTTGTAAAAAATAATTTGAATAGTTTGATAACAATTACAAATTACTATCAATAGTTTGTGTCACTCCTCAAGTCATAGTGGATGAAATTCACTTGAGAGTACATTAGAGGTTGTCCTTAATGAAGTGGGAAATGTCACCTTTGAAACTTGATGCAATGTTTCATCAAAGAGAGGTCATGAAATAATATTATTCTGATAAATTGTCCTATGATGATTTTAATAAAAAGATAAATAAATAAGATGTGTGTGTGTTTTTTTTAAGTTGTAACCAACCAACCACCAATAATGGGTTTCAAACACATTAGCATTGTTTTATGTGTTCATGCGGAGATAAAAAATAACTTTTGGGATAGCTGGTGGAATGTGTTTGATGAGCCTCCATGTAATAATAATGAGGTTCCATTATAATTTTTAGAAAAATTTATTATGATTTTTTGCTACAAGAAATCCCAAATTATTTTAACATGAAAGCCTCCCAAGGTAGGGGAGGTGGGTCCTCATTTGATAGACCTGGTGCTAGGCAGGACCAAAACCACCCTAATCAAGTTCAAAGAAATAAAAGGATAATAACACATACTTTTATCCCTAAAATTTTACATCATACCACATAGATGGACATCATTGAGATAGTTACTAGTCTCACATAGATTATGATTGACCATGGGATGTATACACTGAAGACTTCCACACAGGCTCTAGGTGGTGAGACATCTGGTAGTGTCCCCCATACTATTGGTTCTAGTGGTATTGGTGTTAGTGTCCCTCATATTATTGGTGCTAGTGTTATTGGTGTTGGTATCTCTCCTAATATAAGTCATCCTAAAATCCATGTACATCATTACACATCATGTGGGAGGAAGTGTATTGGACCTCATATTCAAGTGTGACATACATGAGATACATTTATGGAGACTAGACCTACATTTATGTAGCACAAAAGTAACTAATAGTCTATGCCATTTACAATAGCTCTAACATCTTTGGATAATAGTACATAACATTATATTCCATTTATAGATTTTTCATCACCTCAAGACACTAGAATGATAGAGTATATGCCATTCAGAGTTGCTTCACAAGCTCATGAGACTAGCATGTCATAGTTTGCATCACTTGTAGATGCTTTAGCACCTCATGACACTAACATGCTAGGCTTTATGTCATCTTTATTTACTTCACCTCCTACCCTCAGAACACATCATCTTGTTATGTAGGACTTATCTTCTTCACCATCTATATCTAACACAAAGGTTTAATTTTAATTAAAGTTTGTTTATGTATGTAAAATAATATTAAGTTTTCTTTAGTATATGTTTACTTAATTGATTAATATTTGACTGAAATTTTCATTTGTTGATTTTATAGATGATCATTGATATCTTAAGTACCTTATCTACCTTATATTTTGTTTTTGAGGCTACAACCAACTCTTGTACCCTACACTCACGTTTGGAAAGTTACAAATTACATAAAAGATTCTATTTAATGCTAAATCACAACTTAGTGTATTGTGTCTCAATTTTAATTTTTTAGTGATATATATTTGTCTAAATAGTGTAGCTCTTGAATTTTATTAATTTTATAGCTACGTATTTGTCATAAGCATAGTATCATAGATAGAGTTGAAACACTCTCATAAGTGTAGCATAATTGTATTTCATTTTCAAGAAGTTTTTCCTTAAAATATTGTAACTCTGTAATATGTTGCATTTAATCTACATTTATAATTATGTATATGTTTCTTTATTCACTGACATTTTTATCTCATATTCTTGTCTTAAGCCAAAATAATATGAGCTAGGTCATGATGATTTTAGATTGATAACAACACAACACCTATGATGTCAATAGTAATGATATTCAAAATGTTAGTAATTACTTAGTCCAAGGTATATAACTGCTTCTCAACTACACAAGATGTTCTCAGTTTAATGTAGTAAAAATTATATCAACACAAGCTTGATTTGATGTAATTTGATCCTAAACAAATTACTTATATTGCCTATTTTGCTACCATCCACATATCTATGCTTTTGTTTAAATATTTTGTATAAACCATTATTTTTGTACATGAAGAAAAAAAAATTCTCTTTCTATCCCTCTCTCACTTAGAAGGAATACTATTAATTTCAATTTATTTTAAATTAGGTTTAATTTTATTTGATTCATAATTTACCTCTTTTATTTGTTGGTTTTATAGATAATGAGAGATGGTATGGGTACCTCACATGGATCACAACAACAACTAATATCTCCCTCTTAGCACTTGATTCAAAGACATAGACTAGTGAGAACACATAATAAATTATTTTTTTAGCTTTAAGCAATGATATTCTATGTCACATTTATATTTATTTACACACCTAAATCTAATGATATATGTATGGTCCATAGGATTCTCCATCATAGATATATTTATGGTCACGTAGCCCAAGATAACTATTTAGGTGGCATATGGTGAGTCCATAATCACTTTGTTGCAAAAAAAAATTCATGGAAACTATATCATTTTCAATATATCATTTTAATGCATTAAATTTCTGATTTCATATGTTGTGCAGATGCCATAGTGTTTTGAGGTTATGGAATAGACATTTGATACTTCACATGCTGAGAAGAGATTTTTTACTCGTAATGAGTCATGTAGCACCCCTAGTTCTACATGTATGGTGAGGAGGTGAAATTTATTTGGAGGTAATGATGATCAAGAGAGATAATTATTATGTTATGGGTCTAGTTACTAGAACAATCTATTTTTTATGTTGATATGGCCCACATTGTATGCCTATATTATTGTACATGTTATGGTCTAGATTGTATCTCAATATATGTCCTATTTTTTATGTCATTATTACATAATTTTCATACACATATATACTATTTGACATATTTAAATGTGAATCATACATTTTTATAATTTTTGTATGCATATGTACTTCTTAAATATGTCATTATTTTTTAAACATGTTCACAGATAGTTTAAATGTTTAACTTTCATGAAATTGATGTACTGATGTTATAATGAGTACAATGAATTCATTTTATTATGCACGGATATATGATGATTTATGATCTTGTGATAATTTCTTAGCATTATTGTAGAATTCATTAAAAAATAAAGGAATAATTAAATTATATTAATGTCCATAAATGACCATTATCGTAAAGTTATAGGAAGAGAGACCCAAAGAAATAAAGTAGAAAAGCATTTTGTCACAATTGTAAACATATCATGTTTTCATAACATGTGTATATAAATAACACCTCCTAGAGGATTCTCCTCAACTCCTATAGTTTCATGGGAAAGTCCTCTTAATATCCTCTTGAGGATTTTATAGCACTCAAGATGAGCGAGATATGGCAGTGAGTTTTTTCTTGCATTCAAATGTCTATTAAGAGACAAAAAGTTGGTATGTGGGAGGCTATCTTGTGACTCATTAACCCAATCAATGAACTATCTGTGTAGATGCATCTAAATGATTATAAATCTATAATGGCCACTCTTTACTCTCCACCAAGCCTTGGGACCAAAATTTTTAGTTGGTCAGATGCATCCCTTAAGAGAAGCTTCTCATCCCTTAGTGAAAAAATTGAGTAAAACTATGTTGTACATTGCCAAAGAAATATGAGGGTTAGAGATGAGTTGTTAACTCTTATATTTGTACAATAAATTCCTCTTAACACCCCCTGGAGGATTATTTACCATTAAAGATGAGTGAGATATGGTATTGAATATTCTCTCGTAGCTAAATGTCTCTTAAGAGACCAAAAATTAGTCTATCTGAAGTGTGTCTTTTGAATCATTATCCTAATCAATGAACCATATTTGTAAACACATCTATATGGGCATATGAACACTATAATAGTCACCATCTACTCTCCATCAATCCCTAGTAATTAACTTTGCATTTATTTTGAGGCATCCTTAAAGAGAAACTTCTTGTCCCTGAGTGGTAAAATTGAGCAAACTTCTACCACACATTGAAGGAGAATCATGAGGATTAGAGATGAGTCATTAGCACTAAAAATTTTATGGTAAAGTCATATTATCACCCCTTAGAGTATATTATGCAACTCAGGATGAGTGAAACAAGGTAATGAGTTTTTTCTCATAGAAAAATGTCTCTTAAGAGACTAGGAAATTGGTTAGTGAGAGGTGTATCTTTTGACTCGCTAGCCCAATAGATTAATCATATTTTTTGATACATATATATGGGAATATAAATGTTTTAATTTTCACCCTCCACTCTTTGTCAAGATTTGAGGTTAAAATTGATAGCCTTTTGGAGGCATCCTTGAAGAGAAGTTTCTCATCCCTGAGTGGGAAAATAGACTGAACTTTTGTTGTGTTGCAATAAAAACATGAGGGGTATAGACAAACCATTAATGCCTATAATTTAGTGGGTGAGTCCTCTTATCATCCCCCATAGTATTATATATCAATAGTGATGAGTGAGAAATTTCAATGAGTTTTCTCTCGCATCCAAATGTCTTTTTAGAGATCAAAAGTTGGTCAATGGGAGGCGTATCTTTTGACACGCTAACCCAATCGACAAATTTTCTTATCTAAAGTATCTATATGGGTGTATAAACATTGGAATGGTCATCTTATAATCTTTATTATTCCTTGAAAACAAAATTTTAAATCATTTGGAGGCATCCCTTAAGAGAAGCTTTTAGTCCATGAGTGGGAAAACTAAGCAAACTTATGTCACACATTGCATGAAAACTATGAGGGGTAGATATGATCCATCAGTGACAACGGTTTCATGAGTGAGTCATATTATCACCTCCCATATATTCCATGCCACTCAAGATGATCAAGAATGGAAATTAGTTTTTTCTCGCATCTAAATGTCTCTTAAGCAACTAAAAGTTGGTTAGTGGGAGGAATATCTTTTGACTTGTTATCCAAATAAATGAACTATCTTCATCAATACATCTGAATGGTAATATAAGAATTATAATATTCACCTTATACTCTTCATCTATCCCTAAGGTCAAAATTTTTTATCATTTCAAGGCATCCCTAAAGAAAAGCTTCTCGTCCCTGAGTGGGAAAATGGACTGAACTTTCATCATGCATTTCAGAAGAACTGTGAGGGGTGGAGATGAGCCATTAGCACCTATAATTGCATGGTTGAGTAATATTAGAACACCTTAAAGTATTTTTTTTCCACTCAATATTACTGAGAAGCTTCTCATTCTTGAGTGGAAAATTTAAGCAAATTTTTGTCATGCATTGCAGGAGAATCATGAGGGGTAGAGATGAGTTGTCAGTGCCAACGGTTACATGGGTGAGTCTTATTATCACCCCTAGAGTATTTAATGCCACTTGATATGAGTGAGACATGGAAATTAGTTTTCTCTCACATCTAAATGTCTCTTAAGAGACCAAAATTTTGTCAATGGGAGGCATATCTTTTGACTCACTAGCCTAATTAATAAATTGTCTTTACCTAAGTATCTGAATGGGCATATAAAGACTAGAATAGTCAACCTATGCTCTTTATCAAGCCTTTATGTTGAAATTTTTAGTAGTTTATAGGCATCCTTGAAGAGAATATTCTCATCCCTGAGCAATAAAATAGAATGAACTTTTGACACACATTACAAGAGAACTATGAGGGGTATAACTAAGTTGACAGTTATTACAGTTGCATGGATGAGACCTCTTAGTACCCCTTATAATATTTCATTCCAATAGAGATGAATGATACATGGTAATGATTTTTATCTTATATACAAATGTCTCTTAAGAGACTAAAAGTTGGTTATTGGGAGGCGTATCTTTTGACTCGCTAGCCCAATTGATGAACCATCTTCATAGAATCATCTAGATGGGTGTATAAACATTGGAATGGTCACCCTCTACTCTTTGTCAGACCATGGGAATGAAATTTTCATTTGTTTGGAGTAATCCCTTAAGATAACCTTGTGTTGTGTCAAAAAAATTCAATCAAATGTCTTGTTCCTTCAACTAACAACTTATCCTTTCATGTCAGTCTACCACTAAATGCCCAATAATTTGTGAGTAAAGTATCATCAATACTTATTTTTATAGAATTTATTAGAGTTTTCCTATTCAATTTCAAGGATGTACATGTTTGACTAAGAAATTAAGCTCTAGATGCTAACTTACTCACTATAGATTCTGTTATTACATGTCTTGCTACATTACTATCTTTTTTTGAGTTTTATTACCTATTACATTAAATGTACTAAATAGATTCTTTACTATTGCATTATTTATTCCCTATGTATTACTTGTTCTTAACCCTAAATTATGCATCATGGGGTACATTTTTTTCATTTTAATTAATTGAACAAATAATTGACCTCATTTTATATGGATTTTATTCTCAAATGCATAGTCCCATACACATTGATCATGACATTGAACTTGTCTTTTTGACATTTTACCTTCCATAGGTTCTATTATTTTCTCATCTATTTCAACCATATACCTTGGTGTTCTTCACATTATCCTTAGAGGTGTGGGTCTAAGAGCTATATTTTGTAATAAATTGTATGGTGTTACCACTTCAACCATAGAATGAATATTAGAGTGTTGGCTAAGTACATTAGACCTTATAGGTGAAGTGAATTCCTCTTCATTAAGAGATAAATGAATCAAGATCATTACATGATGTTGATTATCATGTTCAAAAAATTCATTATGGATGGTTGTTTCATTAGATTATGCTTCTCCATGTATTACATCACTCAATGCAAATTCATTAGTTAGTTGGTCTACATTTTGAATTATCATCATGCAACAAGGATTGATTAAGTTCTCTTGTCGCATTTGAAGACATATAAATTAAATTCCATAGAATTGAGCATGGTATTTTCATTTAAAATATTCTCTAGTTTGGAGAAAGTACCTTCACCTTGTGTAGAAGCTCTTATGGATGTTCTCTTATCTATTTGTATTTTTCTTTCTATTTCTCTCTTGACTTAAATTTCCTTAATTGTTAGCTCTTTGATTGGTATTTTGAAATGATGACCCAACCCATTATTTATCTTTATGCAAATATGATATGCCTTTAACCTTTGGCATGTCTAGGGATATGTGTGACCGATTTGTGACTTACATACCTTTTTTATATTCTTGTTCTATTTCTCTATGTTCTTCGTTAGGTCAGCCTTGGAATAGCCATGGTTAAGTAGACTATATATATGAGGTAGTGGTTATTTTGTGATCATCATATGAACTATTTTGATCTTATTGCATTACTGTGGAGGTTGCCCCCTCAAAGTGGCTTTGTTATATTATCTAATATTCTGCTGTGTTGTCAATTATTATTGTGTGATCTCTCATATTTGCTTATTTGTGTGATATATAATCATTTTATGCAAAAATCTAAGTAATTTAATTACAAGTGGTATCAGACCTTTGATTTCGGCAAGTTTCTTATGGTGTTGTATTTTCAGATCTGGTGAGGTGTGACTTTTGCGAGTGGAAGGAGTGAAAAAACATAACTTGCAATCTAGGAAGAAGTAATTTTTTTTGTTAGCATAGTATTGTTCGAAATACTTTTTTGAAAAAAAAAATTCCTTTGCACATTTGCAGTCATTGGATTCATCTCGATGAGACAATTGTATCGGTATATTCTGACAGTAGACTTTTTTGGTACAATTTTTTTTTACCCTAATACACAAAGGTGGTCATTAGATTCATCTTAGTGAGGTGATCATAATGGTACCATCTCCTAGTATACTTGTTTTTAGGAAAGAACCCCTCCTAGGGTTTATCTATGGCAGGTCCTGCTACTTGAGGAAGAAAAAAGGGGCAAGAAACTCCTAAGACTCCTATCGATAACATGAAATCTAGAACTTCATATCCATTGATTTCTCAACTTCAGGCTGACATTAAGAGCTTGGTGTGGCATGATGACTTTATTGTAGTTTAAATTGATGTTTTAGGGATGCATGGAGAGATTAATGGGGTTCACACTCAATTGTATCAGATCACTACATAATTGGCTGCCCTTTCATCTCAATTACAGTCAAACAACCCCTCACTTCATTATTTAGATCCTCCTCTCAACACTAACAACTCCAATTCTAGTGTTAAATAAATGTTTCCAAAAGTGGACAAGTTTAAATTTGATAGTCAGGATCCTCTCACTTGGATTACCCAAATTGAGAATTTATTTGATCTACATCAAACTCCTAGTTCTCAAAAGGTGATCATGACATCTTTATATCTGGAACCTAAGTAGTTCATTTTGTATCATTGGTTATATGTTCAAAATAAAAATAATGGTGTTCCTGTTACATGGTCTATTTTCACTGATGATTTTTTGACTCATTATCAGAACAATATATCTGAGAACTAATTCAGTCAATTAGCCAAACTATGGTAAAAATGAACTATGAAGAATTATATTTATCAATTTTAGAATCTATCCTTACGGGTGGAAAACATCACTAAGGAAAATTTGGCTGATCTTGTTTTGGGTGGCCTCAAAGATAGCATCCAATTGGAGGTTTGGATGTTTAACCCAACATCTGTATTAGAAGATATCTCATGGGTATGCATGGAAAAAGAAAAAGAGATGGTCAAATGAAAAACTTTCACTATTGGTCATAATCGTACCTTTCTAGCACCATCATTTTCTCAACCCACCAGATTGACACCTTGATAAATTAAGGAGAAGCAAGCCAAAGGGTTGTGTTATGGTTGTGATACCAAATGGATCAAAGAACATCGTTATGTTGAAAAGAAGTTGTTTTACATCGAAGGTGCCAATGAGGATGATGATGATGAGGAGGTAATTGGCATGGATGAAGAAGGTCCTAAGGAGGAATCTAAAGACTCTTAGCCTACTATTTCCTATCATGCCCTTTCAAGTATTAGTATTCCCCAAAATCTTAAGGTGGTGGGTTTTCTAAAGAAATAAGTCACTGTATTGATTGATTATGGGAGCATACACAACTTTATCAACAATAAGTTGGCTACTCATTTGAACTATTTTATTTTTCTCACTCTATAATTTTAGGTCATGATTACAGATGGTGGTACTGTCAGTTGCTCATGAAAATTCCATAGTATTAATTTGTCCATGGGAAACTACTTTTTGGATTCTCTTATGTTTACTATTTCTGTGGGGGGATCTGACATTATTTTAGGAGTATAGTGGCTCACCACTTTGGGCACTATTGAGATAATTTTCCAAGAATTATTCATGCACTTTCATTCTAAGGGAAGGACATTTGAGCTAAGGGGATTAAGGGCTAAATCTCCACAACTCATTAGCTCCAATCAAATGATAAAAATTCTCTGTAAAGGTACTAAAGGATTTTTATCTTGCTTATTTACCATGGAAGTTCAGCCATCTACACCTCCTTATCAGCAACAAGTGATTGATGCCCATTCAATTATTTTTGGTGACATGTCAAAAGGACTTCCACCCAGCCGCACGCATGATCATGTTATTAATCTTCTTCTTGGTAGTACACCACCCAAAATTAGGCCATGCAATTATCCCTATGCCCAGAAAAATGAAATTAAAAAGATGGTATAGGAGATGTTAGATGCATAATCATCTGTCATAGTCAAAGTGAATATTCTTCACTAGTTGTCATGGTGAGAAAGAAAGATGACACTTGAAATATGTGCTCTGACTATAGAGAACTCAACAAGTACACTATCAAAGATAAGTTCCCTATTCCTATCATTGATGATTTTCTAGATAAATTAAATGATGCTCTTTATTTTACCAAGTTAGATCTATGTTCTAGATATCATCAAATCTAGATCCGTGATGAACACATACCCAAAACAACTTATAGGACTCATGAGGGCCATTATGAGTTTTTGGTTATGCCTTTTTGTCTAACAAATGCACCATCCACCTTTTAGAGTTTGATGAATACTATTTTTAGGCCATTTTTGAGGAAATTTATTTTGGTATTTTTTGATGATATCCTCATTTATATTAAAAATTGGGAAGACCATTTGCACCATGTAAAATAGGTACTCTCAATTCTGGAACAACATCGATTGTATGCCAAACCTTCCAAATGTACTTTTGGAGCTTGTGAGGTTGAGTATTTGGGTCATTTGATTTCACATGAAAGAGTGAAAGTGGATCCTAAAAAAATCCATTCAATGATGGACTGGTCGATTCCTAAGACACTCAAGCAACTAAGGGGATTTCTAGGACTAACTAGTTACCATCACACCTTTATCAAAAATTATGGTAGCATTGTAGCCCCACTCACCTCTTTGTTGAATAAAGACTCCTTTAAATGAACTGATACAACTATCAAGGCATTTGAATAATTAAAATTAGCTATGTACACCACTCTAGTGTTGGCCACTCTTGATTTTTCCAAGTTGAATGTAATGCATCTGGGTATGGTATGGGCATTATACTCATGCAAGAAGGTAGACCACTTACATTTGAAAGTCATCAACTGAAGGGTAAAAATCAGCACAAGCCCATCTATGAGAAGAAAATGATGGCCATTTTACATGCAATCAAAAAATGGAGACCTTATTTGATGGGTCATCACTTTCAAGTAAAGACTGATCATGATAGTCTCAAATATTTTTTGGAACAACGATTGTCATCTGAAGAATAACATAAATGAGTAACTAAGATGTTAGGCTATGATTTTGAAATAGTTTACATGTAAGGCAAGGATAATGTAGTGTCAAATGCACTATCCAAAAAGGAATAATCAGTTGAGGCATTACTATGTGTTATGACCATTATGTAGGCAAATTGGCTAGAGTAAGCATGATCAGAATGGGAAAATGATAGTGCTACCCATGATTTGATTCAAAATCTTCAACAAGGTTAAGGTGGATTTGAAAAATGCACATGTAAGGGTGATGCATTATGGTATAAAGATATATTATACCTATGTAAAAAATTTCTTCTTAAAAAAATCCTTCAAGAACTTCATACAACTCCAATTGGGGATCATTCAAGATTTTTGACAACCTATCATAGAATCAAGTGTTAGGTTGTGGAGCTAAAAGCTTCAACTATGCAAACATGGAGGAGGTTGCTGAGTTCCAGGGATACCGGTGTCGGCAGTGTAACTGACGTCGGTCATCCACAGTGCAGAAGGGCAACTGACATTAGCAGGAGGTCGGTCGATGTCGGTCAACTCCAGGCAGACAGGGACTGACGTCGATCACCTGTGCGGTTCCAGAACTATTCGTTGCATGAACAGTTAGTTTGTTGAACCGATTGTTTGCATGTAAAAGGCTATTTTTGGTCTTGAGTTGCATGTCTAATTATTGTAAATTAGAAGTCTAAGTTATTGTTTAGTGTGGGATCTATTTATAGACCCATTGGCATGTATTGTAAAGTGTGCTAGTTAGATTTTAGCAAGTGTAGCTCCTTCTAGTTCCATAGATGAGCAAATAGAGGAAGGCAAGGAAGATCCTTCCAATTATAAGAATAGGGTGATTTGCAGGTTGTTGCAAGATCAAGGAGAAGTTCTACATGTGTAAGTAAGATCATTTGAGTTGCAGGTTGTTGCAAGCTTATGGGAGATCTACTTGAAGTACTTTGAGTACTTGTGTACTGGTAGGGTTATTACTGACTGATTGGAGGTGAACACCAACTCTGTGTTTGAGTTGTGTGTTGGGACCGTTTTTGGTAAGAGAGTGAACTCTTGAAGAAGAATTATTGTACACTTGGTGTGGGAAGCCTGAAAGGTGTGGAAGAGTGTGGTGTCTCTTCATTGTATTCTTTTCTAGATGAGTATTAATACAGATTATGTTGTCTCTCATATTCTGTGTCATTTGTGAATTCTAGTTACTTATTGCTTCTGGTTAACTTTGCATGTTTAGTTGCTTATACAAGGTAATCATATTGTGCTCTTATTGAGGAGCAAGATCCTGACAAGTGGGATTAGAGCTATTTGTTGTTCTTGGTTCTGCATCAACTGGTATCAGAGCTTTTGATTGGGTTACTAACAGGTGTTTCAGATTTGGTTAGTGTGTGTTGATTACAGGTTACTCACAAGGGTTTCTATTTGAGTGGGAGTATAGCAACAGCAGAAGAAAGTAAGCTACGAATGGAGAAGTTTAATGGCAAGAACTATCAATTATGGAGGATGCAGATTGAAGATTATCTGTATCAAAAATATTTGTACTTACCATTGGGTGGGGTTACATGCAAGCCCACAGATATGAAGGATGAAGAATGGGAGGTTCTTGATCAGAAGGCTCTGGGATCTATAAGGTTGAGCCTTGCATCATCTGTGATTTCCAACTTATCTCAGGCTAATACAATGGTAGAGTTGATGGAATCTTTGGCAAATTTATATGAAAAGCCCTCGGCTTCGAATAAGGTATTTCTTATGAAGCAATTATTTAATTTGCAAATGTTGGAAGGTGGATTTGTACATAGTCATCTTAGTGATTTCCATGGTTTGGTAAACTAGTTAAATTCAGTCAATATTGTATTTGATGATGAAATTAAGGCTCTCTTAATCTTATGCTCATTACCTGAAAGTTGGGAGAGTTTGGTAATGGCAGTTAATAATATTGCGTCTGCTTCAAAGATCTTAAAAGTGGATGATGTTGTGAGTGTAATCTTGAATGAATAAATTCACAAGAAAAGCACAGGTGAATCATCAGGGAACGCTTTGAGTGTGGAAAGTAGGGGAAGGCAAAGAGAGAAGATCGAGCATGGGAGATCAAGGTCCAAGATAGGCAGGAGATCCAAGTCTAGGTATGGTAGAATAACCTACTGGAAATGTGGAAAGCAAGGGCACTTAAGGAGAGATTATTGGTTGGGTGAAGATCAGCATGAAGGACATGAAGAAGCAGATGTTGCAAATTATGTTTCACAGGATGCTCTGGTATGTTCCTTAGATAAAGTAGAATCTTGGGTTTTAGATTTTGGTGCCTCTTTCCATGCATCCCCAAATAGGGAATTTTTTCATAAATATATCCAGGGAGACTTTGGAGAAATTTATTTAGGGGATGGTAAGCCTTGTCAAATGATTGGCAAAGGGAAAGTGAAGCTAAAATTGTAGACAGGGAACACATGGGTGTTGAAGGAGGTCATGCATATCCCAATCTTGAAGCGAAATTTGATTTATGTTGGAAATTTGGGTGATGAAGGTTGCACAGTAACCCTCATAGCAGACTCTTGGAAGGTTACCAAGGGTGCACTTGTTGTATCAAGAGGTAAGAAAGTAGGTACGCTTTATCTATCTACTTGTATTATTGATTCTTCTTCTGATTTATCTACTTTAGCGGTAGATTCGAAGATGTGGCTTAATAGGCTTGGTCACATGAATAAGAAGGGGATGCATGTTCTTGAGTCAAAGGGTATGCTTTCAGTTTTGAAAAGCATGGATCAAGATTTCTGTATGTAGAAGAAGAAAGTGACGTTTCTTGAGAAATTCAATGTTCATGACAAGAACAGGAAAGCCTTGGTTTTCAAGGAAAAGGTGACAGACAGAGATCAGCATAAGGGGTTGAAGAATTCTGAGCAAAGCAAGGTTGATATGGACAAGGGTTTGATCCAAAAGGAGCTCGTGGGTAAAAGTCATCACTCACAAGTAAAACACAAAGACCAACGTCAGTTAAAAACTAGCGTCAGCATCCAGACAAGGACCGACATCGGCTATGTGCAGCCCGATGTCGGTGACTCTGGATAGATAAACACCGACGTCGATTAGGAAGAATTGACGTCAGTGATGAGGTAGTCGCATGGAACTAACATCGGTCGGGTGCAGACTGAGATGTGACTGGCATCGATCACTGAGACAGATTTTGAGTGAACAGCAAGCTGTCAAGGAGTCTCAAGCACCCATATGGAGGACTTAAAAGGTAAGTAAGCCTCAAATTCGTCATTTTCCTTCTTTACACTACTTGTTGCTCACTGATGGTAAAGAACTAGGAAGTTATTAAAGAAGCAGAGCAAGTAAATCTAGGAAACAGTGGGAGCTTGGCATGGATGAAAGATGTGATTCCTTGGAGAAGAACCAAACGTGAGTTTTTGAGTGGAGTTGCCAGTTGGAAGAAAGCACTGAGAGACAATAGATGTTCAGAATAAAGAAGAGCGAGAATGGACACGTGAGATGGAAGGCTAGGGTATATGGTCTTGTGTAAGCTGCAGGACAATGGAGATTTGACCATTGTGTTTCTCTTCACCAGGTTGGATAATATTAGCTACATTATCCCGTTACTATATTATGTGCTTGTTGCAGGGTTACATAAACAGGGAGTTGCTAAACTAAAGGTAAAGTTATTTCAGAGGTGTGTCATGAAAAATCTGGGAGCAACAAGATTCTTTGGCATGTGTGTGTTCTAGGGACATGAAAGGTCACAAGTTGATTTTGTCTCCGGATGATTGTGTGAAACCGGTTAACATGTTGATGGTTGGACAGTTCTATGGATAGTGTCTTGATTCACATAATGAGGTTAAGTACATGGTATGTACTAGACCTGA
Organism: Torreya grandis; assembly: GCA_037957365.1. Classification (NCBI taxonomy): domain Eukaryota; kingdom Viridiplantae; phylum Streptophyta; class Pinopsida; order Cupressales; family Taxaceae; genus Torreya; species Torreya grandis. The sequence goes on along the minus strand of JARHVA010001085.1, from coordinate 688,226 downwards.
GATTTCTCAAGCAATGGGAGTTGTCAAAAAGTTTGGAGCCAATCTAGGAAAGAAGCACTGGAGGGCAGTTGAGTGGATTCTCAGGTATCTGAGAGGGACCAGCAATAGGTGCACATGCTATGCAGGTTCTTTTTTACATGGGTTTGTAGATGTGGATGTGGTAGGTGATTTGGATGACAGGAGGTGCACCACAAGATTTGTGATGGTTAGTCTTCAAGAGTGATCTTGAAGAGGGATACAAAGCTAAGGGAACAAACTAGATGATGTACAGGTACAGGTACATTTGCAGCTATTTATCTCCAAGTGAGAGATTGTTAGGTTGTGGAGCTAAAAGCTTCAACTATGCAGACATGGACGAGGTTACTGAGTTCTAGAGATATCGGTGTTGGCAGTGTAACTGATGTCAGTCATCCACAGTGCAGAAGGGCAACTGGCATCGGCAAGAGGTCGGCCAACGTCAGTCAAATCCAGGTAGATAGGGACCAACGTCAGTCACCTATGCAGTTTCAAAACTGTTCATTGCATGAACAGTTAGTTTGTTAGACCGATTGTTTGCATGTAAAAGGCTATTTTTTGTCTTGAGTTGCGTGTCTAATTATTGTAAATTAGAATTCTAAGTTATTGTTTAGTGTGGGATCTATTTATAGACCCATTGGCATGTATTGTAAAGTGTGCTAGTTAGAGTTAAGCAAGTGTAGCTCCTTCTAGTTCCATAGATGAGCAAATAGAGGAAGGCAAGGAAGATCCTTCCAATTATAAGAACAGGGTGATCTGCAGGTTGTTGCAAGATCAAGGAGAAGTTCTACATGTGTAAGTAAGATCATTTGAGTTGCAGGTTGTTGCAAGCTTATGGGAGATCTACTTGAAGTACTTTGAGTACTTGTGTACTGGCAGGGTTATTACTGACTGATTGGAGGTGAACACCAACTCTGTGTTTGAGTTTTGTGTTGGGACTATTTTTGGTAAGAGAGTGAGCTCTTGAAGAATAATTACTGTACACTTGGTGTGGGAAGCCTGAAAGGTGTGGAAGAGTGTGGCGTCTCTTCATTGTATTCTTTTTTGGATGAGTATTAATACAAATTGTGTTGTCTCTCATATTCTGTGTCATTTGTGAATTCTAGTTACTTATTGCTTCTAGTTAATTTTGCATGTTTAGTTGCTTATACAAGGTAATCATATTGTGCTCTTATTGAGGAGCAAGATCCTGACAAGTGGGATCAGAGCTGTTTGTTGTTCTTGATTCCCCATCATCAAGCAGGATTTTTATTGGAAAGGACACAAGGGGGATGTCAATAAATATGTGGTTGAATGTGTGATCTATCAACAAAATAAAAGAGAAACTGTCAAAACCCCAAGTCTTTTGTAGCCTTTATCCATCCCTAGCCAATGTTGGAAGAGGTGTTTATGGATTTCATTACATGGTTACTGAGATATGATGGTGAAAATGTTATCATGGTTGTGGTGGATCATCTCAATAAGTATGATCATTTTTGTTCTTTATCACAACCATTTGTTTCTATTATAGTAGCTTTGGATTTTCTTAATATAGTTTATAAATTGCATGGTACCCCTAAGATCATTGTCAATGATAGAGATCCCATTTTCACTAGCAATTTTTGGATTGAGTTATTTGGATGTTTGGGCACCCAATTGGTTCATAGTTCATCCTATCATCCTTAATCAGATGGATAAACTAAGGTAGTCAACAAATGTCTGGAAGGATATCTCTATTGTTTTGTTTTTGATAAATAGGATAAATGGGTTCATTGGTTGCCACTTGTTGAATGGTGGTATAATACTTATGTTCATAGTTCTTCCAAAATGTCTCTTTTTTTGGCACTATATGGATACCACCCTCCATCCATCACTTCAACCTTAAAGGTCCATCCTAAGGTTCGTGCAGTTAAAGAACATATTCACCATCAACATGAGGTCCTTGCAAGTTTGCATAAAAATTTAGCTGTGACCTAGAATCGTATGAAGCAACAGGCAGATCAACATATGAGTGAAAGGCATTTTGGCATTGGTGATTGGATCTTTGTTTGCTTGTATCCATTTAAACAGATGTCTGAAGCAATAGAAAAAGGATAAAAAGTTGTCCCCTAAGTATTATGGGCCTTATCTGATCTTGCAAAAAATTGGTAGTGTGGCTTGTAAGTTAGAGTTTCCTGTTAGATACCCAACCAAAGAACTCTATCACCGCCTTTGTTGGGAATTATGGAATCACGCAATTGATTACCAAGCAACTTAACATGCGGAAATTAACCAGAATCACAAATAACTAGAATTCAGAAATAACACATGATATGAGAGACAATACACAACTTGTATTAAAACTCTTTCAGAAGGAAATACAACAAAGAAGATTGCCACAGTTCTTCCTTACACACCTCTAGGACTCCCACACCTCTAGGGCATAAAATGTAAATATTCCCTCAAAGCTCTCTCTCTTATGGTCCTAACACACAACTCAAACACAGAGTTGGTGTTCACCTCCAACGAGTCAGGATCCACTACTACCAGTACACCAGTGCTCCACGCACACCACAAGTGCTCCACACACTCTACAAGTACACAATCGTACTTCAAGTAGATCTCCCCTAAACTGTAACAACCTGCAACCCAATCTGATCTTACTTATGGAAGGAACTGCCTTGCCTTCCTCTCTGCTCTCTGAGTACACACTGTACTCCAAGTAGATCCCACCTGATTCTACTCCCTGTTGTTGCTGTCCTCCCTGATCTTGCACACCTGCAAATCAATCTAGTTTTGCACACCTGCAAACTTGGATCATGCACACACATACACCTGTAGATCAATGATCTTACTTACCATGTAGATCTCCTAAAGTAGCCATGCACACCTGCTGACCAAGATCCTACACCCCTGAAGAATCTTACTGACTCTCCAAAACCAGCACCCACCTTGGTACTACTGTGGAACTAGGAAGAACACCCTTGCTCACCTCACACACAGAAGGAGCTAACTTTGCTCAACTCAAACTAGAACCCTTTACAATATAGCCAAGGAGTCTCTTAAATAAATCTCATGCAAACAATAATTAGACATCTAATTACAATAATTAGATCTGCAGCTTCTAGTCTAAATTTGGCTCTTGACATGCAAACACTTGGTTCGTTAACTAACTGCCCGTAAAACTTGCAATTCTAAACCGTACAGGTGATCGACGTCGGTCCCTGTCTGCCTAGAGGTGACCAATGCCGGCCGATCCCTGATCGATGTCGATTGCTTCTCTTCACTAATTCTACCGATGTCAGTTGATCAGACCGACGCCGGTTGCTCTGCAACTCAGCAACCTTCAGAAACCTCCTCCCATGTTTGCATCAGTGAAGCTTTTAGCTCCACAACCTAACATTTCCTTCCTCCACTCTCATACATCCAGTATTTTATGTATCATGCCTGAATAAACGCATTGGACACAGATTTTCTACTCAAATTGAGTTACCAAAATTAGATGAGGAAGGAATAATTATTCTTGATCCTGAGGTGATCTTTCAAATGCGCACTAAGAAGTTGTAGTCTAGAATGATTAAGGATTGCTTGATCAAATGGAAGAATCTACCTTGTGAAGATGCCACTTGGGAGGATGAATCCTTTGCACAACAACATCCAGATTTGACTCAACATTGAGGACAACATTGTTTTGAATGGAAGGGGCATGTTATTCCCTTAAACTTTGGCATGTCTAGGCATATGTGTGGCTGACTTGTGACTTACATACCTCTTTTATATTCTTGTTACATTTCTCTATGTTCTTAGTTAGGTAGGTCTATGGAATAACCATGGCTAAGAATATTATATTTATGAGGTAGTGGTTAGTCTTTGATCATTGTATGAAGTATTCTTCTCTTATTGCATTTTTATGGGTTGCCCCCTTAAAGTGGCTTTGCTATATTATCTAGTATTATACTCTGTTGTCAATTATTATTGTGTGATCTCTCATATTTACTTATTTTGTACAATATATAATCAGTTTTTGTGAACATATAAGTAATTTCATTACAAAATAAATCCAAGTCTAGAATAAAAACTAAAAAAATTATAGTAATAGAGATAAAGTAAATGGAGAATTTATAAAATTTGTAGAGTGTCACTAGAAAAAACTAGTTAAATTTTGTAAAATGTAGAATTAATGATTAAATTTTATGGGCAAACAAAATAAATACATGAACTATGAAGGGCATATGCCCTTTTACAAAACATGCACATCCTGTTTTGGAGTAGTTCCAAATGAGAAAATGCATTCAATGAGGTCTAGGCCCTTTTCAAAGGGTGTACACCCTTTGAACATTTAAATATTTAAATTCTCTACTTTTCCTCCAAAAGTGCTTCAAGTTTAGGCTTAGGGAGGTCCGAACCTAGCCTAAAACTAGTCATGAAACAACCAACATGATCTTTAGGAAATTTATGAGTCTTTAAATAGCCTTTGTCAACAAATATGATTAGGCAGATTTTGTCTTTTTAATATATATATGGGTTTGTATTGGGGAAAGCGTAGTTTTTAAATATATAATATTTTTTAATGTTAAGCTATTTTTTTTAATTATAACTTAATTTATACACAATGTGCCTCATTATGGACTATATATGTATTGTTACAAATATCTTTATAACTTTATGACCGTAAATTAAAATTTTATAAAACTTATACTTGACCTATCTACGCAACATTGGATATGCTTTAAAAAAATGATTTTCATAAAGTTAAGGTTAAAAAGTTATGTTTGTACAATTGTTCCATTTTTACAATTGTCTTGACTTGTAAAATTATTTAAAAATATAAACTTATTAATAAATAAATAAATAAATAATATCTTGACCGATCTTTGACATTTCATCTATCCATATATGAAATTTCATATAACAATCCATTCCTTTACTCAAAAAAAGTGTGTCCATACACATGCAGTCTCTTTATCTTTTCAAAAAGAAGTGTTAATCCATTGTCATACATGTATCAATTTTACACATTTTTATCATCTAGGTATTGAAAAAAATAATTTATTTAAAAAATACATTCAGAATTCCACAATTCATATTCTTACGTTATTGTCAAATTCTTTTTCCATGTTTCTCTAAAACTCTCTCCAAGTTCAACTATTGTTATTTTTAGGGGGAAAAAAGTGTTGACTTAACCCTCCCCCCTTTTGTGCCCCATTACCATGAATCTACCCAAAGGTCAAGACATTCCAAAAACTCCTTAAAATGACAACATAGAGTCCAAAACTTCAAATCCATCTATTTCTAAGGTGGTTCAACAAATTTAGTCAAATATACAAAGCATAGTGAGGAAGGATGATCTCAATGCAATAAAAATAAAAATGGATTATATGAAGAATCAGTTTTCAAATTTTAGTGATTGGATAACCATTATTGTGGCTCATATTCTACAATATAATCCTCTGCCACTTCAATTAATTTTTCCCAATCAAAACAATCACAAACCAAATATTGGTTTGAAGCAAATGTTGACAAAAGTGGAAGTGTATAAGTTTGATGGTAAGGATCCACTCATTTGGATATATCAAATAGAAAATTTATTTTATCTACATCAAACCATGTGTGCACAAAAGGTGATCATTGAAACCTAAGTAGTCCATTTGGTATAGGTGGTTGTGTGCTCAAAATAATAAGAATGACACTCTTATTACCTGGTAGATGTTTATTGAGGAGTTATAGATGCACTATCACAATAACATCTAATAAAATTATTTCAATCAGTTAGGAAAGTTGTGACAAATAGGTATTATTAAGTATTATATTTATTAATTCCATAATCTATCCTTATGCATGGATGACATCAATGAGAACATGACTAACCTATTCTTGGGGGCTCAAGAATAAAAATTAACTTTAGTTTTGCATGTTTAATCTAGTGTTCATTTTTGAAGTGTTACCATTCACGTGCCAGGCAGAGGAAAAATATTTGGTTAAAATAAAGTATTTCACTCATGGCCATAACCATAATTTCACATCACCATCATTTATTCAACCTAAAATATTGAGCCCTCAATAAATTAAAGATAAGTGTGCCAAAGGCTTATGTTTTGGTTTTTATAGAAAGTGGAGCAAAGGACATAATTGTACCAAAAATAAGTTATTCTACATTGAAGGAGTCAATGAAGATGATGAGGCCTTGGGTGAGGGTATGGAAGAGATAGAAGAAGAATATGAAGATTCTCACCCTACTATCTCTTTCCATGCCCTTTCAGGTATAAGTAATTCTCAAACTCTTAAGGTGGTAGGCTTCCTCAAGAAATAGAAGGTGACAGTGTTGATTGACTCATGAAGTACACATAATTCCATCAGTAGTAGGTTGGCTACTTGTTTGAATTGTTTATTTATTTAGATCCATAATTTTAATTCATGATTATGGATGGTGGCACAATCAAATATTCTTGGAAATTCCATATTATTAATATTACCATTAGGGACTACCTTCTTAATTCTCCTATGTTTGATATTCTCATGCATGGATCTAACATTATTTTGGGAGTAAAATGGATCATAACTTTTGGCACAATAGAGATAAATTTTCAAGAACTATTCATATAGTTTTATTCAGAAGGTAGGACATTTAAACTATGAGGATTAAAAAAAAAGTCTCCTTAATTGGTTAGTGCACATTGGATGATGAAAATTCTTTAAAAGGGGGTTGAAGGATTTGTAGCGTGATTGTTTTCCATAAAAGTTCAGCCAACAAATGTGTCTACACATCCTGATTTACAAATGATTTTTTATGACCACCCAATAATTTTTAGTGCAATGCCAAATGGCCTACCACCAAGCAAATAACATGATCATGCCATAATTATGATTCCAATTAGTACATCATCAAAAATTAGACCATACAGGTATCCATATGCCCAGAAAAGTGAAATTGAAAATATGGTACAGGAGATGCTAGAGTTAGGTAATTATCCAACATAGCCAAAATGAATATTCATCCCTAGTGATCATGGTGTGAAATAAAGATGACACTTGTAGGATGTGCCCTGACTACAAATAACTCAATAAGTACACCATCAAAGATAAGTTCTATATTCCAATGATTGATGATTTTTTTTATGAATTACATGGTGTTTTTTATTTTACAAAACTAGATCTTAATTCTAGGTATCATCAAATTCAGATCAAAGATGAAGATATCCCTAAAATAGTTTCAAAACTCATGAAGGCCATTATGATTTTATGGTTATGTTTTTTGGTCTCAAAAATATACCATCTACATTTCAGATTTTGATGCATATTATTTTTAGGCCTTTTATAAGGAAGTTTGTGTTGGTGTTTTTTTATGACATCCTAATCTATAACAAAACTTGGGAAGAACATGTGAAACATGTACTGTTAGTTATAAAACAACATCAACTTTATGTGAAACATTCCAAATGTGATTTTTGAGTCCATGAGGTGGATTATTTGGGTCATATTTTTTCACATGAAGGAGTCAAATTCAACCCTTAGATAATCAAAACTATGATGGATTGGCAAGTGACAAAGAGACTTAAGAACCTTTATGGATTTTTGGGGCTAACAGGTTATTATCATAGATTTTTTTAAAATTATGGTAGCATATCATCTCTACTCACAACCTTGTTGAATAAATATTCCTTCCATTAGACTAAACCACCTACCAAGGCATTTGAGATGCTGAAAGAGGCTATTTGCACCAATTTAGTTTTGGCGACCCCTAATTTTTCTAAAATGTTTGTTCTTAAATGTGATACATCAAAATATGGCATGGGGGCAGTTCTCATGTAAGAAGAAACACCCATTGCATTCGAGAGTCATCAACTTAAGAGATAAAACAAGCTCAATCCAATCTATGAGAAATAAATGATGGCTATTCTTCATGTAATCAATCAATAGAGACCTTATCTGATGGATAGACACTTCATGTAAACACCAATCATGATATTCTAAAATACTTTTTAGAACAGAAATTTTTGTCAAAAGCACAACAAAAATGAATCACTAAAATGTTAGGATATGACTTTGAAATAGTATATACAAAAGGAAAAGAGAATATGGTAGCATATGCACTTTCTAAGAGGGATGAATCAATTGAGGCATTGTTATGCGTAATAACCATTTGGTAAGTAGATTGGTTAGAAAACTCAAGATTAGAATGGGAGAATGACAAGGATATACAGGTCTTGATTCCAAATATTCATTATGGTTCTAGTGTTTCTAAAAATTTTGAAGTGGAAAGGGAACACATTATGGTATAAAGATAGATTATACCTATGTAAGGATTATGTCCTCAAACACAAGATCATTCAAGAGCTGCATGCATCTCCAATAGGGGACACTCTTAATTTTTGAATATGTATCATCGAATCAAAAAATATTTGTTTTAGGAAGAATTCAAGGGGGATATACAAAAATTTGTAGTAGAATGCATGGTAACAAAAGAGAAATAATTGAGACGTCAAGTCTTATATAGCCATTATCCATCCCTAGCCAAAGGTGGGAGGAGGTTTCCATGGATTTTATTACAAGGTTTTTGAGGTCTAAAGGTAAAAATGTCATCATGTTAGTTGTGGATAGTCTCACAAACTATGATATTTTTTATTCCTTATCATGGCCATTTTTATCCAATATAGTAGATGTTGATTTTCTCATTATAGTCCAAAAGTTGCATGGTATTCCCAAAATCATTGTAAGTGATTGTGATCATGTCTTCACTAGTAATTTTGGACTAATTTATTTGCATGTTTGGATATTCAATTGGCTCATAGATCATCTTATCATCCTCAATTTGATGGGTGAACAGAGGTTGTCAACAAATTTCTATAAGGGTATCTTTGTTGATTTGCATTAGATAAATAGGAACATTGGGTCTATTGACTACCACTAGCATAATGGTGGTACAACACTTCCTTTCATACCTCTTCTAAAATGTCTCCCTGTGTGGCACTTTATGGTTATCATCCAACACTTCATCTTTTAAGGTGTAACCTAAGGTTCGAGCTATTCAAGAACACATTCAACATCAACAAGAGGTACTAGCTATTTTAAGGGAGAATTTATCAATAGCACATAATGGAATGAAGAAATAAGTTGATCAACACTATAGTGAGAGGTATTCTGATATCAGCTATTGGGTCTTTGTATGTTTGCATCCATATAAGCATAAGTATTTGAAGTAATATAAAAATTAAAAAAAAACTCTCCTAAGTAATATGGCCCATATTACATTGTGTAAAAATTTGGCAATGTGGCATACAAGCTAGAGCTAACCCAATCCACTCACACACATCATGTATTTCATGTATCTTTCTTGAATAAGTTCATTGGATAGAGAAATTCTACCTAGACTGAGTTACTTGAATTGGATGAAGAAGGTAGAGTCATTTTGGAAGCTAAGGAGATCCTTCACACACACACAAAAAAAAAGCTATGAACAAGAGAGCTTAAGGAGTATTTGATCAAGTGGAAGAGTATGAATCATGAAGATGCAACATGGGAGGATGAAGCTTTCCTATGGAATCATCCATAGTTGATTCAATGTTGAGGGAAATGTTATTTTAAAGGGGAGGGACATGCTACAACCTTAATCTATAGTGCATCTAAGGATATGTGTGGTTGAATTATGGCTTACATAGCTTTCATATTATCTTATTGCTTTCTTTTATGTTTTCAGTATGGTCAACCTATGGAATAACCATGGCTAGGTAGAGTTTATATGGAGGTAGCAGTTAGTATTTTATCATATTATTGTGAATTATAATCTTATTTCATTATTATGGAGGTTTTCCCTTGAATTAACTCAATCATAATTATCAAGTACACTACTCTTTTATCAATTATTGTTGTGGGTCTAATTATTCTAATCTTAATGAACTATGATATATTATTCCATTATTGCAAAGCATTTAAGTAATTTCATTACAATAGTAAGTGTATTTCAAGTGATTAAGCATGACTTGAAATTGAGTAGGTAATATTTTGGGCCCCAGCCTAATATATAGAGTGATGGAACCCAAATCTTGATTAGGCACGTTATCAAAGCCTTTGATATTCTTGTATGTTATTTTTAGTAAAGATATGTTAATACCCATTGTCTGTAAGAATGTAAGATTGAAAATATTCAACCCTGAACCATTATCAATCAAAACCATTTTCATTATTGTATTCTTAATTTGAAATTGTATAAACAAGGGAAGATTCGAATCATAGTAAATTGTGGAGGAAAATCCTCATTTCAAAAATGTACAACATCTTCAATATCCTTCAAGGTATTTACAACAGATGCAAAATAAAAAATTATGTGTCATGAGGCATAGGTGTCTAATTAAATGCTTGACAAAAAATGTCTTTGAAAATTGTAGATTTCTTAAGAGATTATAACATAAAAAATTTAGTTAATGTATTCTTTAACTGATCAATAATACCATACCTTTTAGATTGATTAATTGGTCATGATGGATTAGACTAGGGATGGGGAGGGATTTCTTGAGTTTGTTCCTCTCATCTTTATTGATGGGGCACCTGACCTCATTTATTGCCAATAGCTCAAAATACAAGATCTACTAAAATCCTAGGGTGAATAGTAGAGGTGGGAAATGAGTTGAGGTAGTTCTAAGGTCAATCTATAGGAGGAAAAAAAGGAACCATCTGAGCATTCTACATTATATTGGTAACATGTGCTAATTATAACTAGGCCATGAAATAATAATCATCACAAAAATGTTCATGATTAAGTTCCTGATTAATTTGGGATTTTATATTTTCTGTTAAATTTTGCATCCATAGATTTACATACAAGTTAAATATTTTGCATATTAAGGGAAATATACATGCAAATGAGTTCAATAAGCTTTGAGCCAAGAAATCATAGATAGATTCAATCATTATCATGATTATTATGAAAATGAGAAAATTGATAACTTGAAACCATAATAGCAATGTTAGAATGAAAGGAGAATCCTAGGGTAACTAGGGTTTGTGTATTATTCAACAATAAATAGGTTCACTAATATGTTTTATCAAATTTGTGGATTATTATATTTTTAATCCTAATTATACAAATTGATGCATAAAATTAGAATGTTATAGATATGCAATAAATAACACAAACTAATTTATAACTTACTAAATTTATAAATATGCTAAAACTAGAAAGTACCAAAAAAATAAAACTTAGCTAGAAATCGGATGTGCATGACTATAAGTGCAAATGTAAAAATGAGTTTGTGGTTGTGTGATGATTTTTTGAATCATAAATAAGGTTTTTCTTGGATGAGGGACAAGGTTGATAGAATTGGATGAGGGTGGCTTGCACTGGTGTATTTAGGGCACGTGGGTATGATGTGATGTTTTGATCTATGTGATTTATATTACAGATTCACTTATGCCTATATGTCTTGTTTGATTGTGTAATAACTCTCGACATTTTATGAAATCCATTATGTACCTTATTTTTCATTCAGACCCTAGCTTAATGACATAAGAGGATGAATATAATCACAAGGTAAAAAGGGGTTAGTGGTTGAATTTTTTATTGACCTCAACACCCCTTGTGATGAGTGTTACCTACATACAAATACTCTAAAGAGGGATCAAAATACATTTAGTTCTCCCATGCTTTGAAAATGTGTGTATAATACTAGTGAAATACTATATGTTAGTGCAATCCTAGTGTGATTAGACTCTTCAACAATGACCTATGACCATGGAGGTGTATTTGTACTTAGCTTAGGGCTACTAGGGTTGTGTGGACTCTGAATTGGGAAAAATATATGTTTTTATCTCAATGTGTATTTATATATTTTTGTGTTTTTCAATCATACGAGTCACTAGTGAATAATGGATAGAAAATATGTATTTGTAGTGATAATTTGGAATTACTTTAGATGGAACTTGTGAAATGTGTGGAATGACCCATTGAATGAATTTTAATTTGAGCAATTAGTTGTTATTTTGTGGGAGGACATGACCAATATAATTGGGCATTACTAGTAAACGGGATAGTCCTAATAGGGTGGCATTGTTTGAGGAGCAGGGACAGCTAAGTTATAAATGTGGATTAGTTTAGAGAAAAGCTTAGGTTGTTTGGAATGAGAAATAGGGACATTTTTTAACCATTAATTGCTTGGAGGAATGGGTCATATGCATTAGAGTGAAGGAATGGTGGTGAAAAGATCGAGGAATGAGGTATAAGATAAGTGTGTATAAGGAGTGGTCATGAGTGCATTGTTTTAGCAATAAATGTTAATTTATGTGTCTAAAAAGTACATAGTCACTTTTTTATCAGGTTTTAAACTATTTTCAACAAAAGGAATGGAAATCCATGTCATTTTGTATGTTATATACACCATACTCAGATCATATCATTTTTTACACCAATTTTGTACCAATTACCAAATATGAATATTACTTTGTTTGTAATGGTTGATTCACATTTTTATATTATTTTTGCACTAAAAATGAATCTTATTTTGTCTATAGTGGTTGATTCACCTTTTTGCACTAGTTTTGCACTAGAATGACCTGTTAGAATTCATACAGGGGTTTTGAACCACCTTCACTACCTTGAGTTGTGTGATGATGGATTCAATCACGCCTTGAATTATCAAGCACACTATCCTCTCAATTATAATTATGACAAGCAAAATCATAGCCAAGTGTTTCAATAAAAAATTAATCTCTAAGGGTCCTACCCTCTATAGTTACCAATTTTGCACCAAAAAACACAATGGTTCACATACCCAAACATTTGTATTCATTCATTGCTATTTGATCTATAATTTTATTGTCTTTAATTTCATATTTTTATCCTAAGTAAGGAATGATTTATACATGTTTCATTTCAGGTTTTCATGAAGTATAGTTTAACATGTGGCCTACATTTAAGACTGTTCTTCATAGGTTGGTTCAGGTATAACTCTTTTCCTTTTAAACTAGTGATTTCAATTTGTTGCATTACTATAATAAAATGGGGTGAATATAGACACATACATTAATATTTATTGCTAAAATGATATACTTGTAACCATTCTCTTATGCACACTTAGCTCATGCTCAATTCTATGGTTTTTGAGCATTATTCCTTCACTTTTATGCAGATGACTTATTCCTCCAAGCAATTAATGATTATTAAATGTTCCTATTCCTCGTTCTAAATATCCTAGGCTCATCCCTAGACTTATACACACTTTTATCATATTTTTATTTGTTCCTTAGACAAGGTTGTGCTTTCAAGATAATCCCACATGTTGGTAGTATCTAAATCTGTCAGTCACATCCTCCTGCCAAATAACGACTAGTTGTTCAAATTCAAATTCATCTAACAGGTTAGCCAAATGTTTTATAAGTCCCATCTGAATTAATTCTAAAATTATCACTATAAAGCCACATTTTTTAACCATTTTTTCACTAGAGGCTCATATGATGAAAAATCCCTAGAACATCTAACTACACATTGAAAGGAAAATACTTATTCTTCCTAATTCAAAGTCTACACAGCCCAAGTAGCCATGAGTTAAGTTTGAGTACACCTCCAAGGTCATAAGTCATTTTTGAATAACTTAATCACACAAATATTGGACCAACATATAGCATTACACAATTTTTTCACACACATCAGTGTAACATGGGAGAACTACACAAAGTTTAATCCCTCTTTGGAGTATTGGTATGTAGGCAGTGCTTAACATAGGGGGTATTGAGATCAAGCACAAATTCAACCACAAATCCCTTTTTTCTATTTATTTCATTGATTATTCATGGTCTATTGAGATAGGGTTCCAAGTGAATAAGGCACACAATGGTTTCTGTAGTGAATTAAGTGACCTTGATCTCACACACAAGCCATGTAGGTGGAGCACTGATTTATTTTTAAACAAAAATACAAAACCCTAATAGATGTCAGTGCACCTTATAGACACCAGTGCAGGTCAACCTCATATAAATAACATAGCTTTTTCCCATGCGAATGTGAAGCCCTATTCATGATTTACAATGACCTCTCACACCCTCACAGTATGTTTCATAGTCATAGTCATAATCTTGCATATATGATTTCTGGCTAAATGAATCTTATTTGGTATTTTCCTTTTTTAGCATATATCTAAATATAGTAAGTTACAAATCATTTTTTTTTATTTATGATATATTTCCTATAGTTTGATTTTACTCCTCAGGTTGTCATAATTAAGATTAAAACTCTCTTAATCACAAATTTGATAAAACAGAAACCATGTTCTATATTTATCTGATGGGGATGGGGGTCTAATTTTTTTTGCCTCTATATATATGGATAGAGATAGGGGTATATAGGGGAGGATAAATATAACCGTTGCATGTTTTTACTCTAATTATCACATATATTTTAGTACATGTGACTATTCACGATGACATGGACTACAAGCTTGTGACTATAAATGTGTTTAAATTCATTTGCCATTGACTCAAGTTTCATTCATATTATATTAAATATTACATTAAGGATATACTCAAATCATATTTATATTTTTTGGAACCAACTTCATCATCAGATAGTATTCTCTTTTTTTGTATTTTAAAATTTAGCGAGTATTATGTTTATTTGGCACCTACCCATGTGTGTATAATAAATAATTATTTTGTAGGTTCTCAGGTGCATTAGCTCATGTTTTGAATATCCATGTAATCATTTATATCTTTTTTACATATCCTTATTTTTATTTTGAGGTATATGTCTACACACACTTGAGAGTGAGGGAAAATGTAGACACCTAAAAATGGCCTCAAGTTATCTATTAGTCATTAAATTTCATGGTTGTGATGTACTTTAATTTTTGTTAGTAATTGGTCCAAATCAAGTGTTATTTATGAATTTTTAAAGTGCCTTCATGCCTCCCTCACTCCCTCCCTCTTGACCCCCTTTGTCTCTCTCCCTCTCTCTATGTTTATGATGTTTTATGTCTGTAGTGCCCCTAACAGTCCCAAGTTTGCCTAAACAACCCTCAGTCCTTTTAGTCCCTTCCTTTGGTCTTCACCAAGTGGGTGCACCCATCTCCATTATTCCTTATTTCTTGGTTTTAGACATTTAATGTCATTTTTGGCATGATAATAGGTTGTAGTTTGAATTCAATTATTTATGAATGTCCAAGCGTTATAGTTTATTTAGCACATAGAAGCACTAAGAAATACATTGCACATTGATAGAGAATTATTGAGAACTTAGAGGCATTATAAATATTTTAAGCAATAATTACACCATTTATCATTCTTTGAAGATAGTATTTCTCTGGACTTTTGGTGCATAACCTAAATCTTGTATATTTCTGAAATTAGTATCATTTATGCAATTCAGTTCTTTTTGACAATTTGTAAGTGGTTTCCACCATTAGTGACCCAATAATTGGTGATGTCATAGAGCCCTAATAACCCTCAACACAAACCCTTAAAACTCACCTTTTTTTCCTTAAGCTTTAGATATTGTGACCATTCTAGGGCAAGGAGAATAAAATCTATTTTGTAGGTTACAATAACACAAATAGGAGCAAGGAAGCAAGAGATCAATCCTAGAGAAACCGCAATCATCAAAATATTTTTGAGCCTATATGTCACTTTTATGAAACATCCCCCATCACTATGTACATGTCCAAAACATTTTTTTGTACCTAAACACAAATTATATTTATGTTTGTAGTTTAGCATTATTTTTATTATGTTATATTTTGGATGCCTAGAGTTAGTGAAGGGTTAAGCCATGAGTTTAGAATTTATTGTGGTTTAATATAAAATGGGAAAAAACATATAGAATATACCTTTTTACAATATCAAATTAATACAAGAAATAACCACCATTGTGTGAGAGCTCTTTTGTTACAATCAAATTTACAAGTGCAATACACCCTTGTGGAAGCAAGTGCTCCCATTTTCCCATTTATCAGCATTTTACTTTATGTTTTTTAGTTATATTTTTATGTTTTTATTTGGAATGTTATTAGAGCTTGAGTTTATTTTTGTAGCCGATACCAAATTTTCAAGGGGATTTTATCCAAAAAACAACTTGAGGTTTGTGATAAAAGAGGAGATGAAGGGGTTATTTGATTAGTTACTTAAGGGGGTTCAAATGGATATTCATTCATCAGGAAGATAGATAAAGTGGTATGTTGATGAAGCGGAGGACGGAAACACATAGGCAAATTTTGACACAAATTCACTAGATGAGGAAGAGGAAGAGGAAGACAATCAAAAGAAAGAGAGAGAAAAATCACGTCATCCTTTTTTCAACCTACAAATAAAATCCTATAAGTATGATTTCGTAGGTAAGATGGAGGTTCATACATGGTTGAGCAAGCTTAAACTAGCCTTTAGGGTACAAAAAAATAAAAGTCAAGATGACAAGCCAAATGTGTCTCTGTGATATTTGGATGGTATTTCCCACCCCTGAGGAGAGAGATGGATTTTTACAAAGCCCTAGGGTAACTTTTTAGACTTTTCCAATTATCTGATAAAGATATCCAATCATAAATAGGGATGAGCCATATGATACCTACTTTATACACTTATTTTAGAATGTTATGTCTTTGGACGTGTATAAACAAAAATTTCAAGTTTTTAAGTCCAAGGCCAAGGTCTCCTTGAATCAAGTGCAGAAGATCTATATTTCCAACCTATGGTTTAGATTTAAATAGAGGTAAGGATGTTTCAACCAAATGTTTTTTAAAGGATTATTATTTTAGTTCGAAGAGACAAAAAAGATATTGATGCCCTAAAAAATAAAATGGTAGCAATTACTGATTGCCTATAGATCTTTTACTTGGGGAAAAAAATGACAATAGAAAATTTGAGTTTTCACTACTTAAAAACCATAATTGTGAATCTGCCCCTACGTCTATTGTTGTAAACCCATTTCATGGGTGTTTTATCCCAAGGAGTAGGGGTCATATATATAACCTAGAAAATATTGTAACTATAGAGGATGTGGATTCTTCTTAGTTAGATTTAAAGTCAAATAATGAGGATACCCCTAAGAAATCTGATGTAGGGTGTCAACCTTAAAATCTATCTCATGTTATGATAGAAGGGAACCATCTGTGTCTCTTTTTGAAATGATAGGTTTGGACTGTCTAGGCACATTCAAGTGTTTCCCATGTCAAGAGATATCAAGTTTTGGTCATCATCGATCCAAGAAGTGCACTTAATATTCTAGAGAAGAAACAAGTCCACATGACATATCCATCTAGACACTTCTAAAAAAATCCCATTCGTGTTCTAGGGCACCGAAGTATTGAATGTGTAAGAGTAATCCATAATGTGGAACTTTCAATCGCAGATTATGTCCTCAAAGATAAATTACATGTTCGATATCCGGGGAGTGATGTTTTTTATGGGTAGAATGGGTATACTCACTTGGAACATACTTCTCCAATCAGCAGAAGTGATTCTTGACATTCAAGTAATGGGGTTGTGAGCATATTATCAAGTCCTTTCCCCCGATGGAAATCAAAATTGTTGCTTCCAGTCAGATGAACAAAATTTTGAAGAAGGGTCATTTTGGCTTTATGACTCACCTTTACAGTATGTATGTAGAATTATTTGTCCCATATGAACAAACTCTAGAGATATGAAATTATAAGGTAGTTTTCCAAGATCTACCAAAGATCCTATCACTAGATTGGGAATTGGAGCACATTATTTAGCTTGACCCTACAAAGGGGCCAATAATGGTACACCTTTGTAGATACATGCATTTTTAGAAATCAAAGATATAAAAATTGATAAGTGAACTCTTGGAAGCTAGCGTCGTCATCCCTAGTAAAAGGCCGTATGTTGCTCTAGTGGTACTAGCTAAGAAGAAGAATGGGTCGTATAGAATTTGTATTGATTACAAGGCTCCAAACAAAATCATAATTAAAAATAAATTTATGATGCCAAGGATTGATGATCAACTTGATTAGTTGCATGGGGCGAAGTATTTCTCAAAGATAAATCTTAGGTCTAGATATTATCAAATACCAATTTTGATTCAAGACCAAGATAAGACTACATTCATAATGCATCATGGCCACTACCAATTTAGGATCATGCCCTTTGGTCTCAATAATACTCCATCCACCTTTCAGGTATTAATGAACAAGATAATCAATAAATTATTCCATAAGTGGGTTCTTGTATTTTTTGATGAAATACATGTTTATAGTAACTCATTGACATCCCATCTTGAGCATTTATATGTGTTGGATATATTTTTTGAGGAAAAGTTGCATGTCAAGGCATCTAAGTGTGAATTCGCAAAGGCATCTTTGGAATATGTTGGTCACGTTATTTATGTTGAGGGGGTTTACGCTGACCCTGCAAAAAAATAAAGTCATATGTGTTTGACTTGTGTCTAAGATAGTTAACAAACTTTATTGTTTTTTAGGCATGGTAGGATACTATATAATATTTATAAAAAAAAATCGACAATAGCACGTCCCTGACCAGCTTTATCATGAAATATTCCTTTGTGGTCCATTGGGGCACAAATATCCTTCCAGTATATCAAGTGAGTTCTAGTCTATCCTCCATTTTTAACAACCCTTGGTTTCTCAAAGTCTTTTTTCATTAAATGTGATGCTTCTAGATTTGGATTGGGTGCAGTTATTTTTCATTATGACCACCTCATTGCATTTGAAAGTAGGAAGTTGAAAAAAGTGAGTGAAGGATGTCTATGTATAGCAAGGAGATGCTAGCCATCCTACTTGTAGTACCAAATGGTGTCAACTTTTATTGGGGAGTAGGTATTTTATTAAGACCAACCACCTCGATCTTAAGCACTTGTTAACTCAGGGGACCTTCATAGAGGAGCAACATAAATGGATCCATTATCTACAATCCGACAACTTTGATATCCTATACAATAAAGGAAAAGATAATGTGCGGTAGATGCATTATCCTGCCAAGAACTATCAATATTTGAGATCACATCCACAACCAACTTGCTTGGATATATTACCTTCTATAGTACTACTCAACTCACACTACCTTAACAAGGGTTAAGCAAGAAATTGAAGATAGGGGAAATGGGAATGTTTGGTATGTTCTTAATGGCATTATCTTTTTCCAAGGATGAATTTACTTAAGGGGTGATTATCCCTTTGTTTAGAAGGCACTAGGGTATGGCCATGAGTCTCTATCTACATGCCATGTTGGATTCTAAAAAATTTATAGAAACATAAAAGGTAATTTTTTTCTAGGAAGGTATGAAGGTAGACATTTTATAATGTGTAACTTAGTGTAACATTTGTTAACGGAACAAGGTTGAGAGTGTTCCTTCGCTAGGCCTTCTACGTCCAAATTTAGTTCCATATCAAAAGTGATAAATTATACTTTATCTCATGTCTACCCAACCATGTGGATAAGGATGAAATATCTTATGATGGTAGATAGATTGATGGGTATGCCCCATTTCATTCCCACAAGAAGGTTAGGAAGCAATGGTCCCAAGGCTGTAAAATTGTATTTCCAACATGTGTGTAAGCTACAAGGGATCATTTGTGCTCAAGATCATATTTTTCAAAGTCAATTATAATGGGTGTTGTTTCGAAATGTAGGTATTACATTTAACATGAGCACTCCATACCATCACCAAACAGATGGGCAAACAAAGGTCATGAAAAACTGTTTGGAAAGGTATCTAAGAATGTATACAAGGAATAAACAAAGTGGATAGAATGGCTACATTTCGTTGAGTACTGGTACAACACCACTTACCATTCAAGGATGAAAATGACACCATTCGTGGCTTTATATGGGTATGAGGGGCCATCACCATTAGATTGGGCAATTCATAGGGCAAAGGTCTCACCAGCAGAGGAAGCAATGTAAGAGATGTAAAACATTATACAACTTTTGAGAGACACGTGTCAATGAGTTGCAATAAGATGAAGCAACAAGTGGATCAACATAAGACGGAGAGGAGTTTTGAGATCAGGGACATGGTGTTTGTATGGTTGTAAAGATGTTGAAACAGGGAGGGAAGCAGATGTTGCAACCAAAGTATTATGGACCATACCAAATGCGACGAAGGGGGGAGTTGCATAGGCATTGGACATATCAAATAGGGGTGCATATGGTGCCACAAATAAAACTATTGATCACTAGAAAAATGTAAGCTTGCGCTACAGCCTAAGTGCATTGTTGGGTAGGAATCTATGAAGCTTTGAATCAGGGTTATGTGCATGTTCAAGGTGAAATGGAGACGGCCACCCATGGAGGATGCAACTTTAGAAACAAAGGAGTTTGTATGTAAGCATCCGGGCCTAAAACAATGCTAAAAGGGAAAAAGGAAAAGAAAATAGTCTTTTAGATGTGATAGGAATACATGTGCAAGTCCAAAAAGAGGGGTTTAAAAAAAGATTCCAACACGATCAAAAATGGAGAATCTTAAGGTAAGCATGGAGCACAAGTTTGTTGGAAAATGCACCCAAAATACAAAGGGAAGCCTTTTGAATAAGAAAATCTTACACAAAAGAAAGACGAAAAAATCCCTTATTCTCATTCATATTATTTCAAGTAGTGGTATATGGTATGATGTTAAAAGCTTTCTTATAATACGTAGAGATTTTGAGTTCTATTTTCATAATATAAATTTTTACACTTTTAAAAATTGACTAGCTTTGATGTCAAATTTCTTTGAAGAGGAGGGCATGTTATGTACCTAAACAACAAATATTTATGTGCTTAGTTTAACATTATTTTTATTATATTATATTTTAAATGCCTAAGGTTAGTGAAGGGTTATGCCATGAGTTAGTCATGGATTAATTATGGTTTCTAGTGGTTGAATATAAAAAGGGTAAAAAAACCTTTAAAAAAATGTATCACGATAATACAAGAGATAATACAAGAGATAGCGCCATTGTGTGAGAGCTCTTTTGTCCTCCCTTGGGAAAGTAGGTGCTCCCATTTTCTCGTTTATCAACATTTTTCCTCTATTTCTTACAAATCTATTTTTTTGTTATTATTTGGAATGGAGCACGCACCCTTGATGTTCTATACATGTCTTTGATTAGTTCATAATTTCTAAGTAAAGTCATTGTCACTAGCAAGCATGCAATTCCACACTTGTCAAGTTTATACAGCTATCATCAAATCCAAATTTATTCACAATAAATTCTAAAAGCCTATGCAAATATACTACTTTTGGATTTGAAATAATTAATTAAGTATATTGATGTATTATATATGTTGTAATACTAGATTAATATAATTAAATTATTTATATTGCATTTAGTTATAATCCATATTACATATATTGCTCTAAACACCACAACCTATAAAGTCAAGCTCATTTGATGTAATTGAGAGTAAAGATTTCCACTCCCTAGGATCATTAAGTATGATGTTTCAATCACTTGCTTGGTGGTTAGATCTATGGCTTAGTTAGCTAAACAATTGACCTTTCCTTTCCTTTCTTTTTATTTTTATTTTTTTTTGGTGCCTTCAAGGAGGTGTGGGTGATAATTGGGTCTTGGAGATCCTCGACCATAGATTTTGTTTTTTTTAACACATCTATATTTTTGTCTTTCCATATCACCTTTGGTTAAAGCATATGATTATTATAAATTTGTTGAATATTGAGGTTATACCATATTTTAAACACATGGTCCATATATTACTTTAGTAGGGACGACATTATATTTTATTTAGACCAATAAAAGACAACACCATAATGTGATAAGGGTTTCCTATAATAGAAGTTATTTCTTAAACCTCATTTTCAGCAATATTTGCAAGGGCAATTATATCTTGGGTTTGGCTCAACATTTTAGCAATTTAATATCTTGCATATCTTCTTCCATATTCTCTTATTCATTTCTTAGACCCCATTTTTGAGTTTAGCACTTTTACCGATACACCGTGTTCACTAAAAGAACACAGCAAAGTTTCTCTTTTTGTTACTTGATTGAAATGGTTGATTAGAAAAAGGAATTTCTAAAGAGTTTTTGTCAAATGCAAATTTATGTATTATTATCTAAATTTTAGAGAAAAAAGTGTCTATCTTACTGCATGGTTATGTTTCATACCCCATTTGAAAGATCATCCGAAGATGTTACTGCGTCCTTGAAGATATTCAAAAAGTATATATATATGTGTGTGTGTTGCAGAATAAAGAAATGGAATTTAAATATTATATGTATACATATACTACTAAATATCAATCAAATACTACATTTAAAATAGCCACCCAGTATCATTCCTAAATATATATTTAACGTGTGACATTAAAATTTGTTAAAAAGAATGTAATTGTGTGGTTCAACATTAACAAAAATTATAGTGCCATATATTTTTGGGTCTGGCTGTAACCAGCCAAAAATTATAGTGCCATATATTTTTGGGTCTTGCTGTAACCAGCCAGGCTCCTTTGCCACTTGTGCTGGCATACTATAAGCAAGTATACACAATTATAGACATTTCTTCATGTGTAGATAGGTGCTACATTTTTAAAATCGACTTACAAGTAAAATAATAGACAAATCCCTCGGATTTCATTTACAATAAATATAACATTGCATTATGTTCTAAGAGGTAAAAGACACAAATTACCGTTTATTTATAAATTTTCACATATATAAGCTTGGGTAAATTTGTATTTCCAAACATGTCAATTGGAAAAATGAGAAAAATAAATTGGCCAATTGACAAGTGATCTCATTAAATTTTCTTGCTTACAAATTCAAGCTGGATAAATGGGTTTGATTGGATACAGCTTCATTCGGGTGAAGTTCAGTGGTTTCAATTTTTTACTCAACAAAATTGTATCTATACAAGCAAAATAGACAAGTTTTTTCATACAAACAACATTCAAATAAAACTATATCATGTTTTACATATTCAACACTTTTTTGACTCTTAACAAAAATTATACCTATACAAGCAGAATAAACTTGTTATGCCATATCAACCACATCTCAAATAAAACGATATCATGTTTTAAATATTTAGCACAATCTGATATCCATGGTAAGTATAAATTTATCCAGCACAATCTGCTGTCCACGGTGAGTATAAATTTATTCAGCACATAAGCATAAATTTATTCAGCACAATCTGCTGTCCATGGTAAGTATGTATTCATTGTCTACTATTCTAAAAAGGGCTTTTCCTTTACTTATTGTCGTATTAAAACTAACTAGAGACATTTCTCAAAGAGCACCAGCTTCTGACAAGAGTGGTACAAGCTTCCCACTATTATGCTTTGAAACAGTATCTACACCAAAAAAATGGAGTTAAAAACTTTAACCTAATACAATCATTGTTTACTGTAAGAAAACTGCCAAAAACAATGGAACGTTTCTTCTACTAGCCAAAAACAAATGTCAGACGGCTCAAAAACATTAGAATAGATATTGTTTAAATCTTGTACAACTGGGCTCAAGACATAGCTCAGCAGTAAACTGAAATATGCAGAATCATTACATTATATGTAGAAAACACACTAAATATTATTACATGGAAGTTTCATCATAGCAAAAAACCTCCAAATTTTAAAAGTTTTTGTTTTTTCAGGCTACTCTCTTTTTAACCTTACGACTTTAGTCTGAAAATTCTGTGGAAGAAGTTCTACATGCTTTAGAACATTTGCTTGAAAAAAATTGTTTACTCATTTTTTTCCCAAATAATTTTGCACGACATATTTCATGTTTGCCAAAGCTCTTTTGGATTTTCTGCATAGATGCTTTCTTTATCACTTTATGTATTTTAAAAGACGCACAATAAATATTATATTAAGGATACATCGTAGCAAAAAACCCAATAATTAAAAGAATACATAATATTAAATTAAAGTTTCATCGTAGCAAAAAAAACTAAGAATTAAACGAAAACATACTTCTCTGTTTTTGGAGCCACTTGTTTTTTTTTTGGAGGAATATGTGACACTATTGATCCACTCTCTTTCTAACCTTAATTGACTTTAATTGAAAATTCTATATGGAAGAAGTTCTACCTGCCTTGGGACATTTGCTTTAAAAAGACTACTATATATTGCATTTTTCTCATTTAATTCCCCAAATAATGTTGCATGACATATTTTATGTTTGGCAAAACTCTTCTGGATTTTCTCCATAAAGGTTTTTTTTGGATCATTTTATATATTATAAAAGCACACGATAAAACATTCTATTAAAGTTCTATGGTAACAAAACCCTTCCAAATTGTATAAAAAAACATGTGTCTCTCTTTTTTGGGACACTATTGACCCAATTTATTTCTAGGTATAAATAATTTTAATTGAAAATGCGATATGAAGAAAGTTCTATATGTATTAGGACATTTGTTTGAAAAGATTTTTATATATTGTTTCTTCTCATTTTTTCTCCAAATATTTTTGCATGACATATTTCATGTTTGGGAAAGATTTTCTGAATTTTCCAAACCAATGTTTTTTGGTCCAAAAGATCTTTGGCAAATATGCCCTCCTGCAAGAATCCTCGCTCTAAAAAAACATTTCATTTTCTTTTGGACCTATTGTTTTTTGTTCTTTTGCAAACATGCCTCCATGTATTAAACTATGACAAACAACTGTCAGGATACATAATCAATGTAGATAATTCGTTCGAGCTTGTAGTATTTAAATTGATAAATAAGCATCACTATAATTTTTATCATTCGAAAAGGCCTTGTATCACATAAAAAGTAGTTTAAGTATATCATATGCCAGCAGCAAGCTTGTCAGGCATAATGCTCTGGATCATGGATTATAATACAAACAGTAGACTGAGATACAGCAAACTATCATAATATTAAGTTCACATATGTGATAGATATGATGTTTAGCGATGCTTGCAAGGTGATTGAGGCCCATGCTCCAAACGAGCCAAGATTTGATACGGTGCTGAGTAGCAACAACTTCATTGTGGTGCCGACAAACTTGGCCCCTTATGCTTTTCTTGACAGACCACAGCAGGTCCTTGGCATTTGTTACTCAACAAAGTTGGTACCAAATTTTCCCTGTAACCATTTAGACTGCATCAGGAGGCTCTCATGAAGTTTTGGGTGGAGTGCCTGCAGAGTCAGGTGGGTTTTCTGTTGTTGGGAAATTTAATGGAGATTGCTGCTATAGGTTTGGGCTGAATAGAGGTCCATCCATCATATCTATTTGGGTTGAATCGTGTGTGTGAGCTATCTGTCAAAGTGGCAGGCTGTTTAAATTCTGGCGGTTGAGCATCGGGATCCATGGCCATGGCATTTGCTGTATGCTTGAGGCTGGCTCCTTTGAACACATCTACTCAATTATTCTGCTGTTCTAAGAGCCCTGCCGATGGAAAACGTTTTCCAGCAGGGTGTGATGAAAGGCATGGCACCTGAGCTTGCAGCAGAGAGACATAAGACTAGTATCAATTGGCTGCAAACTAAAGGCCCCTGTTATTTCACCCGGGCTCTGTTTGGGCATCTTCTGAAAGGAGTCTGCTGAGCCACTTTGTGAACCTTGCTAGGGTGTGCTGGGGGTGAGGGGGCAAGAAGGACATAGAATTCAGTAAAAGTGGAAAGCTTCAGAGGCCATTATTTCCAGGTCAATCTGTGAGGAAGAGGAACTGGAGGAGGGATGAGCTGGTTTTATGGGAGTTTGATCTCTCTGTTGGATGGAGGTCGATATGACCCGTGATTATTAAGCCACTGATTACAGAATCCTCCAAAGGACTGGATGTGAGAAACAGGCCTTGGTAACTGGTTGCAGAATTCTCCCAAGGACTGGATTTGTGAAACAAGCCTTGGTAACTGTGGAGGGAGGTTGGCTCTATGTTTTTCCAATACTTGAGAACATAGAATTTACAATATAGGAACTCTTACTGGAAGTGTGTACCTGGTGCTGTCCAAATCGGACATGCATTGCTTGACAAATAGGAACGTTGTCACCCTAAACATCCTCGAACTGAGCTAAGGAGGAGCCATGCCTCTGACCTTAGCCCTGAGACGTTAGGGCTGCATTTTTGGTCGCCTCTTCTTTGTGGATATACTTTCAGCAGCTTAACAGTTTGGAAAACACAATGGCACTTACAAAACACCCATTCTTCATTTACAGAGTGTGTATTGAGTCTCAGGCTACCTCTCGAAGGCATCGTAAGAAGATTCATTGAGTGTTTGTACACCTGAGCAGAAATTAGTAGAGAGGACGAATTTTTGAAAAGACTTGAAAGATTGTAGTCTTGTTTTGTGGATGAGTTTGAAATATCTCAAACTATTGCTGTCCATATAAGCATACCTGATTTACACTCCATTTGATTTACACTTGAGTCAATGGGGGCCTCTGTAAAATTGATGGAATTAATCAAGCTGCCTGGTGCATAGATGTGAAAATTAATGGTGTTGAGGACGTGGGTTAGTTGATATAAGAGATGACCTTTAAGTACAGAGCTTGTCATGCCTGTGTGCCTCAGGAGTCCATATGAAGTCGCTGTGATCACCATATTCATTGTCTCTAGAACATACTAAAGCCCCTTTCAGAAAGGCTGTACACAAAGACAAATTCAGTTGTATGTCGTAGGATATGTTTATGACAAAATGAATAAGAATTAAGGTTGGGTGAGGGAGAGGAATGGGTGCAGAATATGCATGTGGCCCCACCAAGAAGAGGAGTTGTGGAAAGCAGTGGCCGTCGATGCTGAAGCAAACGAATTATAGGAATAAACTAAAATAGGAAGGTTAGGTTAGGTGAAAAAAAGAAAAAGTAGTGTAAAGGGTGATAGTGTAAGGACTCCATCCATGAAAAGGAGTTAAGCTACAAGGGGATTTAACGATGAAATGAATACTCGTTTAAGTACATTATGACTTTGACATGATCCAAGTTATGGATTCATTACTGATCCTAGCTAGGATGTGTGGGGCATTGATGATTCCTTAGAGGTGAAAAGGATACCATTACTTGACTCTGCTTAGTAGCGTGCTTGGCAAGTAGGTCTGCCACCCCATTTTTGGGTTCTTCCTCATGTCCAAATTCATTGCTTTTAACTTCTTAAAGGGAAGGAAGATGGCATCTATCACATTTTAAAAAACTAATGACACTGACTGTTGATCGACAACAAGGCTGAAAGTATGGGCTAGAGAATAGGAGCCTTCAACTAAGAATATTATTAATTTAAAATATCCCTCAATATGCAAATGAGTAAGGCCATGTTTGCTTGCTAACTTTGGAGACCCCCAGTTTTGGAATGTTGACTGGACAACAATTTTCTGGAAATAAGTTTAGACAAATGGCTAACAAATGCAACAATTAAATTTTATCTGCTGCATTGTTACCATATATAAATGATTTTGTGTTTGGGGTACTATTCCTTGAGACCCTGCAGATAGATTCCTAACCATGCAGAGATAATTTAAGAGAACACCCCATTGTTAGCATATATAAATGGTTCGGTTTGGGGGATTATTCCTTATGTCCTGCAGATAGATTCCCAATCATGCAGAGAGAAATCTGATGATGAAGGATGAAGATGTCCATCCCATTCATTAAGCATTTCCCTCCAATGACCTCTAAAATCTAGTTCCTCTCCCTGTTATTTGGTATTTCTTTTTTTTTTTGTCCCCGTTAAAGTGACAGTCTCTCTTCATTAAGACAATAGTAGAAAGCAGATCATTTGCTCAAACAGCAGGTTGTTCAACAAATATTAACAGACAATGGCACTAGTAGGCTTTTTAAAATTGGCATAAAGTTTGCAAATGCAATTTTATGTGCGCAGCCTCAAGTAAAGGGGAGCAATCAAATTTATGCTACTTTTATAGCCAAGCATATCCATCTAATCTGCAATGACTACTTGTCTAAACTCCAACTCCCCTATGGTAACGAAATCCAGCCATTTTGCACATGTTCCAAACCCTTTTCGCTAAAATATCTTGTTAAAAAAGAAAGCTCTATCTGGAAAGAGAACTGAGATGGGAGAAAAGTACGCTCAAAAAATCATGTTTAATGTGTTTTTGTATGTAGATAATTAATAAATTTTGGCTAAACAGGACCTTTCCTTCTCAATAGGATTTCTTCGTGTCCTGTTTGAGGAATCTGAATATACAAATGTGTACTCAAGAACATGTAGGGCTTTGCTATCCTTAAATTGTTAAGGGCATAGCTTCCAAGATGGAGGGTGGAGAATACTCCCTCACAATTTGCTTTTGATATTGGAAGTGGGGTCATAAAAGAAAATGCCAATCTGTAGAAGGGCTCATATTTCACCTTTTAAGATATTTCGAAGGGCATTCTCCACCCTCCATCTTGCATGCAAGATGAAGGACTCACACTGCTTCCCCTTGAGATATTTTGAGGAGCATTCTCCACCCTCCATCTTACATGCAAAATGGAGGGCTCATATTAATCCCCCTCGGGATATTTTGAGGAACAACCTCCACCCTTCATCTTGGACAAAATAAAAGGCTCGTATTGGTGATCTATGTCATGATCCATGTGATACCTTAGAGTGAATTCTCCACCCTTCATCTAAGAGACAAGATGAAGGACTCACATTCAATCACTCTGCCTATAAATAAAGGTGTACCCATATTCATATTGGATGCTCAAGATTTACAGCGAAGCCCTGCCAATTCGTAGAGCTACCTTGTGAATCAACTCAACTTCTTATCAACTATTCTTCAAAGTTTTCAAAGGGAGATACTCCATTCTTCAAAAATGACATTGCCAAAGATCCTTTGACACTACATTCTACACCACATTCCGCTTACATTCGACAAGGTGAAGAATCCACAAGGTAAAGAATCCACAAAAGAAAGTATACTTTGTATTGTTCATAGATTGAAAAGCCATTAAAATTTTGTACTTTTCATGGTTGTGTACAACTCATGGTGTTTACAAATATTGTGTTGACTCTCCTTGGAATGGGTTTTGTACCAAGTGCACGCAATCTGATTTTTTATAAGACTTTGTATTTCCAAGCAAACTTTTTGTTCCCATTACATTTATTGCTCTTATTTTCATTTTCATGTGAGGAAGAATTACCTATTCATTTTATTTAAATATAAGTTATTCATGTGGTCTTTTGTGTTTAATCCGTCGTAGGTTTCTCACCTTCACCTCCATTTTCAACTTTTTTCATTTTCCCTTTTTGTTTATGATGCAGGAGCATCTAGCAAGGACTAGTTGAATAAGCCTTCGATAGGCATTAACCTAAGCAAGTTTCCCTCCAAGTTATATTTTCAAATATTCATACTTGTCATGTGGAGGAGAAATAAGGCCTAAATATGTTTTGTATGGATTTATTAGTTGTCAAAGGATTTCAATAATCCTATTATTGTTGTAATCATCCACGGATGGCATGGAGTCAAGCATAGTTGAAGAATTCCCTTATTAGATGAGTAGTTGAGCCTTTATAGGATAATGCACGATTCAAGGAGATTGAAAAGAATTTTGATTTCCTTTTTGATCAAATCCGTTGGACCAGCCATAAAACAAATTAACTGCAAGTTAGCTGGTGTAAGAGGAGGAGAGAGAGTCGAGATCAAGAGAATGGAGTCTACTAAAGAGAGAAATTGAACGAGGTTACAAGTAGGAGGAGCTCAGGAATATAATGCATATTGGAAAAAGAGCTAAAAGAATGCGAAAGACTGTAGAATTGTAAGAATATTGGAATCAAATAAAGTTGTGCTTTAATATTAGAAATTTCTCTCAGATGTATCGATTTATTCTTGTGATCGTTCGAATCATAATCAATGCCTTTGTGATCGTGGAAACCCTGTAAATCTGAGAAACCAGAATTCATATTGGTTGACCAGAATATATTGGAAGATTGTTGTCATTATGATAATAAATTCTAAGAATGTCAGTTTGACGTATATGGAACACAGAGTATCTGATAAAAGGAATTGGTTCTAGCTATAACCTGTTGTGGGAGAGCGGGTTTCAAAACAAGAAATTGTGAATAATCTGAGTCGAGATTTAATGATATCTGCTGGTAAAACATCTATTCATTATTTTTGATCTCCTTTAGGGAGAAGAGGAGTCACGAAGGCCATTCGGCCTGTATTATCTTGTTTTGACCATGGTGACAGAAAGCCGAATCTTGGGTTGCTGAATCTTGAGAAAGCCGAGCCTTGAGGGAGCAAGATGAATATACGGATGGTATGACTACGTTTTCTATAGATTCGAGTTTTTGAAAAGGATTCATTTATTTTTGTATGGAGGAGGTTTTTGCGTTGCATTGGAGCTTGCACAATAGAGGGGTCGAGAACTATATGCCAAAGGCAAGAAACTATTGGAGAAATACCTGTGCGTAAAGACGTAGGCCTGGCATATGTATGTCTGTATAATGAAAGTCTGAGAAATTCTGTCTATGACAAAGTTATGAAGCTACATCAAAGGGGTTGTGCTGTTGCTGTTGAGGCTTTTGAGGATAGAGTGGTAGTGTTCACAAGTCGACAGATCTTCCTGTTCCAGCCAATGAGAAGTTGCTTGTTTGGGTTGGTGATGAGCTCCTTCCTCGTGAAAGTGCTAAGGTTATTCGATTCTGCTAAGGCAACAACATCCTTTATATTGTCACCGATCACATATATGAGGGTTTGAAGATCGAGTTTTATCTTTAAATCTACAATTTTGTTTTCTCCAAGATTTAATGGGTTTTTAGCCTTATATCACGTGAGTAAACTGTCCAAAATTCAGAAGAATCCAGATGATATTTTTTAGAGAAAATATTTTGTCAATATTGCAGTTTAGCCCTGTTTGCAGTCTGGTGACAGTGCATCAGTTTCTTTTTGGTGCTTTCCAATTAAAAGTATTAAAAATCCCCAAAACATTCCATATCATACAAAGGAGTTGCCCCTTTCAAATGCAAAGGAAAATCACCTCCCATGGCGATTTATCCAATGTTGTAAAATTGCACTGAAGTCAATAAAATAAAGAAAAACTGCATCAACATTAAAATTTTCCAACATGAATGCATGTCAAATTTAAGGTTGAAACTGCCATGTGATGGTCAAATGGACGTCAAATTTAATATCGGATATTTTTATTGACATCTCACACTACTACACTCCACCATAACCTGTGGCTATCATTGTAGGTTACACCTATTGGCGTAACTAAACTCACTAAATGCGAGGAGGCTAGAAGGTGAATAAGGATAAGAAGTAACTAAAGTAAGGTTGAAGTCAACCAAGCATGATCAACACAAGAAAACCAATAGGAGACATAAATCATCGAATGAGAAGTCAAAAGATCGTTCCTCATTTGAAACAATCTAGTTTGAGGTCACAATAAAAGTCATTAGGGCTAACTTAGGTTGATGACTTAGATCAGATTTTAAATATTTATAGAACAATCAACACCAAATCACTTATTCATAAGACAAACCCAAGAAAGTAAATGGATTTGGGGACTACCATGGTGTGAGAAGGAAACGTATGCGGCTTCCCAAAGAATGTGGATCAAAAAACAAATTTCATTATGTTAATGAACAAATAATAGATATCAAGAAGCAAATTATGATAATTTATGGCCAAAAGTGTGAGGAAAGGAAATTTAAGCAATTTTTTAAAGAATGTGGATCAATATATATATAACAGTGAGAGAATATATATCAAAAAAGCTATGACAGCTTGAAGTCAAGATACTCTTTGTGTCATTGGAGCTACCTTAGGATGATGAGTTAAGTCATATTTAATCCAATTACACTTGGCTTTACATTTGACATCATATCACTTGTTACGTAGACAAAGCCAAGAAAGATTGATTATAAGGAGTGAAATCCACAAGAAAAAGAAATTTTAGCAGCTTCCCAAAGAATGTGGATCAAAAAACAAATTTCGTGATGATAATGGCAAGAGAACGGATATCAGGTACAAAGTCATGATAGGTGTGCCGCACAACTAAGCATATAAGAGTAATCCGACTCCATAAATGCAAGGAGGCTAGAAGGCAAAGAAGGACAACAGGTGACTAAAGTATGGTTAAAGTCAAAATAATCACAATCAGCAAAGAAGAATGGGCTGGAGACATGAAAGCCTCGGATGTGAAAAATAAGAGGCAAAGAAGGACAACAGGTGACTAAAGTATGGTTAAAGTCAAAATAATCACAATCAGCAAAGAAGAATGGGCTGGAGACATGAAAGCCTCGGATGTGAAAAATAAGAGGCATGTTGCCTAAGGCAATCTGCAATAGCTCCAATCTTACGACACAAAATGATAGAGATCCCATTTATAATTAAATCATCATTAGACACAGTCAATTTAAGAAGGGATCCTCCATGAGCTATAGTTGGTCTCTCGTCATCTTTCAAACTTTTAGTACGTCTAAAATCCTCTAGGTCAAGCTCATGAAGGTGAAGTCATCATTAGTAATACCATGTATAGGAATCTATTGGGAACTGATGCAAGTATCGAACTTGACCAACGTTACAACAGTCTTAAGGGAGGAGAACAGTGATGTCTCCAAGATACAAATTGAGAAAGGGTTGACATCAATGTGAATCATTAAATATAAAAAGGTGCGGTACAGTAGCGGACATCTATAAGCATATAATTGCACAATGTCTCTCCTAGGATCCAAAACCAGATGTACATGGAATGCTTCTCAAATGCTAGCATACCAAACACAAAGCCAAGACGATCTTGGATGGCAAATGCCACCTTCCCAAAACTGCAATCTTTGCTAGAGCATTGCATTTCCTTTCTAAAATTAAAAGCCCAATGGTAACCATAAATAGAAGCCGAAGCCCTTCTACAGTCTTATATAATAATTAAGAAAATGAGTCCACATCCAACAACCACATCATGAAATGTACCTGAAGACAAAAACACCATGTCATAACAAATTAAATATGCACTGAATTTTTCCCATACCAAATGAAACCCCGGGCTTGGGGTCATTTGGTCAACCAAATGCTAAACCCAAAAGTTGTTTCACAAGCAACATACAAGTCCTTCAGGGAGAAGTTAAAGGAGTTGGGGGCATTAAAAGTTGTGGCCTTTTTAGATACGAAAATCAATCTAAAATTATGTATAATCATACTTGAAGGAATTTTCATGGAAGACAAATGAAAGCGCTGGCAAAACGGTGGATATTCCAACCAACTGAAAAGGCAAATCATTGCATCATAAACGCTAGACGAAGACAGCTAAAAAAAGAAAATTGAAGCAATGGTTAAATAAGAAGGGAGAGACAAATGACATGTCAAAATGTTTGCCATCTAGTAAGTGAGAATATTGAGAACCACTAAAAATGTATGGAAATGAAATATATTTGCTCAGTCCTAGGTGTTGAAAATTTTGCCCCCACAGGGCAAATTGTCACCCCTACTATTTGGAACTTTGCTATGGTGCCAAGTTTGTCTTGTGAATCAGTTTTGGGGTTCTTAAATGTGCATTTACAGCCACCCAAGTGGCCATCTACAGCCAGGTATAAGCCAAAGTGGCCATCTACAGCCAGGTAAAGTTTAGTCATTCAGAGGTTTCCAAGGAGCTTTCTTGGAGCTTTCTTGATTACAGCCAACGCAATGATGACGAAAAGGTCTCCTACGGCCATGTAAATTCTGATGGACTCCTACAGCCATCATATAGAGCATACAATTCGTTCAAAAGGAGGACACATGCAGCAGTTTTAAGAGGGTTTTTCTCCTTCTAAAAATGTCATCTACAGCAGTTTGAAAGGGTTTTTCTCCTCTTCTAAACATCACGTACAGCCAAAAGCCAAGACATACAAGCTGTAAGTTCATTTATTTTGTCTTCTCGAGGATTTTTTGGGGCTATAAGAGGTGGACTATTTCTTCGGACATTTTGTCCGAGAGAAAGAGCTCTTAAAGGACTGTGTAAAAATCCGAAAAAATGACTAAGTGGCAGTTGTGCAAAGTTTATTTCCAAGAGACAGGAATCCACAGAAGGGTGTCGGACAATAAGTCCAAAAGAATTCGGGCACATTTTTACGAAAGGCCATTTCAAAGCCAGAGGGATATTATCAAAGTTTATTTCTCTCGGACTTTTGTTCGAAGGAAAAGGAAAAGCACAGTTGAAAAGACCCAAAGAGCACCTGCCCTTCGGGAAGGTCCAATTCAAAAGTCCCAAAGGTTATGTACCCTTCGGGTTGGTTCACTTTATGTTTCGAAGGATGCAGACAATTCATCCGAAGGGAAGTTTTAGAAAAGCTCGAAGGCCACTTCAAAGAGAGACGTTCGCATTTTTCTCGAAAGGTATGTGCCCTTCGGAAAAGTCCTTTACAGAAAGCCCCAAGGGCTTTTCAATTCCTCCGAAAGACTAAGTCCATTCCAAAAAAGGACAAATCAAGGCAAAAAGCATCTTCTATAGTTTTTCCAAAGGGCATCTGCCCTTCGAGAAGGTTCTTCAAAAAAGCCAAAGGGTAGGACCTTTCGGAAAAGGACAATTTCAAAAAGCCCGAAGAAATATAAACAAAGGAAAGAAAATAAAGAAGGAAAGAATCCTTTGGAAAAGAGAAGTCAAAAAGAAAAATAAAGGAAAGAATCCTTCAGAAAAGCGAAGTCAAAAAGAAAAATTTGAAGGAAATGAAGAAATTAAAGGGACTCTAGACATTCTTTCCGAAGGAAATAAAACCAAAAAGCAAATGCACAAGCAAATAACCAAGGAAGAATACACACAGGGAAATCACAGATATTTGTCTAGACAGGGATGAATAGAAAAGTCGAGAACCAAGTCAAGCCCGAAAGAATAAACTCGTGGATTTCATGCAAGGGAAAACAAAGGGAAGATTCGTGAAAAAGACAAATACAAACGGTGAACATGCCTAAATAGTCCAAGAATACAAGAGCATGCAACAGCCATGAACAAGAATAGACACGTCCAGATTTGACCGTTCTAACACGTCACCTTCAGTTCTTAAACAGAGGCTCGCTTTGCATGAGGGCTCAAGTAGTGGAACAGTGGAAAACTTAAACAAAAGAAATTCAATGCACAGACTCTCGTTTGTCTCAAAGCTTGAAACGTTCTGACGGTTCAAACATAATTCTTAGTTTGGCATTTGCATTGATTTCATGCAAAAGGGAGACTTTCAAACGTTTCAACAGTTCGAGTGGATTTGACTACTCTTGTTTTGGACTTGACTTGTTTTCAAACCAAGACATTTATTCATAGATTTCATGCATCCAAAGCTTGTCTTCTTTTTCAACGCAAGAAATTTTCATGCAAGACAAAATAGACTTTTGTAATCGCTGAGTTGGTTTGAGTTTACTCCCGCTCTATTTTCCAACGCCAATCTCTTGGCTTTTTGTAATTTTCTATATTAATGGCTTTTCAACGTTAGATAAGGGATCCCTCTTTTGGCAAGAAAACTTCTATCAAAGATTGTACTATAACCTTTTTTCAAATCCATGAGAAGGACTGTGTTTTTTCAATTTCCAACAGCTGGTATAGTGTACTATTGTTATAGATTTGCCTAAGTGATAATATTTTTTTCTTCCCTATCAAATCTAGATTTGTACCTAGTTACTAGCTGGTCATTTATGCAAGGCACGTTCTGTGTTAGATTGTCTTTTGCTGAGTTTATAGTGGATATTAGTCGCTGTTTAATGCCTTTCATCAGGGCTATTTCTACATTTCCCTCAAGCTTAGATCAATAGATAAAACCTTTTCATGAAATACTTATATGTATTGATCAATTGGAGTTGAAGTTTTGCCTCTTCCTTATCTGAATCAGTGTTCTTAGAAGCTCGATTTGAGTGGATCAAACAAATTAGGTGTATCACCGCTTTAGCTAGGATTTTCTTGCAAGTTCTTTCTTCCCTTTTCTCTAGGCAGTTTGTAGCGTAGAAGTTGAGACCCTCATTGATACATCTTACAGGAACCAGCCTTCTCTGAAGGTTCTTCTCACTATTGAAGCACCCACCCTCGTGAGAAGATCCCATTGTTTTAACTGGAGAGAGGATTAGCCATTTCAGCACGTCTTCGATTCAGGGTGCAACTCCAAGTTGACAACACTAGGATTTATGGTATGTAACAAAAATGTGAAAAATTTAACACCAAGTTATTTGCAGATTAGCTGCCATTTGATTCAAGGTTGTCCCTATAATCCAGATGAATCTCATTTGTGCTGAGATTTTGATGTTCCAAGACATATTAAATATAGTTGCCCAGTTTCCTAGATGGAAAAGTTAAGAATTTATATAGATCATTCAAGTCTTAATTCTGTCTTAGCTGCTCATGCATACGGCAAAGTAGCATCACATGCCTCTCATCCTCAACTTCCACATGTTTGCAAAACAGGGATGCATTCTTCTCTGTTTGTATTTATCCATCTCCCTATTTCTATTGCAAGATGATGAGAGCTTAGTCTGAGTTGGCTGATCATATGCATTTTTTGCATTGACATTTTGTCTTCTAAGTAATTTTATCCTTTATGATGATCATTGGGTTAATCTCGTGTTAGCACAATCTCATTTTCTCACCAGGAATCTGCCAAAGCATATTTATTACCTTTTTTTGTACCATGTCTTGAATGGTTGACTGTTCTTCAGGAAAATCAATCTTTTCAATTTTCCATTTTTTAATCCACTTCATCTATCTTGGTTCCAACCCTTCTTTTGAGTTGCAAGCATTGCTTGCCATGGTAATTTGATTGTATCCATGTGCCTTAGTTTGATTAAACATGTTGGAAATAAAATCAGTGTTTACGATGAAACATTTGAGTTGATAATTATCTCATTTATCAAAGGTTAAATATTTTCTACTTCTATATTACATATTGATGGAAAAATGTGAACATTAATATAAACTTTTTGTAATTACATTTTTAGGCCTTACATTTCTCTTTCCCAAAGGTGCACATATGCAGTTAAATTAGATACATATTCCCCCAAGCAATCCTACACATTGTGTAAAAAAATTATTATATCACAAAAGCAGATTCACAGCAATACATAGCAATTCAGCAATGTGCATGAACTAATTAACAGCAATTACTCGCAAATAAGAGCAGAATACAACAAATTCATGCAGTATAAGTGAAATGCAGATCAGAATACTAAAATATAGCACTGAGCCACTTTGAGGGAGAAACCTCCACAATCCTTACAATAAGAACAAAAATTAGAATATATGATGATTCAATACTATACAGTACCTTCTGTATATATACCCTAATTAGGCTACAGGGACTCCATGAGCCAACCACTCCTGCCAATATGTAAATGGAAAAATTATCATATGACTAAGTCAAAGGCTATGAGCACCTTAAGTCGGTCACGCATATCCTGAGACCCTCAATTGGCTAAAGGGTGTAAGCATGACTCCTCTCTTCAAACAAGTGTTGTCCTCAATGTTGACCATCTATGGATGCTTTTGCATAAAAGCTTCACCTTCCCATGCCGCATCTTCCCTACACAAGTTCTTTCATTTGATAAGATGCTTCATGATTAACCTCATCTGCAGCCTCTTAGAGCAAGCTTAGAGAATCACTTCAAGTTCCAAGATGATTTCCCCTCTTCATCAAGCTTTGGTAATTATGTCTTGGTTGGAATCTTCTGGCCAATGAATTTCTTCAAACGAGAAACATGAAAGACATGATGTAATTTTGCTAACAAAGGTAACTCCAATATGTATGTCACACTACCAATCTTCTACAAGATCTAATAAGAAGCATAATACTTGGATGAAAGTTTGTTATCCTTTTTTATTGCTTCAAAGACATTGCTTATATGACTACAACCTCAAAAAAATCTAATCTCCTACTTCAAAATGCCTTTCACTCGTGTTGTTCGCCGTGTTTCATTAAGTTTTTTATCATGGCCAAGTTCTCACTAAGACTAGAAAGTACCCCATGTTGGTTTTGAATAACCTCATTGATTGTTCAAACTCTTGGTTGCACTATTCAAGGATGAGATGATGAATGGTAAATGGTAACCATACAATGCTAGTTAACCCATTATGTGTGATTATCAGAAGTAAAACAATGTAGATGACCTTCCAAACATTTGTTGGCCACCTCTACTTGCCCATCGGAATGGAGATAATATAAAGATTTATGAATCAACTAAGTACCCAAACAAGAGAATAAATCAGTCCAAACATTACTAGTAATTATGGGGTCATGACACAAAAAAATGGGCATATTTTGTGAGTATATTTATCATTACAATTGTAATGTTTTTCCCTTATGACTTTGGTATTCCCGCAATGAAATCCATGGAGACCTCCTATCACTAGCTATGGATAGATAAAGGCTGCAAAAGACTTGGGAGTCTTAATTGTCTAACCTTTTTTTGTTGAGACACACAACAATCTACAACAAAAAAAAATTACATCACCTTTGAGCCCCTCCTAATAAAATCATGATTAATACTATAAGTCTTTAGGAATCTTGAATATCCACCAATCAAAGAAGCATGGAGCTCCTCGAAAACCTTATGTTTGAGGCTCGATATTTTGCAAAGGTGTAGCCAATCCTTGTACCACAAGGAATTTCCTTCCCACGCAAATGTATTTGAAGTGCTCGGATCTTGTTGAAGTTGTTGAATGAGATTTCATGTATGTGTCATGCTGTCATTATGATCTTGTCTCATGCACCTAATCCGCCTACAATATGGACATGTCACACAATAATGCCTCTTCATTTTCATCCCTCCTTGAGAGTGTTTGCCACTACATTCTCCCTCCCTTTCTTGTAGATGACCTCAAAGTCATACCTCAACATCTTAATGACCCATTTTTGTGGCTCTTCTAATGGTTGCCTCTATTACAAGAATTGTTTCAAACTATCGTGGTATATGTTCATTTTAAAATGTCTTCCCAACAGATAAGGCCTCCAATGATTGACCACGTTAAGCATAGCCAACATTTCCTTCTCATAAATGGGCTTTAAGTAAATCCTTACCTTTGAGTCAGCAACTTTCAAAAGCAATGAGCCTGCCTTCTTGCATGAGGACCACACCCATATCATGCCCAATGGCATTGCATTCCACAGTGAAAGTTTTGGAAAAATAGGGGGTGGCCAGAACTAGAGTGGTGCACATGACCTCATTAAGCTTCTCAAATGCCCTAATTTTTTCCTCATTCCAATGAAAGGAATGCCTCTTCAATAGAGCTCTGAGTGGTGTTGCTATTCTACCATAATTTTTGACAAATACAAAATAGTATCCTGTAAGTCCCAATAATCTTTGACAGATAAATGCTACCATCATGCAAGTCCCAATAATCCGCATAAATTCTTGACAATTTTAGGTACTTATCACTCCGCCATGGCCTTGATCTTGTAAGAATTCACCTTCACTACTTAATGAGAGACAATGTCACCAAAGTACTCCACCTCCTTGACTCCCAAAGCACACTTAGAAGGCTTTGTACAGAGTTGACGTTTTTTGAGACTTTGTAGAACTTGGTCAACATGGTGGAGATGGTCCTCCCATGTTTAGTTGCAAATTAATATATCATCAACAAACACCAAGAAAAACTTCTTGGTAAAAAATGACTTAAATATGGAATTCATCAAACTCTAAATGTATAAGGAGCATTTGTGAGACCAAAAGGCATAACCAAAAACTTGCAAAGGCCCTTGTGTCTTGAATGTTGTTTTGGGACTATATCCTCTCTAATTTTGATTTGATGATACCCCAATTCTAAGATCTAGTTTTGTAAAATCAACATGACCATTTAATTCATCCAACAAATCATCAATTATAGGAATAGGAAACTTATCTTTGATGATGATTTTATTGAGCTCTTTGTAGTCTAAACAAAATGCACCAATTGTCATCATTCTTATACACCATCACCATTGAAGAAGAGCACTTTGACCATGATGAATAATACCTACTTCCAGCATCCCTTGTACCAACTTCTCAATTTCACTCTTTTGCACATACGAGTACATGTCAGGTCTGATGTTGGGTGGGTGGCTCCCTAGTACAAGTTGAATGGCATGATCATTACCTCTTTTGGGAGAAAGACCTTTAGCCATATCAGCAAAAACTAATGAATGTTTTCCCATGATAGACTGAAGATCTAGTGGTGTTGATGCCTATGATTGTTGAGCTTCTAGTGAAAATAAATGTGCCAAAATCCCAACCAAACCTTTTTATATAAGCCTTTCTATTTGATAAGAGCTTACCATCGGTGGCGCCTTTACTTGCAACCCTTTTATTTCAAATATCTTTCCCTCAAAACAAAAATGCATGAACTCCCCGAATATCATCTCGATTGTGACCAAGTAGTGAGCCATTAGACTCCCAAAATTGTAACTACTCCTCCAATGGGAAGGTAAAACATAGGACTAGTCAAAAGGTAGTCCCCCATGGCGAGTTTTATATCATGGCATTGTCTTGAACAGATCAACAATCATGACTTGAATTTCTAGAGTTAGAAAAATAAAACAATTCAAACGTGTGGCCAACTTGTTATTGATGAAATTGTGAGTACTTCTCAAGTCAATTAGCATTGTCACTCTCTACTTCAAAAATTCCAATACGTTGAGGGTTTGTAGCCATTAGACTCCCAAAACTGTAACTACTCCCCAAATGGGAATGTAAAACGTAGGACTAGTCAAAAGGTAGCCCCCAATGGTGAGTTTTATATTATGGCATTTTCTTGAATAGATCAACAATTATGACCTAAATTTCAAGAATTGGAAAAATAAAACAATTCAAACGTGTGGCCAGCTTGTTATTAATGAAATTGTGAATACTTCTCAAGTCAATTAGCATTGTCACTCTCTACTTCAAAAATTCCAATACCTTGCTGGTTTGTAGGGTCCTAATAGCGCATGGCAAGAGACAGTCGGATGTGGATCTTCTAATGCTTCTTCAAGTTCCTCTACTATCTCAAGTTCTACTTCTTTGGTTGTTCCTTCAATATAGAGTAGTTTCTTCTATGCACACTTATGTCATCCACTGTAATTTCTATTAAATTACCATTTTTCCCTTTTTTCGTCCATTTGTTGAGACATTAATCTAGTGGGTTGAGGAAATGGTTGTCGGGTTGCTACGATCTTTGATGCTAGTGAATGCATGTCTCCTAATAGCCAAAACCTTTTTCTCAACCCTTCTTTCCTTGGTAATAGATTCAAACAAAGATGGATCAAACAAGCATACCTCATGTTGAATGTGGTCCTTCAATCTACCAAGAAATAGGTCCTCCAATTTCTCCTCCATAACATCCCCCACTCTCATAGACAAGGTCTGGAATTGCTGGATATAATCATTGACTATCCTTGTTTGTCTTATTGTTTGGCCAATTGACTGAAGTAATTATCCACCATATTCCTACTAGAATGCATTGAAAGATCCTCCATAAAAGA
This sequence comes from Torreya grandis, assembly GCA_037957365.1. Taxonomy (NCBI): domain Eukaryota; kingdom Viridiplantae; phylum Streptophyta; class Pinopsida; order Cupressales; family Taxaceae; genus Torreya; species Torreya grandis. The sequence continues at coordinate 647,034 of JARHVA010001085.1, read as the reverse complement.
TAACCATGTGATGATAATGCCTTGCTTCTTTTCAGCATAAAGCCAACGATACCAAATGAATTGATCCAATTCCAAATATAGAGATGTCATTGCAACATTTTGTCTACATGGGACTTAATGTATATTAAAAACATGTTCCATTTGGAAAATACAATTGAGCATGTCCTTACCATCAAATATTTGCATGTCCATCTTTGGCATAAAATTTTGACATCCCACATTAGAATTGCGCAATTGCTAAATCAGAGCACTATTAGAGTCAGTACTGTGTGAATTCGCCAATTCATTAGGAGCGGTAGAATAAGTTGTCTCCTAAGTCTTGGCTTGCAGAAATGTCTTTTAAAATTCCATCAAACTGTGGACAGATGTTGCGAGATGATTCAAACTTGTAGATGTGGTTGCCATGGTGTCTTGGAGCTGAGTTATATCTTTTTTTCGTATCCATCTCTTTCAGTCCATCTTTGCAAGCCATGGTAGATATTTAAGTGTGCCTCAAAATTTCATAGATCCCACTAGCATTGATCCTTGTTCTTCATTTCTTGAATTCTAGCTTTAATTTCTTCCCATTTCATAGTATCTTCCCCAAACTTGCCCATGTCTACCTCTAACTCTATTTCCTCCTTGTAAGGAGTTTTCTCAGGTGTGACTATATTCTTGCCCCTACCGTGGGTAGGACCTAACATGATGTGGCTTGACTGGGAGTCAAAAATAGGGTAATAGGAGCCTTATATTGTTGTGATCACCTCTATAGGATGAATCTAGTGACTACTATATTGCGCAAGGGTGAAAAAACCCAAAAAAATTGAGAATCTACCAAAACTTAGGGTTTTCAGAGACCTATATCATTTCAATTGCCTCGCTAAAACAAGGCCAACAACTACTATAATGCTCAAACGTACAAAAACCCGAATCCAATGCTTGATACAAACAAAAACCCTAAATTACCCCTAGATCAAAAGTTTTCAATTTTGAACCACACTAAACCAAACAATAGAGCGCTACAACTTCCAAACCAAGTAAAACTAGATTTAGGAAATTAGACACCAAATTGTAGGAAAAAATTGCAGATTTACCTAGAATATTATTTTCCGCTTCCCTCTGTTGTCCTAATGCACTGCAACACTTTGCCTAAATCAAAAGCTCTAATACCATGTGTGATGAACTTACTATATCATAAAAGCATATTTAGAGCAATAGATAGAAATTCAACAATGCACATGAACTGATTAACATCAATTATCTGCAAATAAGAGCTAAATAGAGCAAATACATGCAAAATAAGTAAAATGAAGAGCATAATACTGAAGTATAGAACTGAGCCACTTTGAGGGAGCAACCTCTACAATCCTTGCAATAAGAACAAAACTCGAAATATATGATAATTCATTCCTAAACACTGCCTCCTATATATACCCTAATTAAGCTACGAGGACTCCATAAGCCAACTACTCCTATCAATATACAAATGGTGAAATTATCATATGACTAAGTCTATGGCTATACGCATTTTATGTCGGCCACACATATCCCGAGACCCCAATAAGGCAAAAGGTTGAAAACCAAGCAATACAATAACATATCAAAAAATTCAGGCATCAAAGGGAAGAAAAGTGCAACATTGTTTCAACATATTTGGAGTCAATTAAAAAATTTAAATAAAAGTTCCTTATTAATGTAAGAAATATACTATAAACTAATAAACTGTTGAAATATATTTCTAAATTGAAATACTAACCATCACAGCCACCAATGTGTGTGCCTCCAATGAATACATTCGGGACAGTCCGTTGTCCTGTCCATTCTTTCAAAGCTGCCTGTACATCTGGACCATCGCCTGCATAAGCAAAATCCAAATAACCATTGCATACAATCAAACACATATCACCAGATCTTAAGAGAAATTATTTAACAGAAATGGACAGGAAGACATTCAAATCAAATTTCTTATAATGGAAATTCTTCAAATCAGTCATATGTAATTTGGTCAATGGCAGCCAAACAATGCCAATGTTGAAAACAATCAATTAAAAGGTACTCACTACTCAAAAATTGAAAACTCAATCATTGAAAGGGTAAAACTGTGCAAGAATAAAAATGCCGTGCAGGTTGCAACATGATCAAACACATATCATTAACCAAGTGATAGAGGCCACCCCATCTTCACTTAATATAAACATATTGACTAATCTCTAATTGTAATCATCAACTATAGATGCAATGAAAAAAATTAAAATGGACACATGCATGTTCAAAGGAATTCGCAAACAGATTTGAAAATATCAGTTACAAGCTTATCCTCAAGCCTAAAGCTAAAATAATCTATCCAATATGAATACATCTCATCTATTCGATAAGACTCAAAATTATCAAACAAAAAAAACTGGGTGTAAAGCACTCGAACTAATCTAAAATCCCTATTAATATAAACTTCATTAGTAAAATCCTCATCTTATTAATCTACTCGTCACAAAACACTCGCTCACACACATTACACAAAAATATAAATGGGTAATTCTAGCATCAAAATAATTCCCAAGTTGTGCTCACTAAACTTCTTATAGCTCTCATAATGAGAAGTCTTCCCATGCTCTTGTTTCCTCAGTTTTTAATGATCCTTAAATGCCAATGCATGATGGGTCCATTACATTCATGGTTTGGATGCCCACCTCACATGAAATTTAATACTTGGGTATTTTGGCCAACAGTAGGTCAAGAAACATTTAATAGAGATGTAGCTGGGCATCTCCTAGGAATAATAGTAACCTCTGAGTTCTTCCCCCATATTTGCTAGCAGCCATGTAGCAGGTCCTCAAAATTTCAGCATACTGACCAATTAGACATTGCACTTTGTTTTCTCTATCTCGCCTCTGCATTTTCACCTAAACTTCTAGACCTTTCCTAGAATTACATTGAAAGATATAACATAATTCACCTTTTGCAAGTGGTTATTCTATCTTGTAAGTTGAAATCATTTTATTTACACCTGATTGCAACTCGTCAACTGTTTACCCTTCAATTTCAAGTACAGCGCATCATAATTAATTCAAAATTCCTCCAAGGCCTTCAACTTTTGTGCCTACTGACCAGATCAGCCCATGCTCAAAACTACAATACAAGAATCAAAACTACATTTGTGTATGTCCAGCCTCAATTTCAGCCCTATGATCTTCCGTTGCAGGCAAAGGGTGCACGGGTGTTATTGGCCACTCTCACTCAAAATTTTGTAAGGAAATCAATGAGGCCCATGGATGTCAACAACTAAGTCTATGGAGTCATGATTTTTGCTAAAATCAATGAGGGTCACACCACAGCATTCTTCCAATCACTGTTCTCTTTACCCTTGAGGATTGCTATTGAGTAATTCCCAGCATGGAAGCCAGGGAGGCAATCAATATTTCTTTCCGTTCTTGGTTTTTCTCCTCTATTTCCATTTCTTAATCATGATCATTCAAAAATATTTCCTCATGATCTTCATGTACACACTCCTGCGTATTTTTTACCTCAAACAAAACATATTTGTAGTTAAGAAAACCTGTTTTGAGTGTAAAACATCAATGGTAGCAGAGTCTTCTCCTCTTCCTTTTGACCGCTGAGCAGTAAAAGTAAGAGATTAATTTATATTTTTCATTGCCTCTTAACTCTACTCCTATTGTTGGACTATTTTTAGAGGGCAATATTGCTGTAAGGTGACTCTTAACAGCATAGTTACCAAATGCGGCTGGATCTAAACAAAATCCAGCCAGATCCAGATTTTTCAAGCGGCCCAGATAAGTTCGTTTGGGTCAGAAGGTTTTCTGTGAAAACAAATGCCCAAAATCCATATGGCATATATATTATATAATATTACCAATGAGATGTGGGTGAGTTTGTAAAGTGGTTTGGTTGTTTCAAGCCCCACCTAGGTTCAAGTCTCACTAAGGTATCTAAGGCCGGATGTGGCCGTCATGGGCATTCTCAGGCCCATTGTGGCCGTCATGGGTATTCTTGGGCTGGTTGTGGCCATTGTTGATATTCTTGGACTAGTTGTGATTGTTCATTGGTATTCTTGGGCTGGTTGTGGCCGCTGTGGGTATTCTTGGGCCGGTTGTGGACGTTGTTGGTATTCTCGAACTGGTTGTGGCCGTTGCTGATATACCTAGTACATGTGATAGATGATCACTTTGGGATATGGGCCCCCGATTGTGTCCCAAACTGGTTCGTAGCTCCAATCAAAAGCAAATATCAATCAAATATATATATATATATATATATATATATATATATATATTAGCATTTTATAGTACTTTATTAATGTTTTTCATTGTATTTGTCAATTTTGAATATTTATAAATCTATGAACTTTTTCAAGAATTCTGGATTTCCGAATTTTTTTGCCCTCCCGAACAGATCCAGAAACTTGGTAACTATGGTAAATAGCCTCTACACGTACTTTTGCTAGTCAAATGGCAGCATCAAGAGTAGCTAGCTTCAAAGAATTGGCAGGCTTCAAAATGGACTCTTTCAACCACACATCAAGGTACAATATTTTTTATTAACAAGTTGGCTTGGTAGAACTACCTTGAATGATGTGCCACTGAAATAACCTTGACAAATTCTTTCAACTGCTGAATCAATGAACGCTCACATGCAAGTGCTGATCACTAACATGCAACAAGAAAAAACTGACATGCAAAGCTCAAAATCAACATGCAATGATTGATACCACACATGCAACCACCGAACACTGACATGCAACCATTAGAATTGACATGCAACTCACCAAGCTAGCAAGATCACAACTCTATGGTCTAAAATATCCCTTTCTAAAACTGATCTGATTATCCTGAGTTGCTGGTTATGTTTTTTGGTTCTTGTTTGAATGTTTTGGAACAATTAATGATGACCCAATTGCATTGAAAGAAAATACAATAAAGATAAGCAAACTCTGACTTCATTTCTTCATATGACGATCAAATATAATGAAAATCAGAATTGAACAGAGATCTGATCTGATTTATTACAGTACCAATAATGATCATAAAGATTCAATTTATCATTCTATTTCATTACATAAGCATACCCGAATACTGAAGATGGATTAGGCTTCAATGGCTTGGATTTGTAAGATGAAATAAGGCCTCCAAAGGCTGAAAATGATGAATTTTGGTTGCAGATCTGATAACACCTTCAAACCCTAGTGAGATGACAAATATAATTAGCAAATAACCTCCAATAATCTGTTGAATTTCAAATCTGGTCGCACAATTGTAATTCCAAGGTGGAATTACCACTTGGGTGTGAGGGTTTTCGTCCTCCACCGGTTCCAAATGAGGGGTTTCCGTCCTCTATGAAAAATATGGGTAGCCTCAAGCTCTCTGATGAATTTTAGAATCATAATTGATAATAACTTCTTCTATTTTCCCCTTATATAAAAAACTTTCCCCACTTGAAAACCCTAAAAGTAATTTAAAATGACTTTTTAATTTCTATTTTCCAATTGACTCTCAAAAAGCAATTAATAATTACTTTTTATTTTATTTTTCACTTGGTCTTTTAATTAATACAAGCTTTATGGCCCCATTCCCTCTTAAAACACTCCCCTTTAGCCTACGGGAATGAAAATAGGCTACAGGTCTTCTCCATTTGCATTAACTCGAAAAAGGGGACATTACAGCATTGCCTTGTTTTCATGTTCTATGGCCCTTGAAGTAGTCTTCCTAAGTATAAGACCTAAGGTCATTGTAGAAAGTTGTCCCACATTGATTTCAAGTAGTTAATCCTAGCAAGTTGCCCTTCTTCCCACCCTCGTTCACTTATTTTCAACATTTCAAAAATGCAAAGAATGAAAATAAAAAATTGTAACTCCTCCATGGTGCTTAATCAGAAATAACAAGATAGATACAAGCCCTATACTTCATAACATCACTACAAAAATCAAAATTAGAAATGGGAATCTTCTTCATTTCTCGCCAATCAAAAGCTATCCTTTCAAGACGCAAAGTTCGAAACTACTAATTTTGCTTATCCCCTATAGTGTATTCAGAAATATCAAATAACAGAACACAGACATGCCCTTGACTTAATAACATCACTACAAGCATAGATCTTAAAAATGGGAATCTTCTCCATTAGCCTATGTGGGTCCATACTTGGTTCTCTCGGTCATCTTGATAACAAAGGTTGCCCCTAGTTATGTCAAAGTTTCTCACAATTTTGGTTTTTGAACAAGAAGAAGAAATGCAACTTCTAATATATCAAAGAACAAAAGAGTTGCATAAGATAAGAAATGCAATGACAATGAAAACGAAAATCACATCCCATAAAATATTAGAGATGCTAAACATCTGAGCCTTTGCCTCAATAGGCCAAAGGTCTACATCTTTCTAAAAAACAAGAAAAATTGGCTCTAGTATGCATATATAGCCAAATTCGTACATAAAAATTTGCAACACTTCCAAGTTTAGGGTTAAAAGATTCTCAGTAAAAGCTAGTTCAAGTCTCGTTTTCCAAAGGATTTCACTAGCAGACACCCTTACCATGCTATATCCCCTTAACTATTTCTACTTATCCAAGTGTTCCCTAAAAGAGTGAACACTTGCACAAGCACATGATTTAAAAATCACGGCTAGGAAACTAACTGACAACAAACAAAGTTTTGATTCTAGATTGGACCACATAGAATTTTATATAAACTCGTGAAATCTACAATCCATCTCTCTCCACTGCTTAACAGTCTCTAATCCCTATTGTAGGAAAGAGCATGAAAAAGTAAATGAAAAAGGTTGCTAGAGAGAGAATATTCTCTTCAAGTTAAACTCAAACTTAAAGTGGGGATAAAATCAATCTACTTGGATAATGGTGAAAACTACAATTAAGATGAGAATCGGTCAAGTCAAGAAAAAAAATCCAATGATGAAGACTTCACTTGAGTTCACAGATAAGTATAATTAAAAATCCAAATTTAATTTTTAACAATACAAACATGTGCATAATGAATTAATCGCTAAAAGTGAATAGCTAAAATACACGAACATTGTGATTTAATTTCCAAGCCTTGATGAAGCACCAGCCACCAAGGGCTATTATTCATGATCATGATACCCAATCCCAAAGTCTTACTTAGCCATCATATTTATTGGGACCTGATTCATTGGTTCCATAGTGTGTGCCCTTCCAAGGGATCCTTTATGATTTCTTCCAACAATAATGCAATTTCAAATTTCGAATTATTTTTTATAGAGCAATTGAAAATGAATTCATTGTTTCTGTATGTTCTCAAGCCCAAGAAATCAGCTCTGATACCACTGTTATGAGTCCAACTCTACATAGAGGAGAAGAGAACTTTCCATAGACCGGTGCACATAACCACTTCTACCCCAAATCATGCCCAGCTCAAACATCTACGTACCTCTTTATAGATAATATCCCCCATTAACTCTTTTATCTTTCACATCTAGGATTATTAGACTTTAGAAAAATATTTGCTAACTAATAAAAAATAAGTCTGACATAAGCATAAAAACAGTTAACAGAATAACTAAATTAACTATCGAGATTCTTAATCACCCGCATAAGGTATTAATAACTAATACTGAAGTGAGCCATCCTCAAGCATCGTAAGCAGTGTATAATTAAATGATCTTTAATATTATATCGACCAACCCTGCACTCTCTTTAGCATTGTGCAAGTGATACAGTGGACATGCTGCTAAAAAGAGCAAGAAAGTTTGTACCCAATATCTTATGTGGGCCAAAACCGCTTCTCAGATACTTGATATTGATTTTAAGTTGTGACATGAGGCTTAGGTTGCCACAAAACATGCAAAATGATACATAAATCTTTACATATTTCCTAGGAGGCAACCTGCCAAAAATGTTAATGAGTTTTTGGGTGTGACAGAACTAAAGATGTTTATGGTTGACAGAAGGCTACATTTTTTTCAATTTTTCCTCTAATAACCAAAAAAAGGATTTTCTGATCAAACCCCTTATGCTATATAAGGTTAGTATTTGTGTTTAATAGCATGAATGGTTTAGTGTGATCAAACCCCTTGTGCTAAAACAAGGTCAGTATTCATGTTTTATAGACTGAAATCTTTGCTCTGAACTGAATCAGAATCTTTAGTTTCCTTCCAGCTCATGTTCTCTAATCACCTTCCTTTGTGTCATTGCCTGAAGACACTTGTTGAGCCCATAGTCCAATTTGTATGTCTCAAGTCACACTACTTTGTTCATATTCATCAAAACAGAAAAGCGTGTGCTCTAGCTGAAATGGAATATGATATCATTGAGTTCGACAATGTTAAGGTCAAAATTGGTGTTATCTAGAGGAAGATGGCTTATATTAACCTCCCAAATGCATGCTTCATGTTACGACACTAGCCATAAAGTAGAGGAACGTCCTTTGACAAGAAAACCTCTCTACAAGCTTGTATAGAAAATAAAATCTAAAACTCAATCGCCTGATGGCTGTGGCCGAGTTGATTTAAGAGTTGACAAAAGCTGTGGCTCTTCTCTCAGTCCCAGGTTCGATCCCCAGTCTATATATAATCCCAAGGCAATAGTTGAAACCATTTCAAGGAACAGGATCAAGCCACTGAATGTCTAGACTCTAGAGAGGGGTAGCAGATCGTAATCAAATACATCTACAAACACAAATTAAATAAGATGACAAGAATTGAATAAACAATCATAATACTTGGCAACAGCAAGGGTAAATTCAAAAGGACAAATTCCCAATTTTCATCTTTGTCACGGAATAAATCCACCGATCTAAGTGAATAACAAAATTTCGAGTCCAAATTGTTTAGGAAGCTTATCATGTGAAAAAACTGGATTGCAATTAGAGAACATGAGAAGGCAAATTACATCTGCATACCCTAGAGGAGGACATGCAACAAAATTGATTCAGAGAAGCCTGCCATGTGATCTAGAGTTGTTTTATATTTACACATGTCCATCAACACCCAAATGGCCCGTGAAAAGACCAGCCAAGAAAAACTTAATTATGGGTAAGGGTAAGGGTATGGGTAATACTTACTTTCAGTATCGAGTTCAACCACGTTGATCTTGGCACCCAACCTAGTCAAGAGTTGCTTCACTTGTGTACAATACGGGCAGTATGTCTTGCTGCAATGCAATGCAAAACCCCAAAATAATATCAGCCCCTGATAGAAATAAGAAAACGAAAGAACAGATGCATATTATATGAGATCGGAACCTGAAAACAACAACAGGGTGGGAGGAAACGGTAGTCCTGGCCTTCTCCATTGCCTTTGCAATTAACTCCGGATTCTTGCTGCTCGATACGCCCATGCACTTGCACCCTACAACAGACTTAGCTTTGTATGGCCTACCCTTTTATTATGCCAACATCTGTTTTTAAGTCTTGCCTGCAACGAATAATGGATTAAAATAATAATTCTTTTACAATTAATTAATAAAATGTAAGAATTTATATTTCTAAAGTTATTCTATTGAATTTTTATATTTCTAAAGTTATTCTATTGAATTTTTATAATTTTTGGATTTTAAAAAAATATATTAAAATTAATTATATCTTATTTTAATAATTACACAATTTTCCATGTTCTTATGATATAAATTTTTTTTATTTTTAAATAAAAATTTAAAAACAGACATGTGTATATGTATTTATGAATTTAGGTAACTAAAAGATAGGTGTACACCATATTCTCCATTTCATTTATATAATAGGAATCAGTTTTTAAATAATTAAATTTTATTCAACGAATAAAAAAATTGGAATGTATATTATTCTATCAATTTCTAAGTTTGACATAAAATTTTACAATTAAATAATAGAATATTTTATATATCATTTCATCATTAACATTATAAATAATGATTAGTAGTGACAACACATAATAATTAATTTTTATTTAACGAATAAAAAATTTGGAATGTATATTATTTTATCAATTTAGAAGTTTGACATAAAATTTTACAAATAAATAATAGAATATTCTATATATGATGTAAGCATATTTCATCATTAACATTATAAATAATGATTAGTAGTGACAACACATAATAATTAATTTTTATTTAACAAATAAAAATTTGGAATGTATATTATTTTATCAATTTCCAAGTTTGACATAAAATTTTACAAATAAATAATAGAATATTCTATATATGATGTAAGCATATTTCATCATTAACATTATAAATAATGATTAGTAGTGACAGTGCATACCAACATTAATTACTAAATTCATTGAAGCAAAGATGCCAAATAACCCCTGGTAATTGTTGGAAGAATTTATGAAAATATATAATAATAAAATTTTAATAATACATTGCATATCTTTGATGATGAGATAACACATATTTGTCACAAATTTTTTTTAATGATGAGATAACAAATATTTATTACTCTATAATAGAAGCTAATCATCTATAAACATTGAAATTATATTGCTGACCTATATCTAAGTTAATGTTCTTTGCACCTACATCAATTTTACTTCTTTTTCAATATTAGTTCAATTTTTTTCATTCCCTAATAAAAATAATCATGACAACATTTCAAGTTATTTATATTTATTAAATATCTTTGATAATATTATTTATTTAAATATATATATATAAATAGTTATTTTTATAATATTGATTCATAAATAATGTTGGCTCTGTTGGTCAAATTTGGCCCACATACAAAGCTTCTATCTGGGTGGATGCATTGAACAGAGTTTTGGATGGAATGAATGGTCCAAAGATCACATGTAGCTTGCAAAGCTTTTGAAACACTTTTAAGTGAACTTAAAGTGTAGTTTGTCAAAATTTGAGAAAGCAAGTTCTCATGATGATCATGACCTTCATGGACATAAAGTAAGTTTCACAAATCTCAAAAACTCATTTTGACCCTTAAAAGTTTAAACACAAGACTAGAAGAACCAGACCGTCATTACATGTCACAGAGAAATACACTAGTCAACTCGATTGTACATTTAATAAGTTCACTTAGGAGGCTTCTCAGAGCTGAAAGATTACATGGACATGAAGTCCTTCATGCCTAAATCATGCTCTACAAATTTTATGTCTTGATAAGCTTGCTATCTCAAGATATAAGTTTTTAAAGTTAGATTTGTAGATTGAAATGTGCATGGGGAAGTTAAGTTTAGGCCTCAGCAAATAGTCATTTGAATTTAAATGTCCCAAGGTTGAATGTGTGACTATCTAGTGTCCGAATCATAGAAGTTTGAGTCAAGATCTAATGGTGAGCGGTGACCTGACAGTGTTAGTGGAACCTGAAGATCTAATGGCATGTATTTGATCATGCATTGAAGATCAATGGTGAGCATCAGGTCAAAAAGTCAGTATAAACATGTCGATGACAAGTGTCAAGATCTCAAATATCTAAACACAGATCCAACGGTGTGCAACATCTAACAAAGCTAGTGGGTTCAAGCAGATCGACAGTACACAATCCATCATACAAAGTAGATCTAACGGTGAACGACGGGTCAAAAAGTCAGTGAATCTCAAAGACAAATGTGCAGGTGAAAAGTATCTCAATTGCGTTAAATTGATAGAAGATCTATGACTCATGTTCATTCGTACAAAGGGAGATCTATGGTATGCATGAGGTCAAGAAGTCAAAGATTGATAATAAGATCCTAAAAATGAATGAAGAGATGTTAGGTGGCACATTTTAAGGAGCCCAGATCAAGATCAATAGCTAAAATTAAAAGTCAAAAGCTAAGAGACTTCAGAGGTCAAACATGTTACCTAAGTTGAATTAGATCAGTATTTCAAAGGGCGTATGTCACCATTGGAGCTCAGTCAAACATCGTTAAGTATGAGACACAGTCATACAGTCAAGATCATTAATAATAAAGCTTTGACACCATTGAAGCTCTGTATGAACCTCTAGTTCTAAGATTTGGAACATGTAAGGTCCATCTTCTGGGGTTGCCGTATTATTCCCTAACTGTGTTCATTTTTTTTTTAAAGAAGATATGTGCATACAATGAGTCCTTGGTTCTTATAGAGTTCAAAGGCAAAATGGGTATATTTAAACTTAATGGAGATCAAGAACGAGGCTATGCAGCTTGTAGGCTTGTTATCAATATATAGTAGCTATATGAAAACCAATGATTGGATTGGTTTTCAATCTATAGTAAATACCTATGTTCAAGTTGGGGTAGGGGCAGGGTTGAAGTGTCTTATCTTTAGACATGGCTATATCTTCGATAAGCAGGTACTTACTGCCACTCAAAGCAGACATGGCATGGCTCTATCAGGATCAAAGATATGAGGATTTTGTCCTCATAATGAAGCAAGTGGAGATGGTATGGAGGATCAAAACAAAGAGATATGATGGTTGGAGAAAGTAGTTAAAGCATTCATTTTTGTTTTAGATCCTTTAAAGAATTTATCTAACGTTAAGATCATGACTCATCATCCTCAAACAGATTCTTGTCTTCTAGTGCATTTCTCGGCCAATGAGAATATCTTGAAGACTATTGGAGAAAATGAAGGTTGGCTTGTTGATGAAGGATCATTCCTAATTGGATCAAAAATGGTTCAAAATTCAAGAAATGTGATGGCAGTTCATTGATTGATTTCTTGATATGTACTCCCTCTTATCTCTTCACCTTTTCTCTATATTACCCATTCTTTCCCATTTGCAATGGATTGATCCCTCTCTTGGGCATGACTAGACTCTGCCAATATTGATCTTTGTAACCTCCTGAAATAAATAGATAATTGTTTTAGATTTTATTATTCTGATATAGTGTGTTAATGTTAGTTTGATTTGCATATGTGGTAGAGTTTCTCCCTTGTCAAGTCTTGATCTCACCTAGCTACTGGTTTATCTTATTATGCAGGTCATATCTAGTGTTTAATGTCATTTAATTGAAGCTAGTATATGAATACATTGACTAGTTAGTGCCTTGAATTAGGGATTTTTATCACTTTTCTCAGGTTTTGATCACTTGGTGAACTTCTGCATGAAATATTGATGCATAACAAACATTTGGAGTTGTAGATTCAATATATTGCTTGTCTCATTAGTGTTTTTAGAATTTCAAATAGACTAGATGAGCAATCAATTTAGGAGCATCACCAACATTAGCTTAGATTTCTCTTCCAGTTATTTTTTCTCCCTTTTTACCTCAGTAATTAGTAAGTTTTAATGGAAATGAGCTAAGTGATACATCAGAGGAGCTAGCCTCATTAAAAATCCTAAAGGTCTGACCCAAAATTAGGTAACCCACAGTCTAGGGTCATTCCCATGTTGGACTAGATTTGTGTAGGGGACCTGAACAATCCTTTGCTCAGCTAGGGTACAATCTAAGTTTACAACAATTTATGGTATGCCTGGTGGGACTAAGATCCAAAAGAGTGGAAAGATTGTTGGTGTGTCTTTCCTCTAATTAGCTTTTGGAAGCAAGTAAGTTAGCACCAATGGTGACTCCGAATCAAAGCTTCTAGTTGTAAGCAGCCCATGTATGTCTCATTAAAGATTTTAATTAGTTATTACATCTCATTTGACATATGAGGTTGATATGAACAACTATGGTGGATACCCCCATCATTCACCTCCTAATCAGCTTTACCAAGAGTTCTATCAAAGCTATGATGAGCCTTATCAAGTTTCTCATTATCTTTGTTATCAAGGGCATGGCTCTTACCTTTCTCATGACCTATATCAGCCCTACCATGCTCTCTATTAGCCTTATGGTGAGTATTACCAACCATATACAGAGCCCTACTAGTAGTATGGTAGCCCATACCAATCCTATGATAACCCTCATGAATCCTATTGTCTTCTTAATCAGACCTATCAAGCCCTAAATCAATCCATCTCAAGCTTCAAACAAATCTTGTTTGGATATGAGAAATAAATGGTAAGCATAGATACCCAAAAGAGTTATGGACAAGAGATTTCCAAGCATGAAATTCAAAACATGAGAGCTAATTTGTAGCAATCTAAAGAGGTAGGTGCATCCTTCATAAGGCAAGGCCACTCAAATTTCAATGTCGATATTCTAGACATAAGTGGTCTAATAGGAAACATTGAAGAGAGGCTAGTAGTTTATGAGGAACCCTAGGGTCATCATAATCATCATCATGTTCCCATAGAGCTGCCCTTTTTCCTTCATGAATGCCAAACCAATGTTTATCATGGCCCTCAAAAATTAATTCAGACCTTGTCTAACTTTCCTACCTAGAAGTCTATCTAAGAGACGCCTCAAAAGGTTGAATAAGCATGTTTTGAGGAGGCTAATCTCCATGTTTCTCAATTGACCATATAGGGGACTTCATCTTTAGTTTTACAGGAAGACATCTCTAACCAATTAGTCCATGATTTTGAGGTTAATTTAGCCAAGCAAATTGAGTTTACAAATTAACATCTCTAGCATTCAATAATAGTTGCAAAGGCAACACAATAGTAAACTCCTTCTTTCTCACCCATAATAAAAATAAGTGCAGAAGCAGAGGTTTTTAAACCTAAGGTTATTACTTGGAATCAAATTCAATAATCAAGAAAGAAGGAAAAACAATCAAGAATAAGCTAAGATGATGAATTCAAGATCAAGCAGGAGATCATCCAACCTCCACTCCTTTCCCCTCGAAAGTCCAGAACCTTTCCTTCATGGAAAGCTATTCAAGAAATGGTGCAACAGAAAGAAGATGTGAAGATGATCCAAGAGGAGTAGCTCCATGAGCTAAATTAGGTATATATGGTAACTTTTGTGGATCCTTCTCATCTTATTGAGTACTTTTAGGGATCTACCATGCCACTTTTGGAGGAAAAACCTCTTTTTTGTGAGGAAAATGAAGAATATGTAGCCAAAGAGATAGAAAATGAAGGTGACTTGAGTGATCAAGAGGAAGAAATCATTATTGGGACACCACTTGGGAAGGACAAGCATGATTATGTCTTTCATAATGTTAAAAAATATGAAATAGAGGTTGAGATACAAGTATAAGAACAAGTGCAACAAGAAGTTATTTCTTATGATCCTCTTGATCACCTGCCAACTGTCTCACCTCAAGAAGCTCCTCAAGAGCCTATAAAATTAACCATTGGTGAATGCAAGCCATCCAAAGAGGATAAGATTCAAGGTAATTATGATGATTTATGGCAACAATATATGGATATTTGTGATGAATATCAAGCTTTTCAAGGTCTCACACTTCCCATGGAATATCTTAAAAACAAATCAACTACTAAATCTATTCATTTTGGCTCACAAGAAGAACAAATTCATAAAGATAAGAAGAATAAACATGTGTTTACTGATATAGTACCTCAAATTATTGTTCCTAAATACCAATCAATTGAGGAAATTATACCTTTTAACATGCCATAATAGGGTAATCATGAAGATCTTGCCAAGTCACCATCCAATGTGGAGCAGAATCAAGGTATAATGGAAGACATATCAGATCATGATCAACGTATGGATGAGGTAGAATTAGTACCCTTGATGCAAGGAAGAAGAATATGGGAGGAAGATGATTGGTCTTAGATCTATATCTTCAATCTATGTACCTCAGAATGAAGATAAGAGGCCCAACTACATCATTAAGAAGACATGAGCATCCAATTACTCTTAGCTGCAGAATAGAGCTATGAAGAAAAGGCAAGCATGCTTCAAAGTTTCAAGGTGCACCAAATAGCTTTTCATTTAACCGTAGAGGGAATTTTATCACTACAGGTTAATTGTTCTAGGTTTGCTTTGTTTCAATAAGTGATTAGAACAAGCAGTAGTCTACTTCCCTTTTGTCTTGTTTTCCCTGTTTCCTTGGCTTAGTGGTCCTTGCTTTATTTAAAATAGTTTCCCTTCTATTTTGTGTTTCTCTTCAATAAGTGCCTTGGGTACTTTATTTTTGTTTTGTTCCTTTTGGTCCTTATTTGTTTCAAGAGGAGTTATCCAATGGTCGACAACCACTTTAGATCAACATGTTGAATAAGAGAGGAGACTCCATACCTAAAGGATCAGTCAAGACAAATGGTTTGGGTTCTCAAGCATATTAGGCATGCTTCCCTTTGAATCACCAAAGATGTTAGCCAAATTTGGCCCACATACAAAGCTTTTGCCTAGGTGGATGAGCTAAATAGAGTTTTAGATGGAATGAGTGGTTTAAAGATCACATGTAGCTTCCAAAGCTTTTGAAAGATTTTAAATGAATTTAAAGCGTAGTTTTTCAAAATTTGAGAAAGTAGGTTCTCATGGTGATCATGACCGTCATGGACATAAAACAAGTTTCACAGGTTTCAAAAACTCATTTTATGCCTTGAAAGTTCAAGCACAAGTTTAAAAGAACCAGACCGTCAATGCACATCATAGAGAAATGGACTGGTCAGCTTAATTATGCATTTAATAAGTTCACTTAGGAGGCCTCTCAGAGTTGAAAGATCACATGGACATGAATTCCTTCATGCCTAAATCATGCTCTACAAATTTCATGTCTTGATGAGCTTGTTATCTCAAGATATAAGCATTGAAAGTTAGACTTGTAGAGTGAAATGTGCGTGGGGACGTCAAGTTTAGGCATTGACAAATAGTTATTCAAATTCAAATGTCCCAAAGTTGAACATTTAGATGACACATGTCTAAATAATAGAAACTCAAGTAAATATCTAATGGAGAGTGGTGACCTGACAATGTTAGTGGGTCCCAAAGATCCAACGACATGAATTTGATCATGCATCCAAGATCAATGGTGAGTATCAAGTCAAAAAATCAGCATAAATATGTCAATGATAAGTGTCAAGATCTTAGGTACTTGAACAAAGATCCAACAATGTGTAGCATCTAACAAAGCCAGTGGGTCCAAGCAGATCGATGGTGCATGATCCATCATATAAAGTGGATCTAATGGTGAACAGTGGGTCAAAAAGTTAGTGAATCTCAAAGATAAATGTGTGGGTGAAAAGTGTCTAAATTACATTAAATTTCCAGAAGACGTATGGCTCACATTCATTAGTATAAAGGGAGATCTATGATGTGCATGAGGTCAAGGAGTCAAAGATTGACAGTAGGATCCTGAAGACGAATGAAGAGTTACTAGGTGGCACATTTTAAGGAGCCTAAATCAAGATCAATGACTAAAATTAAAATTCAAAAGCTAAGAGAATTCAAAGGTCGAACATGTGACCTAGGTTGAACCAGAGTAGTATTTCAAAGGGCATATGTCACCATTAGAGCTCAGTCAAACACCGCTAAGCATGAGACACAGTCATATAGTCAAGATCATTAATAATAAAGCTCTGATGCCATTGAAGCTCAATATGAACCTCTGGGTCAAAGATTTGGAAAATTTAGGGTTTATCTTCTAGGGTTGTAATATTATTCCCTACTATATTTAGCTTTTTTTAAAGAAGATATGTGCATATAATGACTCCTCAGTTCTTGTAGGGTTCAAAGGCAGAATGGGTATATTTATACCTAATAGAGGTCAAGAATGAAGCTATACAGCTTGTAGGCATTTTATCAATATCTAGTAGCTATATGAAAACCAATGATTGGATTGGTTTTCAATCTATAGTAAAGACCTATGTTCAGTTTGGGGTAGGGGTAGGTTTGAAGTGTCTTATCTTTAGACATGGCTATATCCTTGATAAGTAGGTACTTACCACCACTCAAAGTAAACATGGCATAGCTCTATCAAGATCAAAGATACGAGGATTTTATCCTAATAATGAAGTAAATGGAGATAGCATGGAGGATCAAAATAAAGAGATCCAGTGGTTGGAGAAAGCAATTGGAGCATTCATTTATGTTTTACAGCCTTTAAAGATTTTCTCTAACAATAAGATCATGACTTATCATCCTCAAACAAATTATTGTCTTTTAGTGCATTTCTCAGCCAATAAGAAGAGCTTGAAGACTATTGGAGCAAATGAAGGTTGGCTTCTTGATGAAGGATCATTATTGATTGGATAAAAAATGGTTCAAAATTCAAGAAATGTGATAACAGCTCATTGATTGATTTCTTGATACGTACTCCTTCTCTCTTCTCCTTTTCTTTATATTACCCATTCTTTCCCATTTGTAATGGATTGATCCCTCTCTTGGGCATGACTAGACTCTGCCAAAATTGATCTTTGTAACCTCCTGAGATAAATAGATGACTATTTTAGATTTTATTATTTTGGTATAGTGTGTTAATGTTAGTTTGATTTGAATATGTGGTAGAAATCTCTCCCTTGTCAAGTCCTAATCTCACCTAGCTACTAGTTTATCTTGTTATGTAGGTCATGTTTAGTGTTTAATGTCATTTGATTGAAGCTAGAATGTGGATATATTGACTGGTTAGTGCCTTGAATCAGGTCTTTCCATCACTTCCCTTAAGTTTTGATTACTTGGTGAACCTCTGCATGAAATACTAATGCTTAACAAACATTTGGAGTTGTAGATTTAGTCTTTTAATTATCTCATTAGTGTTTTTAGAAGTTCAAATAGAGTGGATGAGCAATTAATTTAGGTGCATCACTAAAAATAGCTTAGATTTCCCTTTTAGTTATCTTTCTCTACCTTTTTACCCCAACAATTAGTAGGTTTTGGTGGAAATGAGCTAAGTGATACATCAGAGGAGTTAGCCTCATTAAAAATCCTAGAAGTCTGACCCAAGATTTAGTAACCCACAGGCTAGGGTCATTCCCATGTTGGACTAGATTTGAATAGGGGACCTAAACAATCCTTTGCTTAGCTAGGGTGCAATCTAGGTCTACAATAGGACCCCAAATTTTGGCTAAATGTTTTGATATTTTGGCACGAAACCAACACAATGTGGAAGGAGCATAGCATGGAAAGACTATATCATGGAACTCGAATGGCATAGAAACATCATAGTGTGGAACCTACAGGGCATGAAATCACAAGGGCATGGAAGCACTATCATAAGAAGACCCAATCAAAGAAAAGAATTAACCACGAGGGATCCAAGAGCTTAGGATTCAGAACAACAGTGAAAGACTTGGGTAGTGCATGGGAAGCGGGAGGCAGTTAAGAAGTAATTCTCAAGGGTTACCGAGACCTTATTGATCAAGAGTTTTGCACTGGCTCTGTAAGGAGATGGACACATGGTAGCAAGGATCTAGCATAGAGCAAGTATATAGGGGTGCAAAGGTTTGGGTCTTTAAGAGACATTAGTTTATATATCTCCATGACTCTCATTTTGTAGATTGTCCATGTCTCTCCTATCATTAATATTGTAAATACTTGCTCAGGGATAAACAAGTATAAATACCCCTATTGTAAAGTATTACGATGATGGATTTTTTGGATAGAATTTTGGCTGAAGCATAATTTATGAATTGTAGATATTATAATCATTAGGATGTTCATGTTCAAGTTAAGTTAGTAGTTGTGTATCTTCAGTAGGTTCTAGTTGAGCACTCGTTGTTGGTTCTTAATATGAAACCTATGCTAGCTTTTATTTTTTCTAAGTAACAAATCTGAATTACAATGGCATTAATCTATGTAGTTATGGTGGTTAAGCTTAGTAATCCAAGGATCAAAGTAGTTTATCTTTACTTCTATGTAATATATAATTAAATATATGTTTAACCCAAAGAATATAACTAGTTAATGTTACTACATGACATAACGTGAGGGAACCGGTCTCTAGTTGCATGCTTCAGATAAGCACACAAGACCACAGTCTTGCATGAAAGAGCCTGTACGCTAGCTCGTTGGGGATACACTTCAGCACCCAAAGCACTATTAAGAATAAAAACACAACATTTTGGTTCTGTTGCTGGGACCCGTAGTACTTGTTGCATAGTAATGTAACATGTTTGAGTATATCACCTTGAGAGTATTAAGTAATGGATTACTGGAGTTGAAGATAATTTTATGATTCCTTACCTTGAACCAGAAGTTTTTTCATGATAGTGGGTATAACAAAATCTCTACAGTGCATTGTATAAAACTTTATTTGTTGAGATTCTAGTTCATTTGCACACTTGGCTATTTGTTTATGCTTAAGGACAATCATGAAACCTTGGGAGACAACAATCTTAGACATTAGAATGATAAAGAGCCTTAACATGACTTAGAAAACTATGGACATGAGCTATTAACATCTAGTGGAGAGGAGTATTCAATAGCTACATTCTAGAGTATGTTGTAACTACTTATTCTTGTCCTAAAGAAGCCAAGTTCCAGTTCCTCAGAGAACCATGTGGCCATTATATTAGACATTTATCTTTAGAAATCAAGAAGTTGTTTATTAACTATGGACTCAATATTATGCCAATGGAGAGCTAAATCCCTCTTTGAATGAGCCACACATTTGGAAGGGAAGTAGAGAAGAGTTGGTAAAATATTGTAGGTTCGAAATGGTAACTAGTCAGTATGCATTACAAAAGTGGAAATATGATGAAGCTCAACAAAGGATCATAGGAGTAAGCAATATGGGAAGGGATCAGGAGAACTTGGGAAGTGCTATTAGGATCCATAGGGAAGAGAAAACACAAAATGAGGACCCCATTTCCTTCAAACTATACCCCATGTCACTTTTATCATATGAAGGAGAAACTAGTCAAATGGTAGAAACCGAAGAACCAAGTCTAAACCAACCAGACTCCCCAACCATAGTGTGTGTTCATTAATTTGAATCAAAATAAATATGTATACATAATTGGGATATAGATAGCATGGAATAAGATACTTAACCTATAAGGAATATTATAGCTAAGCTAATTGTAACTCATACAGACTTGTCACTTTCTTTCCCTCTTCAAGGGAATTACATGGCTCAATTTGGAATGCCTGGAGGACCTGGCCTTTAGAGTGGATAGATTATGGGAATACATATCATTAATCAACTAGCTACCATGCCCCACAATATGGGCATTATTGTAGGTGGCATTAGAGGCAGACTGGGAGGTGGCACATGAGGAAGTGGTGGACTCCCTCCTTCAGGGATAGGAACTAGAGGTTCTCAACAACCACCAATGTAAGCACCTCAGTTACCAATAGTGTATTATGAAATGACACTTCACGTACTTGAATATCGAGGCATGGAGAATGTAGTTGAACACATCCATAAGTGTGAACTTAATTAGAGGGCACGAGGCATCACTTCTTCTGAGAGAAAGGCCACCCAATTCACAAATACACTTTTAGAGTGAGTGCACAAATGGTATAGAAAATTTGACCTTTAACAAGTGGTGGTTGATTATGATCAAATTAAAATGACACTCTTTCAAGAATTTGACATCCCTAAATTTAAACAACAAAGTATAGCCACACTGAAGGACATAAAGTAGGAACTTACTAAAAGTGTATGAGAGTATGATGCAAGGTTCAAAACATTGTTCTCAAAACTGTCATTTCAAATCAATGTTTCTTAGCATGCACAGTGGTTTGTGGGAGGTTTGTTACTTCCCTTTTCATGAACACTATCTCAAAAGACCTTCACTAGACCATGTAAATATTTAGAAGCCACCCTCCATGCTGAAGCCATTGGTAGTATTAACACTAGAATAAGTCCCTTTATGAAAGCCCAAATGGCTTTAATGGCATTGTGATTTGAAAAACTAACTGCAAATAATGCACATGATACTCCTAATGGTCTTTGGTGCATTGATTGTGAGTCTGAGGCACATACCCAAAGTAACTACCCATGCAAGAACATTCACACTGTATTGAAACTGTCATGTGAAATTTGCCATGAGGACCACAATGTATGTTCTTATCCTCTTGTAATGAGATACACACTTGAAGGTGTCTAAATACTATAAAATATGTGATGCCTGCACCCATGACACGAATGATTGTTGACTAATTAGTGACATTCATGAAGCACATGTGCATGGTACATGCCAAACCTCTATGGCCAACAATCAGGATAATGGTGGCTATCATGGTTGAGGTAGAGGACAAGGATGAGGAGGTGGTCTCTTCCCACCATGAACATTTTACAAGTGTGGATCCTTAGACCACTATCAAAGAGATTGTCTTGTTTACCCTACATGTGTTTTCTATGAAAAGGACCATCAGTTGGAAGAGTGTCCTGACTTGTACACAACCATCACTAAGGAGAGAAATGAAAAGGGTGCAAGTATGATTCGTATTAAGAAACCACAGTGGCATTCATGTTCAAGCACCCCAACATTTCAATAAGTGAATATCACTACACGTAGTGGAGGATAATCTTAGTCTACCTCTAATCTTATTAAGAAGGTACAACATGAAGAGCCTCAGAGAAGGAAGTATCCTGATGCTCAGGAACAAAAGGATGTGCTCTAGGACACTATGATGTTGGTATGGGAACTCCAAGGAGAAATTTAATTTATCAAGGACAAAGAGGCAACACAACATATTGATATGCAAAAGGCAACAGAGCCTCGAAGTGTGGCATGAGATGACTTTCAAGAGCTTTACAAGTGTATGTTGGCTGAAGACATTGTTCCATAATTAAGCATTTGGCTTAAGAATCAGGTACAAGCACCAATTGATGCTTAACCTCAAGTGACTCAATAAACTGAGGATCATTGTTTGAATCATGCTTGGTGACAAGATACCCCTATTCCTCCTACTCCTCTAGAAGATAAAGAGATACTAGTGAATGTTGCCATTGACGGTTGGGTAATTCGGGACATCCTAGTTGACACTGGCATTGAAGTCAATGTCCTCACTAAGGATGCTTGGAAAAAAATGGCTACTCCAGCACTATGACCTCCATCGCATGTGCTATTTATGGCTAATAAAACTCATGTTTTATTAATTTGTGTCCTTAAGAATGTAATGATTGATATGCTTGGAGTACCTTTCAAGGTGGATTTTGAGGTTCTCAAGTTAGTAGAGGCTGATGACTTCCTATATCTATTGGGGTGACCTAGTGTCATGAAAAAAATACGAATTTAAGTTTCAAAAAATGCTACATCAGTTTTGAGAATGCTGACCAATGTGTTATTATTCTTCTTGATCAAACACATGGGCCCCCATATGTCGAACCTATTAATGTGGAAGAAGATATAAACCACATCTATAATGTCACTGCCAGAGATGATGAGCAACATGATCCTACTTTTGATGGAATCCTCTGATGGATGGATGTACAATCCCTTTATGACACTATAAGCAATGCTTGTAATTATTGGGCACATGGTGATTATGACCTCATTGGAAGAGTGTATAATGCTGTTGAAAGTCAGGAGAGCATTTTGCATTGGTTTCATAAACACCACAAGTTTTTCTACCTTATTACTAGACAAGTCATGAGGGGACCAATGATAGATGCACCTTTAAAAAGACTCAATGTAGCCCCTTAGTTTCACTACCACATAGAGGTATGTGACTTTGTCCAGCACCTTGAAGAATTTTATCACATTGGCACTGATCGTATTCAACCCTTGGTTCAACTCTTTGATGGTGTATCTTCAATATGGTGGTGAACCCATCATAAGAAAATTCTCCAATGGGATCAAGTACATTTAATCTTGCATCATCGATTTCATCATGACAACAAAGTCAGGGGAACAATAAGCTATAGTGGAGTACAAGCACCTAAACCCCATATTGAAGCCTATGAGATAATGTGGAGAGATGAAGAGTCTTACTTAACAGAGTACTTGTGGGTGCATGCATTTTATGGAACTTTATACACTTGGGAACGAGCATGGTATGTTCATGAAGAGCAACACATGGGTACTCGATTTTGGCATCTAGTAAAGGAGAACATGAACTCGACACTATCTTATTCCTCTCTATGGATGGATTTTTACCTCACTCTTTAGGCCATACATGAAATAGTTGTTAGTGACCTGAGTCCTATTGAAGATTGCCTGAGAAATATCCATCATGTTCCTGAAGAAGAACTAGTCCTTGATCAGGATTGATGTGAAGAAATATGTCTAAGAAAATAAAAACTAGTGTTTCAAGTAGAAGAAGGTGAAGGATCCAATCCACTTGACCCTTTATCAAATAATTTGGATGTTTTTATGGACTATGGAACATGAGCTATTCATGATACTAGTGTTGATACAAACCACCCCTACTCCAAGCCAATCCAAACTATCTAGTGCAACATTGGCATGGAGAAAGAACCAAAAATGGCTACTGTAGGAATTACTAGACTGATACTAAAATTTCAAAGATATTTGAGCTATTAAAATAATATCAATATGTCTTTCTAAGAATCTACTGTGAGATGAAAGGAGTTCATCCATACCTAGGTAAGATGCATATTAAATTGGTTGATGGAGCTCGACCAGTCAAAAAAGGCCATATCAGATGAATCCTAATTTATGAGCATACGTAAAGGAAGAGATTGATAGTATGTTATGCACTAGAGTAATCACCCCAATTGATGAATCTAAGTGGGTTAGTCCCATGATGATTAGTATAAAAAACTATTGATGTATTTTAATTTGCATTAATTACTAGGTCCTTAAAGCATCTTACATCAGTAATCCTTTCCTAACACCATTCACTGAGGAAATCCTTGAAGGTGTTGTTGGGTGTGAGATATATACTTTCACATATGGATTTTATGGATACCATCAGGTCCACATCACTGAGGAGGATCAACCTAAGATGACGTTTGCTACTGAATGGGGATCCTTCACATATATTGTCATGCCTTTTGGGTTGAAGAACGCACTAGATGTGTTCTCACGTATAGCCATATAAGACTTTAAAGATTTCATCCATAACTTTCTTCAAGTCTACTTGGATGATTGGATAGTTTATGGCTTGGTCAAGGACTATTACTCTAACCTAAGGCTCATGCTTGAGCGTTGTCTAGTCTTACATATATCACTGAGCTTAAAGAAGTGCCTATTTGTTACACATTTCGGTGTGCTCCTAAGACATATTATTTATAAGGATGGACTTCTAGTAGACCCAACAAAGGTATCTATTATTCTTCACCTCCCAACACCTAAGTTTTACACGAGGTCCACACCTTTCTAGGATATATAGGTTATTATAGGAAATTCATCCATGGATATGCAAAGATTATTGTGCCTCTGGAGGAACTCTCAAAACATAATGAGCACTTCATATGGACTTGCTCCTGCCAAGAAGCCTTTGAGGTCATAAAGGGCAAGCTAGTTATCGCTCCAATCCTCTAGTTTCCTAATTGGACAAGACCATTCCATGTCCATGTTGATGCATCTGGAATGGAATTTGGTGCAATCCTTGCACAACTAGGGGAAGGTCACCTTGATCACCTAATCTACTTTGCTAGTAGGAAACTAACTCCAGCTAAGAGGAATTACACCACCATAGAGCATAAAACATTGTCAATGGTCTATACTCTGCAAAAATTTTGACACTACTTATTGGCAACTCCCTTTGTATTCTATAAAAATCATGAGGCCTTAAAGTACTTAGTAAACAAACATGTGCTATATGGATGAATTTGGCACTGGATAGTGTGATTCCAAGAGTTTCAATTTTCCATCATGGTCAAACCTAGAAAAGCCAATTATGGCCCTGACCATCTGTCTCGAATAGAGTCCAAAAAACCACCACACACTATTGAAGATGACTTTCTTGATGTTTAACTCTCCCATGTTACTCATGTACCTAAGGAGTTGGAAGATAATGCAACCTTTTTAACTACTGGCTCAATTCTCGATTGTCTCACTCTACAGGCCAAGAAACAACTTATAGTCCATGTCGTACCCTTTCAACTCATAGGAGGGGATCTTTACAAGCTTGGTCATGATGAATTTATTCACCACTATGTTATGAAACATGAATGGCTTGAGGTAATTCAAGAAGTTTATGAAGGTATTGTAGGAGGACACTATGCTAGATAGGCTACCACGTGTAAAGTTTTAATAGCTAGATTATGGTGGCCTACTCTTTTTCAAGATGCTAAGACATATGTTAGGAAGTGTGACATCTATAAACATGTAAGAAAACCCAGTCACTGAGATGTCATGCCTGTACATCCAATTCTCTCTCAAGAACCATTTGAAAAGTGGGCCATTGATTTTGTTGGCCCCATTACTCTAGTTAGACGATGAACAGGTTCCCAATATATCATCACCACCACTAATTTTATTATGCACTAGGCTAAAGCTATGCTAATGAGAGATTGCACTGTTGCCACTACTATGCACTTCATTTGGGATCATATCATAACTTGGTTTGGATGCCCACTAAGTTTTACTAGTGATCATAACACCCATTTTATAAATGAAACTATTTGTATCCTCCTTGATGAGTTCATGATTGCTCATCATAAAACAACACTGTATCATCCTCAAGCCAATGGAACTGTTGAGGCCTTCAATAAAATCTTAGGCACCACACTAACAAAAATTTATAATATTGGCTAAAATGATTGGGATGATAGTGTATGTGTTACTGTGGGCTTACTGAACAACCTATAAGCACCTAAACAAGAGCACACTATTTAATTTAGTATATGGCAAAGAAACAGTCCTTCTAGTTGAATTTTTGGTACTATCTCTTTATATTACACACATTGGACAATTAGATGAAGAGTCATCCTTAAAGGCATGCCTAGATACTTTATTACAGCTAGATGAAGCCTGATTCCTTGCTCATTAAAGTCAAGATGTGGAGAAACACAAATAGAAAACATGGCATGATCGACATATAAATCACAAAACCTTTTCTCCAAGAATTAAGGTCTTGTTATACGACTCCAAGTTCACATGCCATTCTAGAAAACTTAGAATTCACTAGGATGGTCCTTTTCTCATTCATAGCATTTGACCTATTGACACTTGTCAATTACAAAGGTTGGATGGTCAGTTCCTTCTTAGGCATTACAATAGAAGCTAGCTCCAACTGTATTTCACTTATGAGTAGTTAAAGTATTGTAAATAATAAGGCTTATGCCATTAGTTTAGGATTTCCTATTTTCAATAAAAACACTACCTTTGTTGCGTGTAACATTTCTTTAATTTAATTATCTTTAAGTTTTGTACTTATATTTTTGTGGAGGACCATGACTTAGTTTTAGTGTGGGGTGAAAGATAGGTGTGCAAGATACTAAGGTGCATAAGGTACTTAGAGCATACAAGGTACTTAAGGAATGCAAGTTATTAAATGCATACAAACTACATAGCCTAAGGATAGGGTGTTCCCACTAATTAGTTTAAAAATTTGAAAGACACACAATTGTCTTCCATTCTAAGAAAAGTATGGGACATAATTGTCTTCCAATTCAAAGGAGACGTGTCATTAATATGAAAGAATAGTGGTTGTGAGACATGTGCCAACAGTGTGAAAAGACATAATCATTAAATGCATTTATGATGAAGAAGTCTAAAGAGGCCATTGAAGTAATAACTGCTAAGTTGCTCAACACATTATCATATTGGGACAATGTCAAAAAGTAGGTCGAGCAGACGGGACCTAGATTTTTGGCAGAGGTCATAAGTGAGACTTAGTCTGGGACAGACTAAGAGTGTAGTGTGGGGTGATGTTGGACCCCAAATTTTGGCTAAGTATTTTGATATTTTAGCATAAAACTGGCATAGTGTGGAAGGATCATAGCGTAGAAAGACTATGGAATGAAACTCAAATGGCGTAGAAGCACCATGGCATAGAACCTATAGGGTATAAAAGCATAAGGCTATGGAAGCACTAATGTGAGAAGACCTAGTCAAAAAGGAGAATTAACCATGAGAAACCCAAGATCTTAGGACTTGAAACAATAATACAAGACTTGGGAAGCGCATAGGAAGTGGGAGGCAATTAAGGAACGATTCTCAAGGGTCACATATACCTTATCGATTAGGAGTTTTGTACCTACCCACAAGGAGATGGACACATGGCAGTAGGGATCTAGTATATTACAAGTATATAGGGAAAACAAAGGCTCGGGTCCTTAGGAGACATTAGTTTATAGATCTCCATGAATCTTAGTTCATAAAGAGTTTGTTGCCCATGTATCTCTAATCATTAATGTTGTAAATACTTGGTCATGGATGAACAAGTATAAATAACCCTATTGTAAAGCATTTGGTTGAAGCATAATATATGAATTATAGATATTATAATCATTCGAAGTTTGTGTTCTAGTTAAGTTAGTAGTTATGTATCTTTGGTAGGTTCTAATTGAGCACTCATTATTGGTTCTTAGTATGAAACATATGCTAGCTTTTACTTTTTCTAAGTAACAAATCTGAATTACAATGGCATTAATCTGCATAGTTATGGTGGTTGAGCTTAATAATCCAAGGATCAAAGTAGTTTATCTTTACTTCTATGTAATATCTAATTAAATATATGTTTAACCCAAAGAATATAACTAGTTAATGTTACTACTGACATAACCTGTAGGAACTGATCTCTAGCTGCATGCTTCAAGTGAGCACATAAGACCAGAGTCTTGCATGAAAGGGCCAACATGCTAGCTCGTTGGGGATAAAATTCAACACCAAAAACACTATTAAGAATAAAAACTCAACATATAAATAACTATTTTAACATAGTTTATGATATGTAAGCACTAACAATAATTTAATTTCTATACTAGATTACAATGTTATTATAGATCTCCATGACTCTCAGTTCATAAAGAGTTCGTTTCCCATGTATCTCTAGTCATTAATGTTGTAAATACTTGGTCATGGATGAACAAGTATAAATACCCCTATTGTAAAGCATTGTGATGACAAATTTTTTGGATAACATTTTGGTTGAAGCATAATATATGAATTATAGATATTATAATCATTCAAAGTTTGTGTTCCAATTAAGTTAGTAGTTATGTATCTTTGGTAGGTTCTAGTTGAGCACTCATTGTTGGTTCTTAGTATGAAACCTATGCTAGCTTTTACTTTTTCTAAGCAACAAATCTGAACTACAATGGCATTAATCTGCATAGTTATGGTGGTTGAGCTTAGTAATCCAAGGATCAAAGTAGTTTATCTTTACTTCTATGTAATATCTAATTAAATATATGTTTAACCCAAAGAATATAACTAGTTAATGTTACTAATGATATAACTTGTAGGAACTGATCTCTAGCTGCATGCTTCAAGTGAGCACATAAGACCAGAGTCTTGCATGAAAGGGCCAACATGCTAGCTCGTTGGGGCTAAACTTCAACACCCAAAACACTATTAAGAATAAAAACTCAACATATAAATAACTATTTTAACATAATTTATGATATGTAAGCACTAACAATAATTTAATTTCTATACTAGATTACAATGTTATTATTATATAATCAATGTGAACATTACAAACATTTAACTCTCTTCTTTTCAAATATTTGAATTTTAAAAATTTATAATTATAATAATTAAAATGTATGTAATTATTTTAATTGTTCATTAGTTTATTTTTTCATTTCCTTTTATCCGTGTACTTGTTTGTTTGATAAATTTAGGTTGCAAAATATCTGTCCACAATAAAAGTTATCTACATACTTATGATCTAAATGAAATTAATTGTAAATTTACATACAAAATTAATCAAAAATAACTATCAAGACAAAGACAAGGACTAGTTGCTACACGACCCTTGTTTGGAAGGAGGACCACCTCTTTATTTATTATTAGAATTTTTATACTCGAGAATCTCAGTTTATACAATATACCCATTCTACTTTACGATTATGAAAATTGGAAGAGGGGGATTTGACCTTGGTGGAAAGTATGACACTCCTCTTTATGCATCTATAAACTAATTAATTTATGACTTTTTAGCATCCCAAATTTAATTATTTGCTTTCATTTTTATCTTTAATTATGCTTAACATGATGTGGACGTGGGTAGCATTGTCCACTTTGGATTTCAAATAAATCCACACCTCAAATAACATACACTTCCCCTCTTCTATATGTAAATCTATGACAAAATGATTGAATAAGTCTTTTCAAGTGATCAAACCTTCCTGTGATTCTAACAAGTTGTGCGACAAAAAATTAATATCAATTTATGCTGGTTTTGAACATTTGTTTATGTATATTTAATTTGGTCTGAATTAAGTGATATTGCAACTCTTCTTGACTTTTGAAGCCTCAAATCTCCTTCATGTATCCCTTGAGCAATCTTCACCTGATATTTTCATCCCTTTGGTCCAACTATCTAGACCATATTATATGGTCCATATAGTTCTTCTTCGCCCCCACTTTAGCCAAATGAACTCGTTCATCCCTTTCCACTTTTTTTATTTTTGGGCATTAGATGTTGTCACACACACCCATATTATGAATTTTGATTTCAAAGTCACCTATACATAAATAAGTGTTGTACTTCATTTGATCATCTATTACACGTTTGAAAGGCCTATTTTATTGTTGCCAAGTTACTAGTGACCTATTTTTCTACTTCACGAGGTTTAACTACTAGAGGACATAGTTATTAGACATTAGCCACTCAAATCCTAATGCAATCCTCCAATCCTTGTTTTCTTTATTTTTAGGTTAGATATTTAGTTATTGTAGGTACACAAGAGTCACAAATTGAGATATAAGAACAATGAAGCAAAGTCCAAAACTAGGTGAACAAAACCCATAAGTTAGATTTCAGTTTCATATATTTTTGGATTGTAAAGTTATTGTTCAACACTCTCTAGAGTGAAATGTATGGCCCTGGTAAATGTAAAAAATTGTATCCAAATTTTTAGATGATTATTGCCTTGGATTTGGTTATACATTTTAAAGTTTAGATTTATGTGACAAGTTTTTATATAAACCTAAAGTAGATCTCCAATATAAGGATTCTATAATATAGGAAAAGGTAGAAGACCATTATAGATCCAATGTACACATAAGACATCAATCCATGAAGCAACATATGGATAGAGACAAGGGTTGAGTGTACAAGAGGTTGTAAAGGATCTAAAAGGGGACTCTATACATACAATCTCTAAGAATATAGTAGGTGAAAGACCTTATAGATCTAAGGTGTCATTAAATGATAAGCAAGAGATATCTAAATAAAAGGTTGTGAAGAGAAATATATAAGAAACTAAAATTTTATTAGGTGATAAGATGAAATATGAAATATTATCATTAACATTGATCAAACATGAAGGTTCCATTTACAAACTTCATGAACCATAATCCATCACACCTAACACATTGTGGTGGGGGAAATTATTAAATGTCTATAACAACCTACAACTACTCTTAAGACAATTACATGAGTCAAGTCTAGTTTCTATACTACTATATTTGTTTAAAATGGTCACGTATAAGTAGGTCAAACATAATTTTTTTGAAGAGGTACTACTATTTTTTATAAAAATCATATTAGATATCCTATCATGCACCCATCATTTTTTTAGCATAGTTTACTTTTTTTTAAAACCCTTTGGTTAGAAGTTAGATAAAAACATCTAGTTTGTAACCTATATATATTTTAACAAATTTAATGAATATATATATTCTAATTTCACAAATCAATAGACCCTAAAATATGATCAATAATGCATAGCCGACTATGCACCCCCTAACTACCTCAAAAAATATATAAAACTCTATATATATTTTTAATGTGTATAGAATTATGTCTTGTTTGCAACCCTATAAAAAAAATTAGTTTGAATCAATGAAATGAAATTTACATAAATAAATATAAACATGTATAGTTACAACAAAAATTCATATAAAAAGACATACCTAGTATATATATATATATATATATATATATATATATATATATAGAGAGAGAGAGAGAGAGAGAGAGAGAGAGAGAGAGAGAGAGAGAGAGAGAGAGAGAGAGAGAGAGAGAGAGAGAGAGAGAGAGAGAGAGAGAGAGAGAGGAAGAGAGAGAGAGAGAGAGGAGAGTGTGCTCGATGTTGTAGTCATATTTTCAAGATTTGTTTTGAAAAAATTCATAGTGTTTAGTATGGTAGAAGTTACAGTTTGTTGTTTTTAGTCAAAAACACACATTTGCCTATGTGTTTGTAAGTCCATGCCTTAGGCTCAGGAATTCAAGCCACTCTCGAACCTTTAGGCATTTGTTTGAAATGTCAAACATTAGAACCACATACACAGATTTACCACATACATAGAATATTTTAGTATTACATACACATGCATTTGGCCATCTCACTATTTTTTTTCATAATTTATTTTTAATTACCAAAGTTCATTCATGGCCTTAGTTAATGTTAGTTGTTATCATTGAAGTTTTTTACAACAAAAAAATGTAAACCTAATTTTGAATTTAATATTGATGTCATTTGCCTGGCTAAATAGATTTGTGACTAGAAAATGTGATTTTGGGCTTAATTAGCCCCAATGTTATCATAAATTGAGCCAATTAGTCAATTAGGATAATAAGTGATGTGATTTGGGCTGAATTGAGCCTTATGAACATAATTTTTGCTCAAAAGGATGTTGATTGGGTCTAAATAAATTGGTTTAGGGTTGAGGTAATATGATTTAGAGTTTAGGGTTTAGGGTATATGATCCAATTGCAAAGGTAGTTGGGGATAATTTGAGCTTGTTGAACTTATTTGTGACTATAGAATGTGATTTTAGGCTTGATTAGCCCTAATGTCATCATAAATTAAGCCAATTCATCAATTGGGGTAATCAATGATGTGATTTCAACCAAATTGAGCTATGTAAACCTAATTATTACTCTAAATTATGTTAATTGGGGATAAATCAATTGGTTTAAGGTTTAGAGTTTATGATTTAGGGTTTATGGTCTATGGTTTAAGGCTTAGGGTTTAAGGTATAAGGTTTAGGGTATAGGGTCCTATAACAAAGGCAATTGGAAATAATTTGAGCTCATTTAATCTATTTGTGACTATGGAATGTGATTTTAGGCTCAATTAGCCCCAATGTCATAATAGATTGAGGCAATTAGTTTATTGAGACATTCAATGGTATGATTTGGGCCAAATTGAGCCCTGTGAACCTAATTCTTACTCTAAAGGATGTTAATTGGGGCTAAAGTGATCGGTTTAGGGTTTAAGGTTTAGGGTCTAATATTAAAGGTAATTTGGAATAATTTGAGCTCGTTAAACCTATTTGCGACTATAAAATGTGATTTTGGACTCAATTAGCCCAAATATCATCATAAATTAAGCCAATTAGTCGATTAGGGAAATCAACATTATGATTTGGTCCAAATTGAGTGATGTGAACCTAATTATTACTCTAAATGATGTTAATTGGGGCTAAATTGATTGGTTTAGGGTTTAGAGTTTACAATTTAGGATTTAGGGTTTATGATTTAGGGCTTAGGGCTTAGGGTTTATGGTTTAGGGTCCAATCATGAATGTAATTAGGGCCAATTTGAGCTTATTGAACTTATTTTTGACTAAAAAATGTGATTTTGGGCTTAGTTAGCCCCAATGTCATCATAGATGGAGCCAATTAGTCGATTGTGGCTATCAGTGATGTGATTTAAGCCAAATTGAGCCATGTGAACCTAATTGGTTTAGAGTTCAAGGTTTTAGTGGTTAGGGTTTATTGTGCAAGCAATGTATATATCAAGGAATACGTACATGGTTTTAGCACATGTAGTCTTATGAAAATTAAAATAGTAAAAAGGTACATGCACCATCATTTTTTTCACATTGAGAGTTTTGTCCCTTATGTACTAGGATATGTTTCATTTTACATAGTGCAAGTTTATTTTTTAATCATTTTGCATAGTGGAAGTTTATTTTTTAATGATTTGATCAATATCCCCACCTTTAAAAGTAGATAACTTTCTCTAATTATGGTTGGCTACGCAGTGCAAGTCTATTTTTTAATAATTTGATCATTGTCCCCACTTAATACTGCATAGTGCAAGTCTATTTTTTATAGTTTGATCATTGTCCCCACCTTCAAAAGTTTATAACTTTGTCTAATCATGGGTGATGGAAATCATACTAGTGGTAAGAATAATTTAAATCATAAAATGATAGAGGAATTAAAAGTGATGAGATAAACAAAGGCAGTGAATGCAAAAAATTCATGCAAGTAAGTCTACTATTCCTAATAAATTGAATGTCACAAATAATGATAATATACCAAATTTTGAAAGTCCAATAGTCAATTTTGATAGTATACCAAGTTATAATGCAAGTCTGCATTCAAATTTTATGATTTTTAATTTTGGTGAAGATGATAATATGCATGATGATTTATCCTCTAACAATGAAGAACATTGCATGGAAACACTGATTTATAAAGTAACAATGAATAAAACAATATGGAACACCATTCAATGAAGAACTAATAATGAAGATAACTATATGGAAACACTAAATCAACCAATTTTATCACTAAGAAAACCTCTTAGGATTTTGAAAAGGAAGACCCATATATTTGATTGAAATTTATGTAAACTTTTTGAAACCAATGTGTAACAAAATGTATGACCACCATATGAGAAGAAAAGCTAAAAGAATTTAGGAATGACACTTTGAAAAATTAAACAAATCTCAAAGATGTCAATTATTTGTTACATTGATGAAAGTGCTTAAGGTGAGACCTACAATGAACACCCTATGACTAAGAACATCTAATATTTATGGTTAAAACAAGGTAATTATTGAAAATCTACATAATGCATACCATAAAATAGGTGTGAAGAAATGCACCAACGATGGTAATGTTTCCTAACATGTTATTACAACTTGTATGGTGAGTTGTCAAACAAGTAAAAAATGCTTGATTAGAAAAATAAGCATAACATTAAACATAAACAAAAAATACTAATGAAAGCAATTGGGAGACATAGAATACTTGATTTTACTAATAAAAATGACTTGTGGGCATTCTTTGGTAGACTCCCATTGAAAAACAAGGCTATAATCAATGCCCTAAAAGATTTACTTACATAAGTTTGGAAAGATAGCATAAGGGTGTCACCTAATATAAGAGATGTAGTGAAAATAAGAGTCGATTCTCGTAATTGTGAACCACATCTAAAACATTTATTGGATATGAATAAAACATAATTGTACTCTAAATTTGTTCAAATATGTCCACATATTTCTATTAGTCAAAGATATTTTGAACTGGACAAACCTTTCTATGTGAAAATTAATCACACACACACCACTTGCTATTATAGGCAACATGTTAAATTTTTGATGCATTATGATATTTTTCATCATGTTCATTGTAATTTACATACTAACAACATTTTACATTAGTGTAAAATACAAGATCCACCAAAATCAGCATGGTAATTTATTCCAACAATTTTTTGTGAAAGACCAGATGGACAATTTTTTTATATCAAAACAATATTAGATGGAACTCACAACTTTTATGGTGGATTGCCAAAATTGAAAAATTATACCCATGAGGAGAGTAAACACAGAATTAGACAAAAATTAGTTGGTTTTATTAAATATAAATATGTGACATATCAATTAAAAGATGGAAAGGAATCTAAAAGGTGCGATCTTGTTACAAAACAAATACATGTTTTTGAATTTATGGTCAAATTCAGGGAGAAAATTATTTATGAGTGTGCAAGGCACACACAAAAATTGATGGCTAGATGAACAATTCAAGTTAAGTAAAGACAAATTCTCATTTGGTATTATTATTTTAGTATTTGACTTTGTAGAGAATTACACATTGTAACCACAAACAAAGGTTTAGTCACATTACTATAATTCAATATAGGTTTCCATTTTCATGTATATAATGTTGATGCATACACCTGATAATACAAAGCATGATAAAAAAATATTAAGGGAGTGCCACTTATGATTGAACACATTATATAAAATATGTGCAAGGCTATTTTTAGATGTTCTATGGCAAGTTGAGTGAAAGGAACATTACTTTCAATCAAAATTATATTTGGCTAGATAACTACATGTCATAATTTAAGAATGCACATATGTTCTACTAGTTGAGCGTGATGCATGTAACCACTGACATACAACATATTTGGAGTTTCACTAAATAAGCCATGGAAAATGGGAACATGTCGGTGCAAGAGCATGTGTCAAAAGAATGCTTGTAATAGAGGAGTTAAAGTTTGAAGATGCTACTAATTTGATAGATGCAAAAAACATAGTTGAATGGTGTAATGAGAAAATGGTCCATGGTGCTAAAAAAAACTCTAGTGTTTATAGATATTGGAGGTTGATGGAGGAAGAATAATTTGGCAAGCTATGAAGATTATATGAT
This sequence comes from Torreya grandis, assembly GCA_037957365.1. NCBI lineage: Eukaryota > Viridiplantae > Streptophyta > Pinopsida > Cupressales > Taxaceae > Torreya > Torreya grandis. The sequence continues at coordinate 611,009 of JARHVA010001085.1, read as the reverse complement.
AGTAATAGGATTGAGTGAGTTCCACTCATTTTATAGCTCAAATGCAAGTTCTTAGATAGTTCATACAAGACACACGACATACTTTTGTTCTATATGCATGGACTTTATTTGGAAAAAGTACGAGTCATAAGAGTGGGTGGATGAATGGATCTATATACCTCTAAGTCTAATTGACACACACCAGGTTCTATTATAATTACAACTTATAGATATGACATCATCACATAACTTTGACCATGTATTTGATCTAGTACAATTAGGTACAACATGAATTTTTACATTTAAAGTATATATGTAAGTAAATTGAAAGCATGTGTTATGTAATAAATTTGATGATTTCAATTTAATTTCATATATACTTTAAATGTAAAAATTCATCTCATATTTGGTCGCACTAGATCAGATACATGGTCAAAGTTATGTGATGATGTCATATTTGTAAGTTATAATTCTAGTGGAACCTGATGTGTGTCAATTGGACTTAGAGGTCTATAAATCCAATCATCCACCCACTCTTATGACTCATGCTCATTCCAAATAAAGTCTATGTATGCAAAATAAAAGCATGTCTGGTGCCTCATGTGAACTATCTAAGAACCTAGATTTGAGCTATGAAATGAGTGGAACTTGCTTGATCCTGTTACTATCATAGACTTCATAGATTGGCAATTATTATTACTCTATAAACATAAAATATATACAAACACAAGAGTTTACTTGAGCACCATAGGCTATTTTCTCATTACACCATTCAACTATGTTTTTTGCATTTATCAAATCAGTGACATCTTCAAACTTTAACTCCTCTCTTGCAAGCACTCTTTTGACACGTGCTCTTGCACCAATGTGTTCCACTTTTCCATGGCTTGTCTCTGTAAAACTCCAAATATGTTGTATGTCAGTGGTCACATGTATCCTGCTCAGCCAGTAGGACATTTGTGCATTCTTAAATTATGACATGTGCATTTATCTAGACCAAATATAATGTTGATTGAAATTAATGTTTCATTTCACTCAATTTGCCATAAAACATCTAAAAACAACCTTGCATATACTCTGTAGAATGTGTTTTATCATCATTGGCATAGAAGTGTTACTCCCTTAATATTTTATGATCGTGTTTTATGTGATCAGGTGCATGCATGAACATTATATTTACATGAAAATAGAAACCTGTATTGAATTGTAATATTTCTATGACTGAACCTCCTTTTGTGATTACAATGTGTAATTATATACAAAGTCAGCTATTGAAACAATAATACCAAGTAAGAATGTGTCCTTACTTAACTTGAATTTTTCATCTATCCATTGAGCTTTGTGTGTGTGCCTTGCATACTAATAATAATTTCCTCCCTGAATTTGACCATAAATTTAGAAACAGTTCTTTATTTTGTAATGAGCTCGCACATTTTAGATTACTTTCCATATTTTAATTGATATGTCACATGTTTATATTTACTAAAACTAGCTAATTCCTATCCATTCTATGTACTCTCCTCATGGATACATTTTTTTAAATTTGTCAAGCTACCATAAATGCTGCAAGTTCCATCCAAACATACTTTGTTATAAAAAAAATGTCCATCTAGTCTTTCAAAAAAAATTGGAATAAATTTTATTGTTGATCTTGGTGGAACTTCTATTCCACACTCCAGTAAAATGTTTTCAGTATGAAAATTACAATTAACATGATAAAAAACATCATAATACATTGAAAATTCAACATGTTGCCTACAACAATAAGTGGTGCATGTGCAATTGCATTTTGTTACAGTTGTGGAGCTAAAAGCTTCACTGATGCAAATGGAGGAGGTTGCTGAGTTGCAAAGCAACCGACGTCAGTCTGATCAACCAACGTCAGTCATCTTCAGTGTTCACAGTAATCAACATAGGTTATGGGTCAGCCAACATTGGTCAGACAAGAATCGACGTTGACAACCTGTGTGTGCATGCGTTTGCATGCGCTTCTAGAACTGGTCTAATTTTAGTCAGATAGTTAGTTTGCATGTAAAAGACTAATTTTAGTCTTGAGTTTGCGTTTCTAATTAAATCTGTAATTAGGGCAGTCTACCATTACCTTGTTTGTATGGGATCTATGTGTAAGAGACCCCGTTGGGGCTGTATTACTAATTTGGAGAATACATAAGGACTTTTTTAGGCAAGGACACAGGGTTCTTCCCAAGTGTAAGATCTAGGTCTGCACGAGAATGTGCAGAGACCAGGTATGAAATACTCATAGCGTGATGCAATAATCAAATAAGCATAACTACATGGTACAGTAAGGTCGGTTGATCTGCTAAGTGTCATGTGTGTGCATCATAATGCAAATATATAAAGTAATTATATTAGATCAACCACAACTGATACAAGTCTACAACCACTGTTGTCAATATATAATAACAAGTAATTGTAATTCTCATGACAATAATCAATAAGTATAATACAATACAATGTATACTATAAGATACATGGCTCCCCTAGAACATAGTTCTTGAACTCAAGGTATCTGAGTTGATCTCAAGTTTGTAATCTCGAGAGAGTATTAGTGAGGGAGAATTACTGGATACTTTATAAGAGGTGTGGGAAGAGTGTAATTATCTTCATTGTATTTCTTTTGGAAGAGTGACACTTGAGATTACCACAGATATGTGAGTTAGAGAACTCATATTCTGTGTTGTTTCATGTATCTTATATGTTACATTTTACTTCTGGTTAAATTGTACATGTATTAGTTGCTTATTATCATGAGAGTTGTAATCAATTGTGCTCTGTATATCTTGACAATGGTGGTTGTCAGAGCTTGTGTGAGCAGTAGGTTGAGCTAACACATTTCACATAGAATGGTTTGGACATTTCAAAATATGCTCTTACTGATATTAAAGATCAGTGATATTTTTCTACAAATGTTAGAGTACATTTATGTTTGATATCGTATCATGCTTTGAGTATTTCATATGGTCTTTATAGATTCTTGTGGTGTAATCTATTTTTGGTTGATACCCTTGTGTTATCTTTCCAAAAGTGTGTAAGTAAATATTCTATGGCATTGACTACTAGCCTTGTCTTTTTACACCATGGGAGTCTACTAGAGAATGCCTAAAATTCATTATTATCGGTACAACATCAAGTCTTCTACATCTCCCAATTGCTTTCATTAGTGTTTTTATTTTTATGGTTCAATGTTCTTGCTTATTTGTCCAATCAATAATTTGTTCCTTGTTTGACAAATTCATCATACAAATTGTAATAACGCATGTAGAGAAACATTACTATCTTTGGGGCATTTCTTCACACCTACTTTATGGTATGCATTATGTAGATTTTTCAACAATTACTCTTGTTTTTTACTATTAATATTAGATGTTCTTAGTCTTAAGGTGTTCATTATAGGTCTCATCTTAAGCACTTTCATCAATGTAACAAACAATTGACATCTTTGAGATTCGTTTAATTTTTTCAAAATGTTTGTCCAAATTCTTTTAGCTTTTCTTCTCATATGGTGGTTAGACATTTTGTTACACATTAGTTTCAAATTGTTTACATAAATTTCAATCAAATATATGGATCTTCTTTTCAAAATCATAGGAGGTGTTCTTAGTGGTAAAATTGGTTGATTTGGTATTTCCATATAGTTTTCTTCATTAGTAGTTTCTTCATTGAACGATGTTCCATATTATTTTCTTCATTGTTATTTTCTCCAGTGAGTGTTTTTATGCAATTTTCTTTATTATTAGAGGATAAATCATCATGCATATTATCATCTTCACCAAAATAAAAAATTGTAAAATTTGAATGTGGATGTGCATTATAATTTGGTATACTATCAAAATTGATAATTGGACTTTCAAAATTTGGTATACTATCATTATTCATTTCATCATTATTTGTGACATTCTATTCATTATGGATAATAGACTTATTTACATTAATTTTCCACATTCACTAATTTCTCTATCATTTTGTGCTTTAAATTCTTCTTCCCACTAGTACAATTTCCATCACCCATGATCAGACAAAGTTTTAAACTATATATATAATATACATACATACATACATACATACATACATACATACATATCGACAAATCATTATCAAAGCATTTTTTATTTTATGATGTAGGGCATGTTTATGTAGTTATTGTAGATAAAGATAATGAGGAGGGGATAAATTTATACTTATGCCAATGTGTAGAGGAAAAAAATAAATTAACTTTTATGGTCATAAATGGGGAAATATTTACTATCCCATTGGGTCTGTGATAGTTCCTATAACTTGGATTTGACAATATCCTATCAAAAATTCAGATGTATGGTTGTTTGAAGACTATGAAATACATAGGAAGATACTCCACTATCCAAATTTAGTTCTCGCAACAAATGTTCAATTGTAAAAATATCAGGGGAGGCCGTTAAACATGAATCTATGGAAAGTTCATGAGTCTAACCATGAATAAATTATTGCTACTGTCAAGAGTAGATCCGATCCTAGTGGTTCCTTGGATTGAACTCCTAAGGTATGTTGAGTTCTCAAATATAAATGTGTTTTATTTTATTGACTTTTTTTTTTAGTAAAAAGGGTAAAAATCTATTAATAAAAGAACAAGAGCATTACAAGAAGAACGGGGGACCAAAATCCCCAAAGGAAAACAACAAGCGCAAAAAAACTAGGGACGAACCCACCTATATGTTGATATGAGCCTTCCTATCTTCCTCTAAAATATGTTCCAAATTAAGGTGAAGCTTTAGGGAGAGAGACTCCCAATCCTCAAAATTACCACCATCTAAATGCTCAGACGCCCATTTTGCCAAACAATTTATTGCTCTATTCCATTCATGAGGAATATGAACAAACCTAATTGTATCCATGAATGAGCTAATCCTCAAAATCTGCTGCACAATCCCAGCCAATTACCAATTGACATCCATCACTTTCCTCTTAACAAGTAGGTTGATCATGACTTGATAATCTGATTCGCAAATGATCCTACACCAACCCAATGCCTGAGCCTTCTCAAGAGCATAGAAAATAGCCTGGCCTTCCATCATGTTGTTGGTTTGCATCCCCTCATGGACTGCAAAGAGAAAAATCACTGTACCTTCAGAGTCTCTACCTATCCCACTAGTACTTGCAAGGCTGGGATTGCCCCTGGAAGAGCCATCCGTATTGATCTTAAGAAACCCATTGGGAGGGTACTGCCACTGACCATCCCTATGAATATTCTCTTTGCCCTGTTGACCTCTCCTGACTCAAGCCGAATTACTTGCAAATCGCTAGAATCCTAAGCACACCACTACCTCAGCGTCTTGTTTGGATAAAGGGAGACAAATCTCACTCTTGGCTTGTATAGTCTCCTGAATCATCCCTACGACTTTCTGCCATACTTGTTGTGCCATAATCCTCTCATTCTAGAATATCTACCTATTTCTCTCCAACCAAAGCTGCCACAGTAAAAATATGGGCCCCCTAACCAAACATTCTATAGAAAATACATCCTTGAGGGGGGTTCTCCCATGCCACTCCAAAAATCAACCAAGGATGAAACATGGAGACAAGGGCACTGCCATACGTCCCACCAATAATGCCAAAGTTGCAAAGCAAAGGAGCAACAAAAAAATAGGTGAGCAGAATCCTCTTCAGCCACTCCACACATAACACAAATAGATGGGCCTTGGAAGCCTCTTTTCCAAAGATTGTCCCAGGTCAAGCACCTATTCCAAGCCAACAACCAAACAACGCAGTTGCATTTTGGCCATGAGAATTTATTCTAGACTTGTCTCCACCATTGCACTTCTCCCCTGCCCAATCTCTGAGATAGTAAAGCCTGATATCCAGAAGCAACTTTGTAATTTACTTTAGGATTGGGAGACCAAGCAAGCTCATCTCCCTCCTAGAGGGAGATACATCGGCATTTGGAAAGGAGGTTCAATAGCTCATCATGCTCCTCCTGCATTCCAACAACCGGCCAAACCTCAGGTGCTTTCCATTTTGCCACCTCCAGCTGTCCACAGAAAATGTATGATTTAAAGTCACTCACCTGAGACCAACCAGTATCAAGGAATCTCTAGCAAAGGTTTGACAGATTAGGGAACTAAGAAATAATGGGAGGGTTATCGTCCCAAGAATCAGTCCAAAAGAGAGCCTTGGATCCCTGCTTACAAATCCAAAATAAGCCTTCCTTAATAAGAGCAGCCCCTTTTTTGAGAGTCCTCCATATCACTGAGCCTTTCCCAATGAGTGGATAATGAGGAATATCACTCTAAGTGGCCCCCGAATAGTACTTCTGAGAGAGAATTTTGGCCCAGGCCTTGTCTTGTTCATTGCACTAGCGCTAATAAAGCTTAGCCACCAATGCAACTCCATTTAAGTCCGTCTGCCTTAGGCTAATCCCCCCATGTTGTTTAGCGCTAGAAACCATCTCCCATCTAACTAAGCTCCATTTTGAGGTCATCAAAGTACCAGCCCATAAAAATTGCCTAGTAACCGAGTCAAATTCCTTAACAATTCCCACTGGGGCAACCTAAAGCATACATCTGCAAATGGGCAAAGCCTGCACCACAGATTGAATTAATTGAACACAGCCCACAAAAGAAAGCCACTTGTGAGTCCAATGATTCACCTTCACCCAAAATTTATCCAAAATATTCTGCCAGGATTCTTTGCGTATACGGCCAGTTGTAATAGGAATACCTAGATAAATCAAGGGGAGAGTCCCAATCTGGAAATGCATAGTCTGAGTAATTCATTGCTGTATGGGAGCCAGTGTATTAAAGAAGAAGATGGATGACTTATCTTCATTGACCTTTTATACCGAGGCCATAAGATAAACATCCAACACCCTGTGCAAATTGGTGGCTTCACTTATTGTGGCCATGCCCATCAAAACAGTGTCATCAGCAAATTGCAAGTGAGACTGCGCCAATAGTTCACCCCCCCATCGCCAGCCTTGAATATGCCCATCCTCTCTATTCCTTCTAATCATCCTTCCCAAGCCTTTAGCAAGAAGAATAAAGGGATACGAAGACAAGGGATCTCCTTGTTGCAACCCCCTAGAGGCACCAAATAACTCTGTATGTTCCCCATTGATAAGCACTGAAAAGGAAACTAAGGAAATGCAGCTCATGACCCATTGGGTCCATTTGTCTGCAAAACCAAAAGCTTTGAGAACCTTCCATAGGAATGATCATCTGACCCTATCAAAAGCCTTAGCCATATCTAGCTTAATAAACATTGCCTTATCCTTGGAGCTGGCCATGGAGTGAATGGACTCAACCGCTATGACAATACCATCAAGAATTTTCTTGTCTTCCACAAAACCACTCTGGTCTTCAGAAATCACATCGCTGAGCCTAATTTTTAACCTTTCTGCAATGATTTTAGATATGATTTTATAAACAACATTACAAAGAGATATAAGGTGAAACTGACTTAGCCTCTCAGCTCCTTCACATTTTGGTATGAGGGTGAGATAAGTCACATTTGAAGCCTTAAGCATTTGCTTATTCCGCTGAGATTCTTGAACAACAGCTAAAAGATCCAATTTGATAATATCCCAGAATTCTTGATAGAATTTAGTTAGGAAGCCGTCAGGACCAACCGCTTTCCCCTTTTTCATCTGGGAAATAGTTGCCTCAAGCTCCCCAAGTGTGATATTCTTCATTAAATTCTCATTCATTTCACGCATCACCAAGGGTGAAATGCAGTAGAGAACCTGTGATTCTTTCGATAATTCCTCATTCACATCTTCCCTAAAAAGAGTAGAGAAATACTTCACCACCTCCTCTGACATTGCAGGAAAGGAATTAAGCCGCTCACCTCTTTCATTGACTAGGACTGAGATAGAGTTGTCATGCCTTCTGGCTTTGGACGATTAAAAGAAAAAAGAAGTATTTCTGTCACCTTCTTGGAGCCATTATATCTAAGCTTTCTGCTTCCAAAACACTTCCTCCCATAGCTCGCATTCCTCCATGTCTTTCACAGCCTGAGCTTCATCTTGAAGTAAGATTTCAGTCAATCCTTCCTCCCTAATTTTTCTCATGATACCATCAAGCTTAGCTTATGCATCAGCCTTAACATGAAAAATATTCCCAAAGCTTTGATGATTCCACTATTTAAGCTTATACTTCACAAACTGTAGTGATTTAGCAAAAATATACATCACTGTACCATGGGCAAGCCTGCCCCACCTCCACCAGTTGGCCACACATTCGAACAATGACTGATCTCGTAGCCACATGAGTTGGAATCTGAAGGAAGGAGAGCGAGGCTGGTACTTTGAAACACTGTTCATCTTAATAAGCCAATGATCTAATCCTCTCCAGTCCAAAATTTTAGACCCTGTAGACCACATACCCCTGATCCAGTAGCCAGAAACCAAAAAATGATCCAGTCTCTCAGCAATGCAATGTTGGCCAGTCCTCCGATTGTTCCAAGTTAACTGTTCGTTGTTGGGCAGAATGTCGACTAAATTCAAAACTTCAATGTAATTTTGCATAAGCAAAGCAGAGGGGTCAAGCTTTGTCATACCACCATGTTTTTCAGTCAAATCCAAAATAGCGTTAAAATCTCCAGCCATAGTCCAAGGTTGGAGGGGAGCTAAGCTGCAGACAAAACTAATGTGGCCCCATAGGGATTGTTTACCCTGCCAGTCAGTAGGGGCATAGACATTGGATAGAAGAATGACTTCTCCTGTCTCAAAGATGGAAGCCATCATAGTCAAGGAAAATTTAGAGGACAACCATCTTATGAGGCCGATCTTGCAGGGGTTCCAAAGGCAAGCTAATCCTCCTGAAGATCCAGTAGCCCCAATGCATTGACAGTCCCCTTGTCTCCATAACTTAGGTGCTAATCTGGACATAGTATCTACTAAAAGCTTAGTCTCCTGCAAAAAAAGGACATCAAGTTTTTGACTTCTAATCAAGTTGTGAACATCATTTTGTCTACGGTTGCTGTTCAAACCCCTTACATTCTAGGATAGTACAATCATTTCAAAGGATTTAGAAAGTGAGCATCCAGAGTCTTCACTGACCCCGACTCCACCAAAGTCTCTCCCATTAGTTTCATCTTTTCCAGGTCTTTTTTCCTACCAAGCTTGATTGATCTCCCCACCCTTCTTAAGGTCTTTTTGCAAAAGTCCCAAGTGAGGAGAAGATTTACTACTCCTTGCTGCTCCTAATTCTCCAGATTTCCCTGTTAAAGATAAATTCCCATCTTCTTTAGAGGGAACAATTAGGGAAGTCAAAACATCTGATATCAACATCTGCTGGTCCATATCCATGTGCCCATCCCCAACATCCTGTGATTTAGTTAAATCAACTGAAACATTGTTCTTCTGGGTTGGGCCCTCAATCTGTTGATCCAAAATCATCAACCTTGGGTTCACCTCCTGTTGGTTAAGGTCATCTAGAATTTCAAATTTGTTAAGCAAGTCATCTGCCTGTCTTTCCTTCAAAGACTATTTTTGACCCCTGCTTCTATATCACCCTTTAATCGAGATAAAACCATCAATTTTTGGTGCCTCACCTGGAATCGGGCCCTTCCCTTTGTTAGTTCCAGGTAGATTATGAGCAGGTTGAGCAGGTTGAGATTCAAGGGTTTTAGATTTGGGACACCATCGTTGAAAGTGACCATAAGCATGGCAAAGACGATAGCAAAAGGGAAGAGTTTCATAATCCAATTGTTGTACCCAGGAAAAGGGTCCTGCACTCATTTCAACAGCATCAAGTATTGGCTTACTAAGATCAATTTCAACACAAATGCGGGCATAAGTCATTACCTTTTTCCCAAGGATTGACATTGATGAACCGACTGGCCTTCCCAGGAGGGACGCAAGCAATTGTAGGGTATCTTCATGACAACATTCCACTAGAAAGTGAGGCAACCACACCCACACTGGAACACGGTTTGGTAATTCCTCTAAAGGTATAAAACCAGCATGCCACAGCTTGATAAACAACCCCACCTGATTGTGAAAGTATGGACCTCCAGCAAAGGCTCTGCTATAGTCAGTCAAGTAGGTAAAAGTGACCATAAAATAACTATTGGCTAACATTGTGATATCCATTTCTCCTTCCAGAGCCCATGTCCTCTAAGCCCACGCTTCCAAGAACTAGAATGAAGTCTTGAGCCCCAAAAACTTGCAATATAGAGAATGATTTGTATAATATTCGATATCCTTAGAAATCATGTCCATAGGTATGACCAATTTGGGCCTCTCCTTGCATCTTTCCAGGCATACATTGACCTTGGGAAGTCTCATGCCAGTTGGCTCTTCAGCATCACATGGACCTGGAAATAGTGGGGGGAAAACCATTCCAGCACTCCTCAGGCTCTGGGCTGACTACTGCACTCCCTGGGCTAACTATTGCACTCCTAACGCCGCCCTATAGCTGTGACCTACGCTCTCCCCCTTCGCGCCCTCCTTCCCCCATGCGCCTTCCTTCTCTCTTTCCACCATTTTCATCCTATTTTATTGACTTTTTAGGTAGTACATATAAATTTCATTTTAATTACATACTAACATATTTTGTTTAGGTTAGTGGTGTGAAATTATCTTCCACCTTCATGTGGTTGGCATTGTTAGTAGTTAATTCCATATTCTCAAAGTTGAAAGAAGCTTTCAATTCATGTAGAAGACTGACAATTTTTTCATATAGGGAAGGTATTGAGGCCAAAATGGGTGTTCCATCTCCTACTTGGACATAATCGAAGGCCAAGAATGTGGCCCTAGATGTTATTTACCACCCCCAATGTGGTGGTGATGCTAGTTTTCATCCACGAGGCCCAAAGGTGGAGATATCCAACTACAACTTGAATGTCGACAACATTTCTTTTCCATGTTTCTCGATGTTGGAATTGTTACAAAAATGTGTATCCACATGGATTTAGATGTCATGATGGTGGAAGCATATGTAATTTGAATATCTTGATGTGTTTGAAGTGATGGATTTTCAAGTGGAGGACCTGGAAGTAGAAATGTCTACTAGAGGCAAATAACTTGTCTCTTAATTAAGTAAAAGTAGCATTTTAGGACTGATCATTGAATCATTTGCTACATATTCATCTCTTATATTCAATACAAGTGATCTAACTAGAAATTAGAGGGATTAGATACACACGTGATGGATATTTTGGTTCGTTTAGATGATTTACAATTTTAATTTGATGCATGTCCAAAGTTTGCCTTAAAAAGTGTAATTTTATCATATAGGGAAAAACCTTCTTCAGGTTGGAACAAGTGATATGTCTCCTAACCGGACACACTTTGAGGACAAGAACGTGGTCCTAGAGTTTGTTTGTCACCCTCAACATGATGGTGATGTTATTTTTCAGCCACGAGGCCCCAAAGGTGGATATCTTTAACTGTGGCTTGAATGGTGACAACATTTGTTTTTATTATTAACTATTTAACAATATATTCATTTAACAAACTAAATATTATCTACTAACTTAATTTGAACTATCCACGTGGATTCAAAGGTCATGGTGGTGGGAAAATATGTAATTTTCATATATTGACATATTAAAAATTATGGATTTACAAGTGAAGGTCCCAAAAGTGCCAATGTCTACTAGAGGCAAAGAACATGTCTCTTAACTACATAAAAGTAGCATTTCAAGACTGATCATTGAATCATCTGCGATATATTCATCTCTTATTTTAGATATAAGTGATATAGGATGAAAGTATAGGGATTTGATGCATACGTGAAGGTTCTTTTATTTCATGTAGATAACCATATTTGATGTGTGTCTAAAGTTTACCTTAAAAAGTATAATTTAACCATATAGGGAAACACCTTCTTGAGGCTAAAACGGGTTCTCTGTCTCCTAAAAGAGCATTATACAAGGTTAATAATGTGGTTATAGAGGTTATTATACAACCCTAATGTGGTGTAAATTCCATTTTTTATCCAAGTGGCCCCGAAGGTGGAGATCTCTAACTACAGTTTGAATGTTAACAACATTTCTTGTCAACATTTCTCAACACCTGAATTGTTTCAAAAATGTGTATCCATGTGGATTAAGAGGTCATGGTGGTGGGAATATATGTAATTTTCAAATTTTGACATGTTTGAAGTGGTGGATTTGAAAGCAAAGGTACTGAAAGCAAAATTGTCTACTAGAGGCAAAGAACTCATCTCTTAACTACATAAAAGTACCATTTCATGGCACATCATTGAATCGTTTGACGCAAATTTGTATATTATTTTTTATTGAAGTGATTTTGGATGTTATTATAGAGATTAAACATGCACATGATGGTTCTTTTAGTTTGTGTAGATGAATTATCATTTTTGTTTGATTTGTATCCAAAGTTTACCTTAAAAAGTGCAATTTTACTATATAGGGAATACCTTCATAAGTCAAGAATGGGTGCTTCATCTTCTAAATGAGCATACTATAAGGCCAATAATGAAATCATATAGGTTATTTGACACCCATGACATGGTGGAAATTCCAATTTTTATCCATAAGGCTCTATTAGTGGAGATCTCCAACTATAGTTTGAATGTTGATAACATTTCTTGCCAATGTTTCTTACTGGCAAAATTATTACAAAAATATGTATCTATGTGGATTCAAATATTGTGGTGGTGGGAAAATATTTAATTTGCATATCTTGATATGTTATAAGTTATTTATTTTCAAGTGGATGTTTGGAAAGCAAAAATGTCAACTGGAGGTAAAGAACTTGTCTCCTAACTATGTAAAAGTAGCATTTCAAGACTAATCATTGAATTATATGCCATAGATTTGTCTCTTATTTTTGATCCAAGTGATATGGGGTGAAATTATAGGGTTTCAACACACATTTTTTGGTTCTTTTATATTTTTTAGGTGACTTATAGTTTTCATGTGATGCATGTCTAAAGTTTACCTTCAAAAGTGTAATTTTATCGTATAGGGAAAGACCTTCTTGAGGTTGAAACAAGTGATTTGTCTCCTAATAAGACATACTCCTAGGATAATAACATATTAAAATAGGTTATTAAACACCCTCGATATGGTGAAAATGCTAAGTTTCAGCCATGAGGCCCTTAAAGTGGAGAATCCTACTACAGTTTGAATGTTGACAATATTTCTTATTAATGTTTATCGACATTGGAATTATTACAAATATGTGTATCAGAATTGATTAAAAGGTTGTGGTGGTAGGAAAATATGTAATTTTCATATCCCAATGTGTTTTAAGTGATGCATTTTCAAGTGGAGGTCCCAAAAGTAGAAATGTCTACTGGAGGTAATGACCTTGTATTTTAATTATGTAAAAGTAGCATTTTAGGACTGATCACTGAATTATCTACCATAGATTCATCTATTATTTTTGATCTAAGTGATCTATGGTGAAATTATCTGTATTTTACATGCATGTGACAATTTTTTTTTTTTATGTATATGACTTATGATTTTTATTTGATGCATGTCCAAAGTTTGCCTTAAAAATACAATTTTATCATATAAGGAAAGATCTTAAGGCTGAAATGGGTGATCCATCTCCTAACCAAGAATATTCCAAGGCCAAGAACATGTTCTTAGAGTTTATTAGACACCTTTGACATGGTTTTAATGTTATTTTTTATACACAAGGCTGCATAGGTAGATATTTCTAACTACAACTTGAATGTTGACAACATTTCTTGTTAATGTTTCTCGATGCCAAATTATTGAAACAATGCATATATGCATGCATTCAAAGGTCTTTATGGTGGGAACATATGTAATATTCATATACTAATTTGTTAAAAGTGATGTATTTTCAATTGAAGTCTTGGAAGCATAAATGTCTACTAGAGGCAAAGAACCTATCTCTTATTTACATAAAACTAACATTTCAAGACTGATCATGAAATCATTTACAATATATTCATCTCCTATTTTTGATCCAAGTTCTCTAGGTGAAAGTATAGGGATTTTTAACTCATTTAATGGTTTTTTATGTTCATGTAGACAACTTATGGTTTTTGTTTGATGTGTGTCCAAATTTTGCTTTAAAAAGTGTAATTTTACTGTATAAGGAAAGACCTTCTTGAGGCCATAATGGGTGCTTTGTATCCTAACTGAGAATATTTTGAGGTTAATGAAACTAGGTTATTCAACACCCCAACATGGTGGGGATTCCATTTTTTAGTCACAAGGCCCTAGAGGTGGAGATATATAGATGCGACTTGAATGTTGACAACATTTCTTGTAAATGTTTCTTGACGTCAAAAATTATTTCAAAATTTGTATTTGGGTGGATTTAGAGGCCATAATGAAGTTATAGTTTTTTAAAAAAATGAAAAATTAAATGGGTGCAAATAGTGATAAGAGTGGATACATTTTAAAGAGTAAATAAGTAGCAGTGGATGATTCCTCTAAGGAGACTAATAATCATTTATTCAAAACAGGTGAGTGTAGCTTTGCCTTTCTTCTTGGTTTTCATTTATGTGTTCTATTATGGATTAATTATATTATATTATACAATATTTACTCATTCAATGAAGTAAATGGGATAAATTTAGCGAGGCCATGGATTAATGATCTCAAATCTAAAGAAGAGAATGATGAACATCAAATGACATTTAACATAGGTGTTTTTTACGTATGAGAGACTTGATGATGGCCATATTCTATTTACCATTTAAGGGATATAGTATTTAATTAGTCACCACTAACCCCCATGTACTGGTTAATTAGTTTCATTACACACTAATGTCCTCAACTCTATCTTTAGTCTATGTTCGAAGATAGGGGAACCGATCAATATTTAAACCCTTACAATAATCATCGAGATAGATATGTAGAACATTTGTCTTGTATATTTTTTTGATAAAATCATGGGTACACCAATAGATTAGAATACATTTGTTTAGCACACCTAGCAACACATCACTTTTTCCATCATTCAATAGTGCACAAATTTGGGCTTTGGTTTTTTAATCTCTCACAGTGGTCATTAATAATTTGTTAGAATAGTATGCCTTACATCTATCTTTATAATCAACCCCCTATCAATTTGACCCATTAATGAGTCAAATTAACTTATTAATGTCTCTAATGTATTTGATATAGAAGTGTAGTGTGGTTGCTTGAATGGGGATCCCTCGTCGCCTTAATTGAATTCTCAATTTTGATTTTATTTTCTATTATACGAGTTGCCAATTTATCCTAACTATCCTGGGGGGATTAAAGAACTATAGCAGGATTAGGAGGGTTTTGAAGGTTAGGAGGGTTTTATGGGTTATAATTTTTTTTCAATATAGGAGGGTTAGGTTCATTTGCACTTTCTACATTTTCCTTTGTATGTGAAGGTGTATTACGTGCTAAAAAAATGAACAATTTCAACAAAAAACTATGCAAATGCAAGAAACTTCACTAAATTTGTTTGTAATTGCACTCAAATAAATTTGCATGCTTTTATTCTTATATGCCATTCTTGATTTTGAGTTTTTTGATTGTCTTTATAAAATATGAGTTGATACCTTTACTCGCCCACTCATGGTTTACGTTGATGCCAAATGAAAAACATCAACATTTTTAAAAACTTATAACAGTACCACATACATGGTTCTAAAAATTAAACTATGTACATAATTCTTATAACTAAAAACATGTACGTGATCTTGGCTCAGTAATCACCAAGCCTACAAGCTAAGACCACATATAGACTTTTATAAACTACATACACAAAAATGTTGAAATCAATTTAAACGTAAAAAGTGCCCATTTTTTACCCCCAACTTCATGCACTTATCCATACTTATTCATGTAGATATCCATTTAAGAAAACACTTTTGGCATTTATATGATGAATGTTTCATCCAAACTATGTAGCCATATAAAATATCATTATGATTATTTTAATCTTGGCTATGGGAGAAAAAGTCTCCTCATAGTTAATGCCTTATTTCTAAGTATATCCATTTACTATAAGTCTTGCCTTGTACCTATCCATGTTTTCATTTGCCTTGTACTTCATCTTAAATATACATTTGCATTTGATGGGATTTTTCCTTGATCGAAGATAAAGAAACTGTCAAGTGTTATTCTTCATCAATGATTGATATCGTGCATCCATTGCATATTTCTAAGGTTTTAACTATGGGGCTTCTCTTATTGTATAAGGCTAAAATGTTTCATCAATTATGCTCATAAGGACCATGCTTACCTCTTCACAAGTTATGTTGTGAGTCCTTAGTATTGAATTAGATATGTTAGAGACTCCATATAATTTATCTTGTATTGTACTAGTATACCACTTGAGCATATGTTGAGCAGTGGGTGGTGGTACTATAGGTTTTGGTTGACCATCATCAATGCTATTACCACTATCACTAACTAAAAAAGTTATAGGCATGATACATGTATCACGTGCTTATGTTTAAGGTGGATTATTTCCACTCTTATCGTCAAACACAACATCCCTACTGATGAGCACCTTATTAGCTTATGGGTTGAGGAGTCAATATGCCTTAGATTCTTTATTGTTTTCCACAAAAATGCATTCCTTGGTTTTCTTATCTAATTTATTTATTTTCCTTTTTGGGAGATGCATGTATGCCTTGAAACCAAAAAATTGAAGATGTGAAACTTTTAGTTTGTTCCGAGTCCAAGCTTCCTATGGTGTGATCCCTTCTAGAGCTTTGGTGGGTGACTTGTTTAACAAGTAGACCATTGTGTGACATGTTTCTGGCCAAAAAGAATGAGACAATTATGCCTTCTCAATGATGTTGTGAAACATCTCTACATTTTCATGATTTGGTCATTCTGCAACCCCATTTTTTTATGGTGAATATATATTAATCAATTAGCGGCAAATTCCATTCACTTTGAGATATGTTGATAACTATGTACTGGTGCATTCCCCCCATGATCTAAGTGGAGGGCCTTAATTTTTCAACCAGTTTCATATTTCATAGTGGCCTTAAATTTTTTGAAGACATGACAGGCCCAAATTTTAGTCTTCAAAAGGTATACCCACATCTTTCATGAGTAGTCATCAATAAAGAACTGAAAATACTTATATCCTTTATGGTTGGGAGTCATGTGTCTACACATATTAGTGTGCATGAGATCCAATAGACTAGTAGTCTAATATTCATTTTTTCCAAATAGAGAACTCTGTTATTTTCTAATGAGGCAACTGGAATAATTATCAAAAGATTTATTAAGGGAAGGTCTTTGACTATGTTGTGTCTTCTCAATGCGAGTAGATATCCATAATTCAAGTGTCCACATCTTTTGTGCTGTAATTTTTTTTGTATGTGTATGTTAATAGTGAAAAATGTTGTGTTAATGAATCACCCATTTAATTATTACAAAGGTCAAGATGGAATCATACCAGTTTAAGCGTAAGGGACCTATGGCTAAAATCAATCCTAAGGCGTGTAATTGGGTCTTTTAAAGTTTTGAGGATTAATAAGTTCAATAATAAATCTAAATCAAGTTTATATAAATCAATCAAATATTATAAAATTGATTAACCATAACATTATATCGACCATGTCAAGAGAATATATATATATATATATATATATATATATAAAACTTATTAATCCCCAGAACTTTAAAAGACCCAAGGCATGTAATTGGGTCTTTCAAAGTTCTGAGGATTAATAATTTCAATAATAAATCTAAATCAAGTTTATATAAATCAATCAAATATTATAAAATTGATCAACCATAACATTATATCGATCATGTCAAGAGGATATATATATATAAACAATGTTCTGATCTAATAAGTTAACCACTACTTAAATTGTATGGTTAATCAATATTAACTATAATTTATAACTGTTATCTAATCTATCTGACAAAGAAAATCCTATGGAATAGGCAATCCATTGAAGGATAAAATACTTAGATTTGTTGAAAGTTGTATCTCATATGCATTCCCACACTACAAGGATGAAAGTAATCAATAGAAAATAAAGAAAAAGTAGACAAACGCCTAAATAAAAAAGAAGAAAACTAAAGCTAATCTAAAATTTAAAACTAGTTAAGCTTAAGATTATTGTTAGCAGATTAGAAATGAGTAAAATTAAAAATCTATAGCTACAATAACAAGAAAACATATTAACAAACTAAAAAACCACAAAGAAAACAAATTATAAAATAAATAAAATAGACTAAACAAATTGACTAACAATTTAAATCTAAAACTAAATAAAACTACTGAAAAGACTAAATCTAAGAAAATAAAAGAAAAACATGAAATAAAAATTATAATTCTTGAAACAAGAGTTATATTAGAATAAAATGAAAATATTTTATTGAGAAACAACAATTTTGATTATAAACAACCTTTAAAAAGATAACAATTTACAATAAAAATATCAAAAAATGCAATGTATTTATTATTAATCAGGTCAAGTACATGGAGTTATACACATATGACTGTATATCTACAATCATCAAAAGATATTAGGTCTATTAGACTTTAGATAATTGGTTTATGAAATAAACAAGAAACTTGGATATATCTATTCTAAACAAGCGGGTTACTTCACAATGAGAGAATGTATTATTCAGTCTATCTATAAATAGCTATTTAATCTTAGATATGCTTGCATAGAAAAGAAAGAAAGATGAAACTTTGAATAAATTGAGATCTCTTCAATACCTATATTTTCCCCCTTTTTTAATGTATCTTTGATTTGCTTATAAAGTAAACTCTTAGGAGATAGTTAGAAACAAGTTACAACTAACTTTTAGTTAGTTGTTTGTTAACCTTAATTGACTTATAAATGTCAACTAGTTATGTACATGATGTTTTATTTGATTATGTGGTACCTTAGTCCTGTACACTTAGAAAACTCATGAACTAGATCTGAATGCCCTAGATCAAAGGCCAAGCCAAACCCAAAAGCATAAAGGTGGTCACATCCTATTTGAGCACATATTCTATATAGGACACTAGCATCAAACTCAGACACTAGTATCAACGTAACTATCCCAGCCTGACACAAGTGTCCAAAAATCTAGAGGCACCAAATCTAGAATCTAAAAATTATTCTAGAACTATCTTCCTATCTAATTTTCACCTGTACTAGATCCAATATTGTATTAAAATTAGAAACAATTAAGTACTTTATTTTATGTCATTTGTATATCTAACATAGCTGTGGCATATCTCAACATAATAAATTCATCATATGGTACATCTGAGTTTAGCACATTAATTGGCCTACTATAGATATGATATTCACCCTTGTGCCTTATAATTTCTAGATCCTTAACCATAACCACTAAATAGGATCTTGATCCAAATTAGGGTCAAAAATTTGGTGAACCTAATCCTTGTGAATACATTTTTTTTTGATTTCTAAGGTTTTAACCTGTCTAAGGTTTCAAATTGATGTACTTTTTAATTTTTTATTAGTATTTTTTTGCATGCAACCTAAGTGTAGCCCTAGATTGGGCAGTGTGTCTATTGAACATATTGAGCTTACCCTCAACCCATCCAAAATGTATCAAACCAATGAGGGATCTCATACCTTGGATCATGATGATACCCATGTTGACAATAAAAAAATCTTGATAGGGTTATCATAGAAGAAGATTCTGATAATAAAAACCATAAAATAAATGACAATGACCAAGTAGACAATGATCAAGTGCATGCAATTACAATGTTTCATGAGCATGTTCACCAAAACCTTGAAGATCTTGATAACATCTTAAAAACTATACTTAAAGCTAAAAATTCAAAAACATTAGTGGATACATCCATCCCTTTGAACACACTACAACTTAATACATCTAATGGGGGAAAAAATTATGTGTTCTAACTTTTGTTCCTTGAAAAGATTCTAATAATAAAAACCATAAAATAAATGACAATGACCAAGTAGACAATGATCAAATGCATGCAATTACAATGTTTCATGAGCGTGTTCACCAAAACCCTGAAGATCTTGATAAAATCTTAAAAACTATACTTAAAGCTAAAAATTCAAAAACATTAGTGGATACATCCATCCCTTTGAACACACTACAAATTAATACATTTAATGGGGGCAAAAATTATGTGTTCTAAATTTTGTTCCTTGAAATTACTATTGATACATCTATTAGGAAATTACTTGTTTCAACACAAATACTGGTTTCAATGCCTCTTACTACTCAAAGCATGTTTCTAGCCCTTATGGTGACTACTCAAATTGTTAATGAAAACCCCACTGGACCTACAATTTAATCACTCTTTCAATTCATAAAGACCTTGTAATATAAGGTTACAAACATTGAATAAAAGGCTTCAAAGTCTTCACATGCTATAGATTCACAAGATGTGTTGCATAAACCTCTTGCACTTGAGATTTCTTTGCACACTTTTCCAACTAGATTTATTACACTTAAGTTCATATTTTATGATGGCAAGGGTGATCCTAAACAACATCTTCAAAAATTATATGCAACATGCCTTGATTATACTTCAAATGATAAAATTTTGACCAAACTATTTCCAAGGAGCCTCAAGGACTATGCTTTGAGTTAGTTTTATGACTTACCTCTCCAATTAATGAAAGCATTTAAAACTCTTATAGATCATTTTTTGGCATAATTTTCTATTAACATTACCAAAAAGGTTTCTTATGCTCAAATTCTAAAGATCAAACAAGGAACCAATGAACCAATCAATGAATATGTCTTGAGATATAAGACAATGCTAGCCAAAATGACCAATCCTATTATAGACAAAGAGTTACAAGACATATTCAAGCAAAGTTTACTTGCTATTTTACATGAGTCTATTGTTTTTAAAAAGTTTCAATCTTTTGATCATTTATGCCATGTTATACAAGACTGTGAAATGAAGCTTATGTCATTGAATAAGCTCAAGTATGTAGAAAACACACTAGCTACATCTGCATCTATTACAAAATTTACAATTAAACCAAGTTATAAGGTAAATTATCTTGAGCTTAAAAAGGAAAAAACCATCACAATTAACATAATTACATAACAATGTAATCAACTCATCCTATCTAATGACCAAGAAGATAATTTACACATTTACTAGAGCCTCATGCTTAATTACTCCCACATTTTATAGAGTGTCATCTTATATCTCTCCCTCCTCCTACAGAGGTTGATGTAAATAGACCTCTACCCAAAGGATATGATGAAAATGCTTATTGTGACTATGACCAAGGCCTTGGGCATTCTATAAATAGATGTTTTACCTTAAAGCATAAGATCTATGAACTTATCGATGACCAACATATTACATTTGCCAATCTTCCAAAGGAATCTAGTTCATAACCTGGTGATAACCATAAATAGAAATATTTAATAATCCTTTGTAAGACCATTCAAAAAAGGAATCAAAAGTTAAAATGGTATATATTTCACATTCTCCTTCATCATACTATAAACACCCACTAGATGGGGTAATTGGTATTTACACGAGATATATACCTCCTATGGTTAGAAAACCTATCATTTCCTTTGATGACAACAAAGTTAAGGATGATGAATATGATATTCATTCTCTATTCATTTGAGCATACCTTGATACACACCTCATATGTAGTGTTATGATTGATAATTCTACAACCAAAAATGTTTGCACCATGACATTACTTACGCATTTGGACTATACTCATAATGATTTACACCCTTCTACTAGATCAGTTGGAGCATTCGATGGGACCTCTTAGAAGGTTCTTAAAAAGATTAATCTACCTTTATAGGTTGGTCCCGCACATGTGGTTACTATGTTTTTAGTTATACCTTATACAAGTGTCTTTGACATATTGTTGGGATGACCTTGGATACAAACTCTTCGAATAGTACCTTCTACAGTGCATGAATGTATTAAATACATTTAGGCCATTTGAGTAATTAATTTTTTTGGTATTTCATATGACCATCCTCTTTGAACAAGAGAAATTCATACCCAGGTAGCTAATTATCAACATTGTTAAGGCTAATACACCACAAAAGGGTAAACAACAAGCAATCCCCTTTACTAGGTATCTAATACTTGAGAAACCTTTACATCAGAGACATATAGTGGATTCCACAAAATCCTCATATTTTACACACCATATTTAGATATCTAGAGCACATAAACATGTTCCTAATATTGTTATTCCAAAGAAACCAAAAAATACATAGATATGGGGTCCAAGAACCCCTATTATTTATATTGGTACTTCATGACCCCAGAATCCCATTATATATACACTAACCATCACAAATACCATAGTGACATATATTACACCTATACATGCCCCTTAGAAATATCACTACTTTCTTGCACCTAGTTTTGAGTGGGAAAATATCTATGATCATCCTTTGGATGAGATCATATGATGATCTTGTCTCTTCCAAAAAATACCCAAAAAATAAAAAAAAATTCAAAAAAATCTAAAAACATTTTAAGCACCTATATGTTTTATTGGCTCCTTGGAATCTTTTTGTTAGTTTCATGTTAAAGACTAGTATATAATTTATTCCTACATACACATACACATGTATACATAGATATATGATACACTTATGGGTGTTGGCCCTTCCCTCTACTCACATCATCATTACATTAGAGGCATCCATCTACAATCTTGATATACACAGGTTATATGATTTGATGACCACTCTTCGATATCATGTTTGAGCTTACATATGTACTTACAAATGCCTATTATCCATTTTTATACATTATAAAAGGTACTTGATATGCTATTTACTTGACCTTTTTTTCTAACACATTCAATCCACGGGCCACTATGACATGTTTATGCTAGTTGCTTATGTTTTTCCTTTACACACTTCCTTAAGTGTTTTGCCTTGCTATTACCTTGATTTTTAAGGAATTTATTTATGTTTTGTTGTATGCAGAACCTGTACCTATGTTTGCTTTCTTAGACATTTGAATATGTCAATCCTTGCTTTTGTCATGCCAATTCAATTTTGCATCATTTGAACATGCCCCTTATTTGTAGTCTCCTTAGACCATTACCTTTTAATCGATTTTGAGTGATCTTGTGTATGCTTGATTGCTTGTTGAGCTTGTACTATTACTTTATAGATGTTTCCATGATCTTTATCATACATCTCAGGCTTACATGTGATCACATTGGTTATATGTGCTTTAATGATATATTTACTTAGATATGTTTCCTTCTATATGTTAAATGGTTACATTTGCAGATTTACAATTGTTTGAACCTTTTGAGGTGAGCTAACTACCAAGTAATATTTTCCCCTCACCTTAAGGGGGGCATATTAGTGGGGGTATGCCATGGTTATATGGCTCTCACATTTTTCATAGTTTCTAAATTACAGTGGGGGCATGCTTTAGAAGTATGTTCTCCACACTCACACAATATATAGTACTTAAACTCATTTGCAAATTCAATGGAGGTATGTCATGATGACATGGCTTCCACACATTCATAGTTCTCAGATTCAGTGGGGGCATGCTTTGTAATCACGTTCTCCACACTCACATAGTATATGTTACACTAGTTTGTAAATTCAATGGGGGTATGTCATGATGACATGGCTTCCATACATTCACAATTTTTAGATTCGATGGGGGCATATTTTAGAAGCATGTCATCTACATTTATTCAACATTTGGTACTTATAATTCACAGATTCAATGGGGGCATGCTTTGAAAGCATGTTCTCCACACCTACTCATTTTTTAACATCTCAAGTTTATAATGGGGGCATGTTTTGGAAACATGTCCTCCACATTAGTACTTATATCAGTTTAATATTTCTCCATATATAGTAGGGGCATGCTTTAAAAGCATGTCCTCTACACTTACATAGTTTTTTGAATTGGCAAAAACACATTATTATACAATTTTGATACACATTTGTGGTAGAAATCTATACATGGTACCATTTTTATATAGTTTCAACATGAGACAAATCTAAGGTGCATATGATATGAAACATGTGCCTAATATTTCAAAATCTAAATCAATTTTAGATTCTAAAACTATTGCATGTATTAATATCCAATAGACTTTTATGGACTTAGCGAGCCAATCTACTGCAGTAGTTGGCTCACCTTTTGGTATGGTTGAGATGATTAAATCACTCAATCTTTCCAAGTTTTTAATTTGGACTTGATCATCCAAACTCACCAAGATACAAGTATCATTGGGTCAGACAGTTGAGCTAATCTCAATTGTTAGGTGGAAACTCACTTTTACTTCAAAGTTGGGGGAATGTGCCTTCCAATACCTCTCTCTCTATCTCTATCTCCTTGGATATATGCACTTTAAAAGAATTATATATATTTATTCTAATCTTAATTTTAGAACCTTACAATGATACATCTTTTTCAAAAATAACTTACCAATAGGCAAGGCGGTTACATCAACACATAGGTGTAATCATAAACCTTGAAATTTAAATTTAAATCTAATTAAATTAGTTTTTACCCATATTATATGCACTAATTATACATTGTAACATGTTTTTGGTTGCATGTCAGTCACCAGTAAAGCACTCAAACCCAAATCTAGCAAAGCACTCAAATTTAACTCAAGTAGAGACAAGGTGTGTATACACACCAAAGTACTTATTCCTTTCCTTTAAACTAGTAATTTTATTATGATATTAAAGGGGGGCCAAATATATATGATATTTTGTGATAATGTAGCACCTTAGTCTTGTACACTAGGCAAACTCATGACCCAAATTAGAATGCACTAGAATGAAAGTGAAGCCAAACCCAGAAGCATGCAAGTGGTTAAATCTTGTTTGAGTACATATTTTGTACATGACACTAGTATCTAACTCAGACATTAGCATTAATGAAACTATCCAAAGATGATGTAAACGTGCAAATAGCCAAAAACACTAGATCTAGAATCTGACAACTGTTCCAAAAGTATCTTCCTACTTGCTTCCTGCATGTACTAGATTCAACATTGTATTAGCATTAGAAACAACTAAGCACTTTATTTTATATCACTTGCATATCTAGCATAGTTGTACTTTTCATTAATAGCCTATCTCAACATAAAAAATTTAGCATATGACACATTTGACTTTTGCACACTAATTGTCCTATTGTAGATTTGATATTCACTCTTATGCCCTATCATTTCTATATCATTTAAACCCTAACCACTAAATAGGATCCTTATTTAAATTAGGAGTTTAGACTTTAAATATATATATATATATATATATATCAAATTAAAATATAATAGACTAATGACATTTCTAATGAGTGAGGGCCCTTGACTCACTTGAACACATTTAAATAAACATCTTACGATACATAACATATTTAAAAAATAATAAAAGTTAAATAAAGTTTAAATAATTTAACTTTTATTATTTTTTAAATATGTTATGCATCGTAAGATGTTTATTTAAATGTGTTCAAGTGAGTCAAGGGCCCTCACTCATTAGAAATGTCATTAGTCTATTATATTTTAATTTGATATATATATATATATATATATATATATATATATATATATATATATATATCAAATTAAAATATAATAGACTAATGACATTTCTAATGAGTGAGGGCCCTTGACTCACTTGAACACATTTAAATAAACATCTTACGATGCATAACATATTTAAAAAATAATAAAAGTTAAATAAAATTTAAATAATTATAATATTAAATTACATAAGCATTAATCCATAAAAAAATAATTAAATACATCAATAAAACTATTCTGCATAAAATGAAACTACTATGTGCACAATGCTTTGTAATCAATACCACTTAAATATATGCAAAAGGAAATCAAACAAACCAATGTTTTATGTTGTGTGTCAACCCTTATGTTTTTCAAGAAAATAGTTATATTTATGATTTGTATCTTTGCCTTAGTAACAACAATATATGCATAACTTATCTATCCACATGTCAATCAAGGGAACTCAGAAAAGTAACAAACTCATATATGTCCAATGCCAACAAAATTATTTGATTTCTCTTCAGATTAAGAATATACTGACTTAAGTAACTGCATAACAGTTCAAATAATCTCCATTTGAACATAATAACAAATTTAATGTTGGATAACATTTTGAACCAAAGTATGAGAAATAAACAACTTAACCATATCAATATTATCAACGAGAAAAATGTTCATACCACCACACAACACTGCCTTCATTATATGGGTAGACCATGTTTTGAAAATGAATTATTCAACATAAGACCTTCACACAAAAATATTTTGATTGAATATCATGAAAGATGAGTCTCATCTCAAAATAAAACAATCTCAATTTTTATGAAAATAGCCACTTTAATATGTTTTTTGATATAGGTTAAATTTGATATTCAAATGGCTATCATACTGTGCTATTTTTGGTCTAAGATGATGGTCATTTGGCCATCAACTTTAACATATGAAAAATTTATATAGAGGATTAAAAAACATAATTTTGAACAACAAAAGGAATTTAGATCTTTTACCATTTCAAAGAGCAAACAAACATTTTATCCTCATTATGCAAAACTTATGTAGTAATAACTTGAAAGGATAAGCTTGAATATGCAACTCGTAATGTTTATATTACACGATGTAAAGATTTTGTAACCATTTAAGCACCATTCTCTTTCCTCCAAACAATGCAAGCGTGCATACAAAAATACATAGAGAAGATTATACGTGCAATCTAATATTCAGGAGATACGTCTTAAAAGCTTATAACTTCTTATAATCTTCATCCAATGATATTAAAACAAATGCATGCATTTATATTATAAAAAATGATATCAGTGTGATGCACCATTAAATTTGATATTTTGAGTAGATAATGGTTCATAATAATTGAGGATTATAAACTAATTCATTTATTTCCCTTTACAAACTTATACCAATGAATATTTATCAAAAAATTATTTTTCAAGAAAATAATTTCATGAAACCAAAGATTTCTGCAAGATAATAGCACAGAAAAAAACTATATATGCTAGCCACAAAAACCAAACCAGTTTAAATTCATCAAAATTATTCAAAATGCTGTATCTTTCAACAAAAATAAATCAAATATTTCTCAAACCCATGTGAGAATTGAAAAAAAAAACAAAGCTTATACCTTTAAATTGAACTACTCAAGGCCTCAAAGTCATTTTCAAATTTCTCCACTGGTATCCCTTGACACAATTTTCATAGATGGAACTCTGCTTTTGCTCTTTGAAGCTTAAAAATAACAAAGAGTACCCAAAAAACTAACAATTAATATTCAATCAATCATCTTTACTGTATGTAGTGACCTGTATGCATTCCATTTGTTCACAACTTTAACAAAAAAATCAAGTGGTTGTGCTAAAATTAATGACTTAGCTATCTTACTTAAAAAATTAACTATTGACATGACCAAATTGACTGCCAAAACCCAAAACCAAGGAAAGTACCACAAATTTAATACTACCTTACCATCAAATGCAACAAATCTAGAAAGATCACAATGTGGGTCTGAGACTCATTTATTTCCCACATTCTAAACATCCACAGTAGATCACCAAATCACCAACATTAAATGTTCAAGGGTTACTTTGAACTTGTTCACATAACTCTATGCTCAACCAATGTTTACCAACTTTTAATAACATCCACCACCCTTATCAAAATTACTATGTAACTTACAACCTTTGTTGCCAATGTTTGTCATCGCATTACATACACCACCATCAACTTAGAGTTTTCAAAAGTGATATGACCTAAGTCCTGTTGGAATTATAACTTAGGGTTTTTTAGTTCAAATTAACTTAGATAAAATATCATAGGTTCCAATGACTATATAAAATACCTTTCATGAAATTGAAAACCATGATCAAACATGCCTAGAAATACATGTTATGGCTTATGAAGATGAGTTTTTTAGCAATAATATTTATATGCGATACTATTGAAGTGTCCCTAGATGTATTATATATTTTATATGTTATCAAAGAGACCATGAAATGTATTTTCCTTATTACCTCTCTGTGTATTAGTTCAAAATGAACTATTTTCCAGAATTGCTTTGTCAAAACTGAACTAGTCATTGACTATTGCATAATTGTCATTATTCAAACATCACCTCTAAAAATTTACAAAACACTTCATATTGATATTGAAAACATATTAACTTAATGTGATAATTATGCTATCAAAATAACTTAATTAATATTAAAATCAATAAATTTCATTCAACATAACAATTATTAATGATTATGTATGCACAAAAAAAGAATATTTAAACGAATGCAAATGAGTTTGCCCCCTCCAACATTTTAAATTTCATGACACAAGGTCATCTATATGATAGAACTAAAAATATGACAAGACCCTTGATATTTCATTTTTTTAAAATAAGGGAGGTGATAATAAAAGGTTTAACAATGTCCTTTACGAAAGTCCCTGATGGTCATTATTAACATCATCAAGCTGAAACATTTTATGAATATTTGAAGCTCTCATAATGAATATGGAGCCTCTAAACTTATTTTTTATTAGGCAAAATTTTTGACCACCTTAGTGATAAAAATCAATGTTGAGGTTATGATATAGTAGTTGATTGATAAACAACAAGTTTTTAGTAAGTCATGGGACATACATGATGCCTTAGATTTTACACTTTTTCTTTCCCAATTGTAAATAAATGTCACCATGGCCTTGAATAGTATAAGATGTATCATATTTGAGAGAAAAATTATCTCATGACATAGTTTGGTTTAATGTGGAGAACCATTCCTTCCTACCAATCATGTGCTTTGTAGATCCATACTACACATATCAGATTGAAATTAGAGAAGTGTTCTCATGTGTCTAAGTGGCAAATACATGATCCTCATTTGAAGAATTATTTTATTCTACAACATTCCCATGTTGTTATGATTTGATAGGTATCTATTTCCATTAGCATTTTGATGGTTGTTATTTCTTCTCTGCCTATGGTGAATTTTCATAAGTGGCCTTCTGACTAGATGATCCATATGTGAATGCATTATACCAATAATGCTTTAAATCATTTTTTCCCCACAAATTTGACATATTTTTGGGAATTAGGTTGATTCTTTTATTACTTTTGTTAAATATTCTACTTAGGGGATTATTTTTAACCTTTCATGAGTTGTTTCCCATTCTAATGTGATACAAGGTCATGTTCTTCACCTACTTCCTATCAGATTGGACACGATCTTGGATCCTTAGAAGATTGAGAAAATCTATGTATGTAGCAATGAAATCATAGATAAATTGCAAAGGAGGAAGAAGCTTGTCTTCATACAGTAATTTTGCAAAAATAACCTACTTGTGTATATTCACATTAACCTGTCTAACCTTCCAAAAGGGAAAAGTGGGGTATATATAAATAAAATTAGGGCAACATGAGGAAACCTCTAATTTTCCTAATTAGATAATTACATTAAAAATATAATTAGCCTATGTGACCCATTTATAACTAACCTAAGGAAGCTTAATTAACATAGAATGGCCATAAGGCCATGTAGGCAAAACCCAATGGGAGAAAGCACTACACCAACACCCCCCTTTAAGCGTAACTTAAGTGAGATGAGAATTGGGTCTTGGCATTGAAACCCTGACGAGGTACCCAAGTACATAGTGAAGAACCTCCATAGGAGGAAGAAGAAGGAGGAACAACCCTAACCCCAATGAGAGCTCACAAATGAACAAATTTACTCTCTATGAAGGGCTTGGTCAGAATATCTACAATCTGCTATGATGTTGGATAGTACCAAAGATCAATGACTTGCTCATTGATAAGATCCTTGATGAAATGCATGTGAATCTCTATGTGTTTGGTTCTTTGATGGAGAAGAAGATTCATGCAAATCTGGATAGTGCTTTAGTTATCATAGTAGATGATTATTGGCTTATGAAACTAGATGCCAAAGTCAATGAGAATCCCTTAAAGCCAGATTGCCTCAGTGGTGGCAATGATAGCCCCTCTATATTCTACCTCTATAGATGATAAAGCAATTACATGCTGCTTCTTTCTTGACCAACTTATTGGACCTAAACCAAGTGAGAAACTATAGCCTGAAGTGGACTTTCAACTTGCCTAATTTGAATCTATATATCTTATTAAATCAACCTCTATTCTTACTCCATAGTGTATCCCATAGTTGTGCAAACCTTGATGTAGTGTAGATTTTGTTTAGCTACTTTCCAATGTAATTCATGTGGCTCCTACATAAATTGGGAAACCATGTCAACTACATAAGATATGTCAGGTCTAGTGTGTGTGAGATAGATAAGATTTCCCACAAGTTGCCGATGTGGAGTTGTATCAACTAATGGTATAGAAAAATTAGCCTCAAGCTTCACTTCAAACAAGAAGGGAACATGAGCTAGCTTATAACTAGCCATGTTAAACCTCGCAAGAAAATCAAGAGAATAATTGGATTGTGATAAAGTTATCCCATAATTTGATTGAATGATTTTAATTCTGAGAAAGTAATGCAAAAATCCCATGTCTGTTATTGAAAATTTATCTAAAAGTGCAGTTTTCACTATTGAGATGGATGATCATGAGCTCCTTATAATCAACAAGTCATCCAAATAGAGAACTAGGATCAATAGAGAATCATCTTGCTACAAGATGTAGACATTCATATCTAAGTGGCATTTGATGAAATCGACTGTGAGGAAAAAGGAGCCCATCTTGGCATACCATACTCGAAGGGATTGTTTGAGTTCGTAGATAGATTTCCTGAGTCTATAGACCAAGGAGGAATCTTACACAAAGCCTTTTGGTTGCTCCATGTAGATCTCTTCTTTGAGGTCACCATGTAGAAAAGCACCCTTGACATCCATTTGGTGAACATCCCACTAATGTGTAGCTGTGATGGCTAGAGTGAGTCTAATAGATGTCATCTTAGCTATAGGAGAAAATGTCTCAGTATAGTATATGATAGGCACATAATAAAACCCCTTTTCAATCATATGAGCTTTGTACTTATCAATAGACCCATCTACACCATACTTAGTCTAATAAACCCATTTGTAATGAACCGATTTTCTACCTTTAGGAAGAAGGACCAAGTCCCATGCTTTGATCCTAATTAGGGAACTATACTCCTCCTACATAGTATTAGGATCCCATTCTAGAATGATATATGCCTTATGAAATGTTTTTTGATGATCCAAGCAACATTTTATGTGATAATTCAGGTGACGGTTCTACCCCAATTAATGATGAAACTTTTAGGAGCCATAACTTTTACACCATAGCTTCAATTGACTCTCCATTTGAACCATTGGAAAGCTAAGAATGAGGAGAATATGGTGAGATGGAATTGATATTTTATCAATGGATTTTTACCCCTGAAAACCCAATGGACGTTCCCCAAATTTTAATTTTAGTAGTGCAGTCTAAAAATAGTAAGTTTCTAAAAATAATAATTCCTTGAATTCTATATTGTTGTAAATCGTGGAAGTTAAACCACTTGATCTCCCTCAATATTGGTGACCTTCCACATCCTCATCCTACCTTAAAAATATGTATAAATGAATATGTAACCTAAAATGGAAATTAGACATCTCTTCTTAGAGATAAGCATATGTTTGGATCTACAAATTTTGATGAATAAAACATCTTTTCTCAAAGATAACATTATTGTTATTGTGTTGTTCTTATTTATTGACTTACCTTTCAATCAAAGCTTCTAAGTTTTGGATTAGTGGTATTAGAGTGGTTTATCTTTAGAGTGTATAATCTTGAGGATGAGGTTAGATTACAAGAAGATTGGGTGGAAAATAGAACCAGTAGACTATCCACCTATTCACTCCAAACAAACTCAAATGGCAGATAACACCAAGAAATCCGATCCTTTCAAGGAAATGGTGAATGAAGCCATCCAATAGAAACAAGCATAGATGTTACAACAATTTTCCCAAATTATCCAACAAATCTCCATGGGAAATTTTGGCTCCTCATCTGCACCCCCACATCATTTCAGTGCCCCAATACCCTTCAAGGTTTAGGTGAATTTTGATATCCCTACATTTAAAGGAAAAATCAATGCTAATGCAATAAAAAATTGGTTGGATCAATTGTATTCATATTTTTTGATAAATAAATTCATCAATAAAGAGAAGATCACTTTTGCTCTTTTGAAAGCATCATTGCCTATCAAAAATTAGTGGGAAGTGTACAAGAAGAGATTCAGTACGAATGATATTGGCCTTGAGGTGGAACCTACATGGGATGATTTCATAGAAGCTGTAAAGCAAGAATGATACCTCATTGGAGCATATGATGATCTATATATAGAGTGGCAACAACTTCACCAATGTAAGGAATAGTCTGCTCAAGATTACATTGACATTTTTCATTCTTTATTTGCAAGATTGGGCATCTAGGAAAGTGAGAAGCACAAGGTTCTCAAATATCATGGTGGACTATAATGGTATATACAGTGGGATATGGAGCTCTTCAATTTGGAAACCTTCGGTGAGGCATACAAGTTCACAGTGAAGATTGAGTAGAAATATGGAATAATGAATATGAAGAGTCAGCCTTCAAAATGGAAAAGTGACAAAGGAGGTCAAACACAGGGCCAAAATTGGAAGCAAAAGGAAGGGAAGACTGAGAAATTGTATGATTACCATAAATATGAAACACACTCCAAAGAAGAATGTTGAGCCATCAAGTCCCTGCTTTATGAGTCATAATCATCAACATCTACTACTCTGCCTGATATACCACCTACAGTCAAAGAGGATGAAGAAGAGGTCATAGATTTTAAGCCTGATACCATCATTACTTCATCACAGACCCACGAGGAGAGGCCAGATGATAAAGAAAGGTTGTGTCACTCTAAGTTATGGGTGAAAGGTAAGCCTTTGTATTTCATTCTTGATAGTGGGAGTCAAAATAATTTAATCTTTGCTAATGTTGTGAAAAGCCTAAATTTTTCCATGAAGCCTCACCCAAAGCCATACAATATTGGATGGTTGAGTCCAGGGAGAAACCTCCGTGTCACCCACCAATGTCTTCTCTCATATGTAATAAAACCTTTCCAAGATGAGGTCTTATGTGATGTGGTCAATCTAGATGTTTGTGATGTACTCTTTAGTCAGCCATTCATGTATGATCAACATGGCATCTATGAATCAAGAAATCAAGGAATCACCCTCACTCTTGGAACATGGTACTATAGGGTACTAGAGGTACCACCTTTTACATCTGTCTCCTTGATTAGTGCCCCAAATTTCAATTTTAGTAATATAGTCTAAAAATAGGAAGTTTCTAAAAATAGTAATTCCTTGAATTCTATATTATTGTAAATCATGGAAGTCAAACCACTTGATCTCTCTCAAGATTGGTGACCTTCCAAATCCTCCTCCTACCTTCAAAATATTTCTAAATGAAGATGTAACCCGAAAGGGATCAGACATCTCTTCTTAGAGATAAGCATATGTTTGGATCTACAAATTTTGATGAATAAAACATCTCTTCTCAGAGATAACATTATTGTTATTGTGTTGTTCTTATTTCTTGACTTATCTTTCAACCAAAGCTTCTGAGTTATCTGTCTAGCCCAAGTGGGACCATAGTTATATGAGATTGGAGAATCAAGAGGTGAGTCATCATCATCTAAAGAGTGAGTGTGAGATTAAGGAGGAGAATCCTCATCACTACTCTCATCACTTGAACTTGAAGAAGAAGAAGAGTCATCCTAATCATCAAGAGGATTTTGAGGTGGATCCAAGTCACTATTTGAGGTAGAATCAATGTCTAGTGAGACTTTTGAAGAGTCTAGAGTGCCAATAGTGAGTTCAAGTGGGCCATCATGAAACTTGACACTCCTTTCTATGATCAACTCATGAGTTTTAAGATGTAGGAGCCTGTATCCCTTAGTACCCTCTACATACCCCACAAAGATACAAGATTGACTCTGAGGGTCCATTGCCTTGCATTTATTCTTAGGAATATGGGCTATTAATGGTGATAAAACACTTGAAAGTGATCCACTATGGGCTTGTGACCATCCCAAGATTCAAAAGGAGTGATTCATTTCAAGGCTTTATGTGGAATATGATTCTGAATATGACATGCATAGTTGATTAATTTAGCCCAAAACTAAGGAGCAAGAAGACTTTTATTGAAGCATGCAATTGACCATTTACTTCAAGGTACAATTATTACATTCAACCACACCATTATACTGAGGATTGTATGGGATTGTGTGTTGCATCTGAATCCCCTCTAATGTGTAAAATTGCTCAAACCTATTGTTAACATACTCCCCACCACTATCAATACTTAAGATTTTGATGGAATAGTCTGACTACTTCTCCACAAGTGCCTTTAAGTGATCAAAGACCTCAAAAATATTTTTTAGAAAAAACACCCAGGTGTACCTCAAAAAGTCATCGATGAATGTGAGCATATATCTTATCTTTTTGAATGAAGGTTTTGGAAATGGACCTGCTATGTCACTATGGACAATTTCTAGCTTCTGTTTGGCTCTCGTTGCTTTGTGCTTATCATATTTCTCTTCTAGATGCTTATTAAGAATACAAAAATTACATAGGCCATCTAAGAATTTGACTTTAGGCAACCCTAAAACCATGTCCTTATGACTGAGTTTCTCCAAGCAATAGTAGTTTAAATGGTCAAACCATTCATGTCATAGTATTCTCACTCCATTTGCATGAGTAATCAATGTAACTAAGGGCTGATCTAGGGAAAATTGTGAGAAGGTATACAACCTAGACTAATGATTGGTCTTCCTATAAGCCACTATAGTATCACTGTGTAGCTCTTTGATAACCACTAAATCAGGTGTGAACTCAACTCGCTTCCTTACACCTATGTGAGTGATTTGGTATACTGACAAAAGATTGGTAGGTAGATAAGGAACACACAAAACATCATTAAAGGTCCTGTCACTTACTTCAACTGATCCTTTACCACTATCTTATACCAAAGTGTCATCACCCATGTGAATTGAAGGCATAAAACATGGCTCTATTTTTTAAAATAAGTCCTCTGAGGAGGCCATGTGATAGGAAGCACCTGAGTCAATAACCCAAGTTGAAGGTTGAGAAGCTACTACAAAAAGTGCCTTGCCCTTATTTTTACTCTTTTTTATATCTTTAGCCTTTAAAGAATCTTATGCAAACATGTTCTGAGTTGAGGACTTAGGAACATTAATGTTATTCTTCTCAAGCATCTTAGTCAAGGTGTCAATCTTCTTTTTCATGTACTGAGATTCAACATGCCCAAGTTTCTTATAAAATTTGCATTTGTGTTTCTCCTTATTAGGTTTCCCACTTGCTCATTTGATGATGCCTTAGGCTTGGCATTTGATTTTTGATTCTTCTTATGCTCATAATCTGGTTTAGACTATTTCTTATCCTATTTACCACTACTAGAAGGCTTCTTTTTGTCTTGATTGACAATCAAGGCATGTGATTTGAAGACTTCAGTGCACCCATTTGAACCAACTTATCTTAGTCTTGAGTTAGATCAGCAAGAACTCATCAAATGATGGCATTTTCCAAGTGGATCCAAGTGCATGTTTGGTAGCATGGAATGTAGAGACAAAAACTAAATAGTCTTGACCTAGTTTTGCAAGCACAAATAAAATTAGTTGGTCATCTATTTTCTCAATGCCATATTGTTTCAAATGTAGTCTCAATAATTTGAACTTTGTAAAGAATTCTTGTAGGTTGTCATAGTCACCTGGGCTCAATGTGATGATCTCATTCTCTAGCTCATGACCTCTCATGATGTCCTACACTCCAAAAAGCTTATCTAGGATGGTCTAGACTTCATTGGGAGTTTTTACAGATTTAAAATGGAATAGGAGGTTGAGAGACATTAACAAGCATAAGAACCCATAGGCCTTGTTACATCTATTATACTACTTAACCTTTTCTACATCTATAGATGACTTAGTTTCCACACCCATAGTGATTTGATAGAGTCCTTTACTTCTCAAGGCTAGTTGTATCTTAGACTTCCAATCAATATAGTTAAATGGTGTGAATGGTTCAATGTTTAGATCCATTAGTGCATATTATATTGAGACAATTTATAGAATTGAAATGAAATCAAATAATAGATTGTACACAATACAAGTACCCCCTTGAATTATCAATAAGACCCCCCCTTAAATTACAATGCAACACATTATCAATATTGGATGTCAGGCACCATTGATAATGTGTCTATGAATAATTAGTGTGAGAGAGTATGAGAGGGACGTTGGGCACATCCAATAATGCATCTAAGAAAGACACAATGAATTTTAAGCCATTATATCATGAAGAAAATGGATGTTATAAAGATCTTAAAATAATATAACCAATGCATATATCTTGAAAAAATATGCACTTTCAAAAAAAATAGCACCCAATATGGAGTTACAGATTGAAATTTATGGCACTGACAAATTCTCACTCCCACATTTTCCTAGACCCTTTCCAAAAATGGAATTTTTTTTCCAAACTTGTGATTTTTTCCCCCAAAAATTGAAAAAAATCAAGTACTGCTACTATGGTCACTTGAAATTGCACCCCTTGAGTAGATGATAAGTCTCTCCTCATTCAAGTGGCACACTAGAACCACCTTAGGGCTGTGAGTGACCCAACTTTGAGGTGGATCTCTAGATTTGGGGCTAGTTCCCCTTGATGTACCAATTTGATCAAAATACTACTAACTCTTCGGGGGATGAAAAGGGAGAAGGATACTTGAAAGTAAATCTACTCTAGGGGAGATTATACACCAAATATTTTGTCTACTCACACCATTTAACATGCACTTGGAACCAAAAGAAGCCTATATATACACTTCATTCAATAACAATTTTCTCTTTCACATCAATGTTTCAAGCATGGGGTCTTGAGGAGAGCCTAGGCTAGGAGGACTTAGAAAATAGGCATTCTAGGAACACTATTGAATATATTACTCACTACACCTACAATCCACATTAGACACTTCTTGCTGACCTACAAAAGAGAGATCTCAAACTACACAAGGCACTAGGAAGGATAACATGTGAAGGTAAGGAAAACTACATTTGCAAGAGACCAAAAACCATTAAATGCACTTAGTGAAATATTTAATGATGTAAAAAACCTATCTTTATTAGATCAAGGCAAACATTTGGTAGGGTTTCACCAAACCTAGGTGGAGAGATGGATACAACAACCAAAAAGGCTAGAATTTATAGCAATTGTGAGAGGAGAGAGAGAAAGGGAAGCTCAAGAGTCACTAAAACACTTTTAAAGTAGAGACAAGGAGTTATGATAGTCATATAATCAATCATGAGATATGTCCTAAAGGTAATTAAGGACAAATGTCCCTCAAACTTGTTTAACTCCTCCATATGTGGCATAGATTCCCTTGTGCTTGCATAAGAAACCACCCTCATGATTTGCCTTACAAAACTACCTCACCACTACATAGGGTTAGGTATAATGATTAATATAAAAGGGAGGGGTTATTGAAAAGCCTCTACATGCATTTTAATGGTTCCTAATCATCCACATTCTTCTTTCCATGAGCAATCATCTCAAACAGTTACAAAATGACTCCTTCTCATGCACCTCTCACACTTGGCAACCAAAACCTTTCCAATTATGTAATATAATCCATGAAAAAGGAGGTATGACACATGTCAAAAGTGTCCAAGTCATTAGGTTCATGAAACCAAGCTCAAAAAGCCTCCCAATTGAAGTTTCACCATTTCTCACTAAGTTTTCACTATCTACCCACTAGACTAGCTGAGATGAAGAAGATGGTAGGCAAACTTGGGATATTATATGACTCAATATATGGGGATAAAGACTTATAATAAGTCTTAATCTCTCTCCCAAAGGTGGTTTCATCTTTTAAAACTCTTCCAAACTTACAAAACATATGAATCTATCAAAATAAACTCTATTAGACCCCCTACGTACAAGTGAGGTGGACCTCAATCACATGGGGAGTATTTTTGGAGAGTCCTCTATCACTTCCAATTGTTTTTATATCCTTTCCACCCCCTTTGGATAATTCATTTTCCTCATCTTCCCAATCAGGTCCTTGTGGAGGGTTTGTAAGGGTTTTAGAGTGGTGTCAGGTCTTAGGCATTATTCATAGAGATGGCACATTGGATTTTTTTAAAAATGCCACTGAAGGCATCTTAAGGACCTTTAATAACATCCCAAAACAACTCATCTTCCCATGCATATCCTTGGAGAAGTTTCAATCATTCTAAAATGGCTACTCATATTATTTTTACAGTTTACTTAGGCCTAAATTTCCTTCAAGCCAATAAATGGATTCTTGGAGACTTCCCTTTAATTTTATAGTTCTAACACATTTTTTCACATCCAAAAAACATTATTCAATATGTTTTAGTGATCATCTGGTCCTAAAAGTTATAGGACTCCTCTCTAGGTACTAGGCCTAGACTAGGCTTACTAAGCCTTATCGATAACTTTGTAGCTCAGACCTTTTTAATGGCCCTCCATACATCTAGTATGGCTTAGACACCTTATTTATTCCTCCATAATAATTTTACAAATCATTATAATGTTTTCCAAAGTCTATAATTGGAAGTGACCCTTCATTTGGTGTTAGGCTTACACCTTGCTTAACTAGGTCTATCTACATCTCTTGTAGCCTAAATCACTCTGCATTATTTCAAACCCTATTGTAAGGTTATTCATGTTTTTTCATATTTTTTTCAACTCCTCCAATAATCATATAATGTTTACCAAGCTTCTGGTTTATATTTCTAACCCATCTCTTAAGATTTGTGTGATTTAGGCATGGGGAAAGTACCCCCTGTCTAAGACAAAATAGGGGGTACTTCCCCTATTTTTCCCACAAAACCAACTATTTTTTAGGCTTATAAAAGTTAAATATACCTTATACACAATAAATGGGCCCTTTACATGGCCATTTGACCCCTCAAATGCATGAAAACATAGGATAGACTTATAAAAGGACACTGTCTACAGGACCTCAGAAGTAGACTATGTGTCTCAATATTGGAGTCATTTTTATATATTAAATACTTCTTATGATAGTTACAAGAATTAATGTTGACTATGGTGAATTTTATTCACTCTCCCTTACCTCCAAAACTTCTCACATACTCCTCAATTCATTGAGCTTATAAGATTGTGTTCATGTTGATTGCAGGACTGGGACACTTTGTTAACCCTACCTGTAGATGAATATACTCTTAATTAGATTATTCATGATGAAAAGAGACTCATATTTAATCTATTAAGATCACCCAAACATGTTTCTCCTTATTCAATCAATCCATGTGCCCTACAACCACAAACACACATCAAGCTAACTCACTGCCTACTTGACTGAGACAACTTTGTCAATCTTGCTGTAGGTGCATTAGGCTTTATGTCTGGTATGCTAAGGAATTTATGAACTCTTATTGAGTTACATAATTTCATAAGGTACTCACTTCTCCTATCTATCCTCTTTTTTCCCTTCTTA
Organism: Torreya grandis; assembly: GCA_037957365.1. Classification (NCBI taxonomy): domain Eukaryota; kingdom Viridiplantae; phylum Streptophyta; class Pinopsida; order Cupressales; family Taxaceae; genus Torreya; species Torreya grandis. Next base: position 571,601 of record JARHVA010001085.1, on the reverse strand, counting down.
ATCACTTTGATCACTCTTGAGCTCTCTACTGCCTGTAACTGAGACAATGCTTTTTTCTCTGACCTATAGGTGTTATCCAACATCAAAAAAATGCCAAATTTAACTTAGAGATTTCTAAGGATTATTTAAATTCATTTTATGTTTTTTATAGTTATATTGACTCATATTTACACATGCCAATGCCTAAAATAGCTCATGTATGCCCACTATCTGGTACCCCTATTGTAGGTGAGCATTTTATAGCTCTAGTATGGACTGAAGAAAGTGAACATGGGGCTCTAAACATAATTATTGAGTTTACTCAATGGTTATTTGGGTTAAATTACTCCCCTTACTCTTTTATAAGCATCTAATTATGTTGATGATGCTATAGTTGCAACTTAGGGTGAAAGAGGCCATTTTGAGGCTCAAAACTATAGGTAACATTGAAATAATACAATGGTTTCAGGAGCACATTTAGACCTTTTGAATACTACCTTCCTTTCAACTTCTGGACTTCAAGTTTTGTGGAGGTCTTTCCATATGGTATGGATATCACATTCACCCATTTAGATGTCATGAATTGCTACTAGCTATGTTATATGCCTTTTTGAAAAAGCTCCTGGGCCTTTGTTTTATCCTTTTAGGGACTCGAGACCAAAACTCAGAATCCTAAATTTTACACATGATTTCACATCTTCACTTGCCATCTTGACATATTCAATAGGTTCATTATGGTCTTTCCTTATGAAAGGATCTCAAACATTAGTTATTTCACTTGCTTCAACACTTGAAATGTGTATTTGCTCAGACCACCTGAGACAAGTTCCCAAAACTCAAAAACTTCCATTGGAATGGTTTATCAATGACCGACATGCTGCTAAAGGGATTGATCAAGTTCATTAGGCAAAAATACAACCTCATAATATCATGAGATTTCAACTATGATAATTCCTACCATATAACACCCTGTAGATCTGTCTGAGACAACTGTAGGTGTAAAATGGATAGTTTACAAGCATATACAAGCCTATGAGAGGATTATTAAGCTCATAAGACTAAAAAACCAAGAATATTATGTGAAAACATATGGAGAGGCCTTGAGAAACATATTAAATAATCCAACTCATCAAACCAAAGCAAATTATTCAGAAACTAGCTCAAATAATGACCCCTCTTGGATGAAAGTGCATAAAAAGCTGCCTAGAGTCTTAGCAATGCTTCATAAAGGAGGAGCCATGGAATCTAAGCTTCCTATCATGGATTTGAAATAGACTCAGAGTACTTTCAACCCTCAAGAGCATTCCTCCCAACTCCACCTATACGACTTTCACCAAACATTCCAAATTGACCTTTCTTGGATTACAAAGATAAAAAGGAAGAAATAGAAGGAAAGAATGAACTTTATAATGAAAAATATACACACCAAGCATGTAAAATACCATAGGGAGATGAAGAGACACCTTCCCATGTTTTTAGTTAAAAGTGGTCTTTCCAAGTCCGTACAAGTGCCATTAATGGCCTATTTTCAAGGAAAAAACTACCTTCTTCTGTATATAACTACTTCTTGGATTGACATATGATTGTTCCTAATATATTTTGACCTCTTCCACATTGAACTCAAGCTTGGTGATAAATTTTCTTACTCAACCCATCTGTACAAGTCATTAATTGGGCTAGAAATATGACCAAAAGGCCATTTTTGCATATGAAACATAGTAAAATGTAAATTAATGACTTGTGAGCATCTTAAAACATCTCAAAGACCATATTAAGACATATTAAATATAATTTGGAAATTTGACCATGTACCATGGTTTACTTTGGTTGACTTTAGTTGATTAGGTAAGTACAAGGAAGATAAGCTTAGACCAAGGCTAGAGCAGGGATAGGTAAGGCATTTAGACCAACATGAGACCCCTATATGACATATGGAAACCTTAAAATTCTTAGAAATGTAGGGTTGACCCAATTTAACTAAAATTCAAATTTGGTCAATAGCTACTCCATAAACCCAAGCAATAAAGACCCTCCAAAAGTCTGAGTAAGTCTAGAAGAGTAATCCAGAGTTTCGAGACTACTTTGCTGATGTAAGTAATCAATCTTTGAGAACTCAAGTAAAACAATAAAGGCACTTCAAAAACTTGAATTGATCTACAAAGAGTAATCTAGAGTTTCAATACTACTTTGCTAATTTAAGTAATCAATCTTAGAAAACTTGAGTAGAGTAGTAAAGACACTTCGAGAACCTGAGTAGAGTAGTAAAGACACTTCAAAAACCCAAGTTAGTCTCAAAGGAGTAATATAGGTTTATTAGAATACTTGACTTCTAGAAATACTCACCCTTTGAAAACCTGAGCAATGCAATAATGACCCTTCCAAAACTTGAGTTGGTCTACAGTAGTGTAAATCAGGTTTTTAGACCTACTTTACTTAACTTCACAGATTTACAAGTAAAGAAACTTCACAACTTTGAGTTGGTCTAGGAAGAGTAATCTGGGTTTTCGAACTTACCATTACTTAACTTCATGGATTTACAAGTAAAGCAACTCCACAACCCTAATTTGGTTTGTTACCTAACTAACAACCCTTCAAAAGTCTAGATTGGTCAGTAGATTCTCCAAAGCATACAACTTGAAGTTGATCAAATGCTGAGCTAAAGTAATGACAACCTATAGATCCTAGTAGCATAGAGGTTTGATGGCATGCAAATTGAGGTAAGCTAAAAACATCCAAAATACTTCAGCTATGAAAATTTTGAAAGAGACCAATTTGATATTTCAACACAAGGAAGAAAATCCAAAAGGCATTTTTGCACAGCAACACAAGAAGTATGATTTTTTTCTAAAAATGAAAAATGGGGCCTTTAGATGCCAAAAAAGGAGGAAATTTTGATTATTCCAGAACTATGTCAAGTTTACAGCTGATCCTAAGGTTTTGACACCTTCTAAAACTAATGGCACAGTTAGTTTTGAGATATGAAGCTCCAGTAGAAAGTTTTGCATGAATTCTTCAAGGAATCCCACCAAACCCTTATTTTTTCTAGAATAGTGAATGTAACAAGATTTCACCACAAAGATTGTTGTAATACTGACAAAAATGGCTATGATACCATGTCGGATTAGCCATGATCTTGGATCCTTACATAGAAGATTGAGCAAATCTATGTATGTAGCAATGAAATCACAGATAATTTATAAAGAAGGAAGAAACTTATCTTCACATGACAATATTGCAAAAATGACCTGCTTGCATATATTCACATTAACTTGTCTAACCTTCTAAAAAGTAAAAGTGGGGTACATATATGGAAAATTAGGGAAAGATGAAGAAGCCTCTAATTTTCCTAATTAGATAATTACATTAAAAATATAATTATCCAATCTGACCCTTTTATAAATAACCTAAGGAAGCTTAATTGACATAGAATGACCATAAGGTTGTGTAGGCAAAACCTAATGGGAAAAATCACTACACCAACACTTCCTCTAAAGTTTGCATGTTTTATCTTATTGTAACATGTTTAAGAACACTTCAAATGTTAGTTTTTGTCATGTGACATTCAATGTAGTTACAAAAACTATGTAGGGGAAACACTCTTAGGACAATGGGCATCAAAGAGTCATCTAATTGGTTTCAATTTGAGACATTGTAGTTAGCTTTACAAATGCAAATTTTGATTTTATTTTTTACTTTATAGACAATATTGAACTTATCCTCAGCATCCTTTGCCAAGTGGCATTTAAAATACAAGGTTATACCTCATTGGATATTCCAAACCTGATTATAAACTTTGCCTTTTAGTTAGCTTTATCGAATTTGCATTGTTGATCAACATTAATTTTATGTCGGGTCAATGAGCCATCAATAACTAGCCATATGTATTTATATTCTAGATATATTTATACCTTAGTCTTCCATGCTGAATAATTATCACCTCGAAGAAGATGAGTGTTTGTAGAACAAATCCTTGTCCAAATCTGACCATTGTGAGCAATCTTACAAAGGGAGATGGATTGGTTCCTTATCACTCCAAGCAGGGCCCCTAATTATATATATTTCCAGTTTAATATACAAAGTATCTTGATATATACACCCTTATTATATATCTATTAGTACGTGGAAGAAGTTTGTCCTTTCTATATACTCATCGGTACGTGAAAGAGATGTTAACTTACATGAGACTAGAGTGGTACATGGTACAAAGATAATACATGAAAATCATTGATCTAATTAATGACACCTGCTTAGAGAAAAACCTTGTATGTGGGTGTAACTTCCCTATATACTTAGATATTACACACTATAAGATATATGCGTAATGATTGTGGTGAATGGGTAATAAAGGGAAGGTTCAATGAAATTTGTTTGCCTTATTTTTCCCTGATGAATTATAGGGACAATGCCACAAACATCATTATTACAACTATATTAGGCTATGGAGGCATTAGTTCAAGCACAATTTTATGACCCATAAAAGTGAATCAGAGGCAACGTTGATACCAAACATTACAAATGAGATTTGAGAATCTCATTTTGAGGTTTTGTATTGTTCTAATGTGTTTTACTTTGTCAAAAAAATAAAATTTATAATGCTTGCAATTTGAGAATTTTATAATATGCAAAAAATTAAATTTTTGTTTAAGAAGAAAATAAAATACCCATTACAATATTGTATTTAATATGATTTTCTTACTTGAAATAAAACATTTGATTAATTTTTTATTTCATTTTTTTTGCAGGTCGTATATTAAAAAATAGTCAAAAATTAGGTTTGTAGGGTTAAATTTAGAGTGTGATTTCTCCCTTGATATTACTCAAAATCCTTACTATGACCTTTTTTTATAAATCTCTAAAAGTCTACTTTCTAACTATGAAATAACTATTTGAGTCAGCCACTATGTAAGGAGAAATCCCTTCTTCAATATAGTCATGATTTTCTAAAAATAATTTTCTACACTTTTCCATAAAAAATCCCCCTACTTTGTTATCTCTTTCAATATTTCCAAATAAAGTCTATATCAAGAGAATGAGAGTGCACGGGTTACTCTTCATTCTCTTTATTTTAATCTTCTATCATGATCAAAAAATTCTTTGAATGAAGAAGCTTGGAGAGGTAGGGTGCCATAGGGATCAACCTCTTCTTTTACCCTCTTGAAAACTTCTTCTTCCTTCAAATTATGTTGATCAATTTAGATCTCCTACCCTGATACCACAATAAAATATGCAATATGCTCATTAACATTGATCAAACATGAAGGTTATTATATAAGATTCATGAGCCATAGTCCATCACACCTAACACATCGTGGTGGAGGAAATTATCAAATATCTACAACCACCTATGACTACCCTTATTTACTAATGCACCAATTATTTAATATTGGGAGTACATATAAATTTATATACTATGAGCTAATAAATTATTATTTTGACACATCAAATATATATATATATATATATATATATATATATATATATATATATATATATATATATATATATATATATTTGATGTGTCAAAATAATAATTTATTAGCTCATAGTATATAAATTTATATGTACTCCCAATATTAAATAATTGGTGCATTAGTAAATAAGGGTAGTAGAAGGCAAATATGCCATTGGGTAGTAAGCAAGAACTATAGGTAAAAATAATGTAGAAGATAGTAATAAAGCAATAATCATATACTAATTTATACTATCCAATACATGAGGTAAACAATAATAATGTAGAACTAACCAAAGTACAAAATAATTAGCTTAAGGTTGGGAATACTTGTTTTTGATCAAATTGTCAACACATTAATCTCCCCCTTAGCTTGTAGCACTTTATGAGAGATTGTTATAGGTGAAGTGAATATGTATGGAATAAGACCTAAGTAGATTATATTTTTGGACTCCAAAGATTTGGTAAACCTCACACATACAACTCATATTTTTGATATCTTCAAAGACCTTGTGCTAACTTGTGTTCCTTATTTTCAGTTCCTTTTTACCCTAATTCCCATTCTTCATCCTAAGGTGGATTTGTGAGCATAAACTTAGTGGATTTATTCTTCATATCTTTAGAAATCCCAAATGGGAACCTTATAAATATAGATCATGCCCCTAAAAGTGAAAATTGAGTCTTAAATGATGCTATTGGTTTGACGTATGGCATTCAAATAATTTCATAAAAAATAAACTGATAATGTTGGTAAAAATATGGAGCACTACAAAATGTCATCGGTCAAACTAATGACATTGGCTACATACTAATAAGGGAAAAGGTGGTCAAAATGGGTGAATGAGAATCTATGAAGAAAAATATATTAATATAATGGTGATATGAAGGTTGTATTAGGAAGTATATTACATGATGTAATATCTTACAAAGTGATAAAAACCAACCCACCTAGATCCCAACGTATGCTTAAACATACACTCATGAAGATTAATGTGTTAGAAAGCTATGGAATATAAAATTTTAGTAAGCAAAAATAAGCTATATATGGAGTCTTCTACAATGTTGTAAACAAACACACCATTTTTATCACTTTATATTTATTGTTTCATTATTTCATTTAATAATCAGGAATTATTATTGTATTTTACAAGTATTGTGGTGTTTAAATAAATGTAATTCATTTATTAGAATACATTTTGGTGGTTATGCATTGTCATATGCCTACTAGGGTTAAATTTGTTCATAATAAGGTTACATATTATCTTAAATCCTAATTTTTGTATATCTCATAGGTTTAATTATATTACATGCTCTGAGATCTGAAACTGTAGAATTGTTTTACACTTGATTTGCTTGATCCCAAGCCTTGGGTCATTCTATTTTTAGAAAATTTATAAACTCCTCATGTGTTAGATTCATGCGGTGAATATTATTTCATGTTTGATTATAGTTTTTGTCACCAAAATTGAATAAATATGATGTTTTAACTATATCTTTTCCTGAGGTTGCTTCATTATATTATGTTTATTTGTTCATATGATGTGAATGTATTATATCCCTAAGATTTTATCTAAGAAAATTAAATTTATCATTTAAAACCCTACGTGTTGGCTATAGGATTCTATATTTGCATATGTTTGAAACTTATGTTTATAATGGATAACAATGCCCCCTTGGTTAATAATAATTTGTCATTCACTCCTAAATCCAATAGTTCAATTTCTCAAATTAATAATTACATAGTGCAAGACTATAACATCCTACTATAAACTAATTCACATGAGGTTATTGGTAAACATACACTAGATCATATGCTCTCAATAAAATATTATGAGATTAATTCTCGTTCCAAATATTTGGAGGTGCATAAATACTAGATTTATAGTGTAAATATTAATCTTGGATAACATTTGTAATCATTTTGTGCTTCATGTCATACTTTTTTTCATAATGACAAACTTCCTTTACCAAACTTTTAAACCCTAGGCAAATTATTCATTCAACTATTCCAAGCCAATATTGAGCCTAGGGTTCCATGTATATATATTTTAATTGATACATATGTTTTTAATTCACATAGAGCATTTAAAATATTGTGACATCATCGATCAACTTCATACTACCCATGAAAAAATATTTATCTCTAAGTTACTCAAAATATCTACCATTTATAAGGATATTATCATTATAGGAAACTATTTTACCTAGTGATTCTCAACCTTGTAATGTTTCCATAAATGTTGAGCACCTAAAAGTGGGTGGCATACAACTTACCTTTGAATAGAGGGAAATTACTTTGCAAGATGTTGTGGATCTATAGGCACTCCCTTGTAATAAAGCTAGTTTTATCATTACAACATATAAGATAATGCCTTATAAAATTACTTATGCCTTCAGGTCCAATTTTGTAAAGGTAGAGTCTTATATATATTTCAATGTAAATAATCCTATGTTGCATGTTATCGATTCCAATATTAAATAATCCAAAAACAAATATAAACTCAATGTAGGACTCAAAGGTTACCCAAAGCCATCAACCCTACACCATTGATTGAAAGTTAAGCTAGAGGGATGGATTAATCACAAAACTTTAAGACTGATAATGAATTGCCACCATCAAGAATCTACCTACCATTGATCTATCTTTGACCATGCGGTGTGGATTAAAACATTTATACATCCTATTTTTATCAAAGATAACCTTTTATTAAAGTTACTGGTGAAGGCCACTTCACTAAAAAAAATAATGAAGGCATATTAATCTACACCATTTGATGTAATTCATCATTCAATGATTTTGAAATGATAAATATCTCCATACATCATCAATTAATATAATGGAATTAATTGTTAGATCATTTTATAATATAAAAGTGATGGGAAACATGGGAAATTGAAGGAAATCCCTAGAAGACAATGATGGAAAACCCTAGATGACAATGATGGAGATCTGAGATGGTAACATAAGTCATTGATGGCTTACGAACAAGATCTATTGGCATTAAGAGGGGATTAAAGGGAAAATCCTTGCTAGTTGTAGAGCCATAATTATGGGACAAGGGTGTCAAAGGAAATCCTAGGTCAATAAAAGGGAAAAGGAAATCAAAATTTAAATGAGGAATTGATGAGCATAAATGGAGAAAAATTGAAATTACATAATAGATAGTTAGATGGCTTTGGGTTTGGGTCCATAGCTAAAACTATAGTTTTAATCATGATGTTAAAGGATGCTTTTGAGTTAGATAAAAAAGATTATGAGGAACAAACACACATCTATTGAGTCAGAAGAAGAAGACTACATAGAGGAGGTAAGGAAAATAATCAAAATTCTTTGGGTTGCTAAAGAGTTTCAAGTTACTTTTTTACCTAGGAACTTCTTTGTTGTAACTTTCTCTTGTTTAGAATATAGAGAATATGGTTTGATTTATAAAACCAACTATTTTATAGGGAAAAGGGTAATTTTAATTAAACCATGGTTAAGATCTTTTAATCCTCTAATATAAAACACATTTGTCATCTATGTATGGGCCAATATCTATGCTCTTTCTATAGAGTTTTGGGGAGAACATACATTAAAAAAATAGGGGATGTCATAGGTAAATACCTATACATGGATGAGCAAACATAGGAGAATCTAAAATAGAATCAACATGAGTAAAACAAGAGTAATGGTCTTGAGGGATGTGATAGTTTTAGGGCCATAGTGTTTAATACTGTAATCAAGTGAAGGTAATTGGAATAAATCATTAGACTATGAGAATATCATATCCATTGATATGATTATCAATAAACAGGTCAACTAAAAATCAATTTCCCTAATTCTAGTTGCCACAAAGTGTCAAATATAAAAAAGGAAAGGGGTAGGTAGACTTATCTTCTCTAGTTGGGGAAGACATTGAAGATTTATATGAAGAACCATTTCAAAAAACAAATATTCTCACACCCTAGTTTGGCAAGAGATCTTTCTTCTTAAGGAGGATCATAATTAGTATGAAAATGTTCATACAGGGCCTTCAATTAGTAGGATAGAGATTCTAAGAAATAAGTGTGTGGCTATGTCATCCCTTAGGATTTATCTCTAGCTAATTATCAGCAATTATTAGACATTTTAATTTTAGAATAAAAACATCTATAAGAGGATGAAGACTCAAGATACTATCTTAGAAGTTTAAATTACAAGAATACATTTACAAACCTTTGTAATCTTGACGAGGAGGAATCCTACCTTCCAAGGGGCAAGTTATACAATAAATGTAAAGGGTGAAGTTGTTATTTTTTTATTTTTATGTATTTTTCTCTAGGTTCATTCAAAACCTTGTTCTATCTTGTTGAGTTTTAGGTTTACTGCCAGTTCAATGCTTGTTAGTTATTACCTGGTCACTATTTAGTTTCATTAGAGATATCATTTTAATATCCTTTGATTTTGTCTGTAAAATGTTATGGGGGACTTTTAAAACCCTTATTTTTACCCTAAAAAAATGATTTACAATGGATTTAATATGCAACATTAAAGTCTTGCACACACCATTCATTCATTTTGAATTAATGGTGCAAATGTAATCAAGTGACACATAATATGCATTAAGGTGAGAATATTATATATAATCTTATGGGAGTCCACCCCTTTGAAAATGAAGTGTGATATGGTGAACATGTGGACCAGTCAAGGGTTTGAAAAAGTATAACAAACAAGATCTCAACAATCGATCCATTTCATCAATGATCATGCCATATCAAATAATCTAAAGGCCCGAAGGCCCTAATTGATAACAAAATCACATGTGGTGATCATAAGATTAAAACTGTTTCCAAAAATGATCAAAATATTCCTATGTGGATCAAAAAAATTATATGGATTATCATAGAACTATCATGTCCTACCTTACTTAAACTTAATTGAACACATGTAGTATTTGATGATAGTGTTTAACCCTTTTTGTGTTAAGGGTAAGGGGAATAAATTCATAAATTATAGAATAATCTATTCTAAAGCAAGATTATTAAATAATTCAAAATTACAATACTTTGATAAATATAATGAATTTGAGAATTTGGTAAATATATAAAAGTACAATGCCAAACAATATTCTAAAAGAATAAGTGCGAAGGAGAAATAAACTTAACTTATATAATGATACACAAATAGATCTAATAAGAACATGTGCAGAATAAGATAGTTTGATTATTTACCTCAAATCATCATGTTAGTAGAGGTTTATAAAAACCCTTTAGAACATGATAATTCAGGGATAACTTGTGCAAGAATAAATAATAGGAAATAATCAATACCATATTTAGAGTGAATATATTCATTAACCAGATCAAACAAATTGATACACAAAGAGACACGTGTTTAGTAGAATCTTTAACAATAAACATATACTCATATAATTAATAGATTAAGGAAAACAAAGTACTCATTATGCACTAAACAATGGTAAAAGACACATAATAAAACCATGTCAGAATAATATGTATTACTCTCTATCACATTGGGACCATATTCAATTACAATTGAATGTTATATATAGAGTTTTACCTAGCACTATCTTTGCATATTATAGACTTTTGATATGCCCAAAAGGAGTGACTCTTTGAATTTTATCATCTATCCTTATGCTTACATAGATTAAATATGTAAAAAAAGATTATACAAAAGACAAATGAGTGCAAATCACACACGTGCCCAATTGATATATTCTGTAATTTTACTAGCAGTGTTATACACTCAATAGTTTCTTGGACTTGAACATTTATCTCATCCTGAGATAAAGTCACAAAACAAGATCTTGAACTAAAGATCGAGCTAAGGAATTAAAGCAAAACTAGAGGTCATGATTATATCTCCTGGTGTTATTTACTAGTTTTCACCCTTTGTGCACTACTTAGCTATCCTTTCAGGTTTTCAACTATGTATTGTACTAGACTACTATCCTTTCAAGTTTTCAATAGTCTATCTTAACCAAGTAACCACCCTTTACAAGTTTTAAAACAACCTACCCCACTCTTAATGCTTAAGGTTATCCTATAAAATTGTGCCAAAAATTTGTGAAATCTATAAAATTAGAACTGGGCATTACCTACTATGTAGGTGGAAACATACTCTCTGTTGGTAATATAATAGTTTATTACATTGATGAACCCATTGGAGGAGTGGGTGGGACACTTGGTCCTATAAAAAATGCTAGTGAAGGTTGTTGTGGTTGTTGGAGGGTTGGCTATGCAATTGCATCACTCTTATTTTGGTGAATTACTAATTGTAACTAATGTGGGGGAATGTATTATAGTTTGTCAACAATTTGTGCAATAGAAGTGGGAAGCTGGGACAAACCTTACTTTAACACATTCTAATTAGTCATCACTTCCTACATCATCATAAGCAATATGTGCAACAAGGCTTGAATCACTATTAGGTTTTGAATGTCTTTATCCTCGATGATGATGATGATTTCCCTAACATTTGACATTTTGATTGGGACATATTGTGATAGTTCATCAACTTATCCATGTGCATTTGTGCCTAAATGCCTAAAAATGAGTTGCATAGAGTCTCATTGTGTTAGGTATATAATTTTTGCATGGATGCATCCCATGAATCCAACAATTGATTGAGTGCACCACTCATTATTTTTGAATTAGTTGTGTGATCCTCCATGAAATCTTTGGTTTTGTCTACCATGTTAAATTTTGGATTTATTATAACTAAAGAGTTGTTCAATTATTGCTTCCAATTGTGCATACCTTATGTTATATTTTTAGCTTACAACACAATTATATCTAACACATGTTCATATTCCTTCAATAGCTTACATATGGACTATATTTCTACCTTGATATTCTACCCTTGTGTGTGCAACATTTATATCTTTTATGCAACCACCTAGTCCTTCATGAGTTGTACCAACAAAGCTAAGAATTGCTTATCTTTAAACATTACTTAATTACCTAAGACTTGGGTCACTAGTGTAGGAAAACCAGTATCAGTGGTTTGGCGTGCATTTGTGAACTGAAGGCTTAAATCTACATTGTCTTCTTAGAGTTAGAAGACTTATTACTCTAAGGCAAAAACCTTCTACATAATTGACTCTTAGAAAGTAGCTATGCCTTTGATTTGCTTGGTTAGAATTAGCTAAGAAACATCCAAGGATTTTTATTGCATATTCATAGCCAAAGCCATGGATGTTGTTAGAGTTGTTGTAGGGGCCACCATGAACTATGCCAATGGTATTAAAAAGGTGGCAAACTAAGTGGTAGATGTGGAAACATTACACAACCATTGGCTTGTTATTCACAATGTACACTGAGAAGTCTCCTCCTATGCACTCCTTGTGTGAGTTTAATAATGGGGTGATAACAAGACATGTATGGTGAAAGGATGATGAGGGGTCATTCATAACCATTAATGGAAAGGTACTTGGGATATTACATCTTTATCGAAGCAGATCATGTGGTTGAATGCTAGGATGGCCCATAAAATAAATTAGATGAATTAAAGGATGACACATCACATTAACAACCCACCAATAGTTGGATCAAATAACTTAGACAACAAACACTAATCATCATGTCAAACAATAGCTGGTTGACATAAATATTAGAGATACACTCATGTGTAGTCAACTCAGAACATTTAAACTTGATGGTTTGATGTATTTGGGTGGTAAACATTAATTAATAGAGGACATAGATAATAAATTGACATTATATACTCTTACAACCAAGAAAAATCTATGTTCTACTTTCAAAACACCTTCTTATACATAGATTTTATACTAGAGCTAGACCAAGTGAAATAATTGTTCAACACAGGCCACAACAATAACCATGGATAGAGCTCAACTATTGATCCTACTTACAAATTCATAGAAAGAGGAAATGAGGAATTTATTAGGTATAAGGCAAAGCAAGTATCAAGATTTAGACCCCTTCAATTTCATTGATGCAACTGAAGCTATTTGGTTTGCCCAGGACCTTCAATAAGTAGCATAGGTAGTGGAATTAACACTTTAACATCCATTGCATGGTTTAGATGCTAAAAATTTGATTAAACGACCTAATTTTGGCCAATTGTATGAAGTAATGATCACTCTATTAAGTAGGTACAATAAAGGTGCAATTCACTTATCACAAGTTGTGACCATATTCATCACCCCTGAGAGTATGGTGAGAGAAACAAGGCTCTTGATGTGGGGTAAATATCTTATACATAAAAATCCACAACTCCACCAATCCACTTTAACACTAGGGAAAAATACACTAAAAGGGTAGGTAAGGGAATTCCATTTGATTCCATGGATGATGCTTTAGTTTTCATTCTTACAAAATGCATCAGTAAGAGATTTTGGCAAACCAATAAAGCAGGACACAAAAGGAATGGTAGACATTATGTATCGCATGATAAGTCTCCATGAAGATTTTAATTGGATTGAGTTTTTAGGCTCAAAACTTAAAACCAACATAGAAAAGATCCCTATAGGCACTATGTAAGCCTTCCAGTACCAATTTTTGGTACTTCTACTCTACTTTATGTAATGGAAATCACTAGAAGGCCTAGTAAATATTGATGAATATATTTGGCCTATTGTGATGTTTTCCAACATTGTGTGGATGAAAATAAGGTAATATTATGAGCAATTAGTGAGGTTTAATATATGGTGGCTGTAAATCCAAGCCATGATCAATTATCACCCAAGGGTACCCCAATATGTGATGTTTTTTTTGGGGTAATATGTGTTAGTAACCAAACTACACAATGATATACAAATCAAGGTGCATGAATTTCCCAAAGCAATAGTCATGCCATTTCCCTTATTCATCTCCATGTTGGATGTTTAGGTGGAAGTAATAAAGTATAAATATCTCATATCTAGATTAGTGAAACCTTTGTGGTCCATGCCCCTAGGTGTGCAATAACCAATATAACCACATGGGTAACCTCAAGCACACCTAAAACATAACCATAAGTGAAAATATAGGTAACATCATAACCAATAGTATCCCTATCTCAATAGGACTAAGGAAAGAGAAGCACCAATTTAGTGTACCTCTCCACCACCATTGAAGAAGAGGACATGCTAAACAAAGTCCTGGTTGGACAATATACATGTTCCTAAGATAGTAACTAAGTGCGACTTAACAGAGTTGGGAGTTGAGGAGTAGGAAGCCCTAAAGTCCATTCTTATGAGCAAGAATAAGAGAAAGAATTATTTTTCTAGAAAGTAGTGCACACCTATCAGGTATGAAATTTTGTAAGACAAGACCTTTGGGTTAATATCACTCCACGTCCCCCTTCTATCATTGTTGACACTGTAGGTCAAGAAATAAATCAATAAAAGTTGTAGGTCTAACTTTTTCAAGTGATCTAACTATAGGATCCTCTACTACATAGGAAGCACACCTACCAGCATAAGAGAGTCCACCTATAGCCTTGATGCACAAACCATAGACTCACCCTTCAGCAAGGCCATACCCAAAAATAAAAGATAAAATAGTATCTTTTGGTGAACCAAAAAAATAGAGGGGAATACAACAAACATAGGAAGCACAACCAAAACCTCAAGTTTAGGATGTGAAGAGGCAAAATAAGTGCTTCACTCCCCCACCAACATCCATAAATAAGATTAATGTGTGAATAATTACTATTTTCAAATCCTCCACTTTAAAATATTCATAATCGATTACATTATTGGACTCCTTAACCCCATGGGAGAACTTGAAGAGACCATTATGCCATAGCCAAAGCCACAATAAGAATATATATAAGATCAAGATGATCTAGTAGAGGAGGAAAGGGGGATAAGATGAGGTATAAAAAGGAAGAGAAAAATAGAGAGAGAAAAAAGAAAAATAAAAGAAGCAAAGTACAAGGTAGGTGAAGAGGAAGAGCAATATAAACAACAAGCCAAGGAAGAAGAGTATCACAATAATAGGATATAAAGGAGTGTAGAAAATAGACTAAAAAAGCAGATGCCCAAAAAAAAAGATCCAAATAAGTAGAAGCCATAAAGAAGCAAACTAGGGAAGTAGAGGCTCGAAAGAAGAGAGTTAAAGAAATAGAGGTTGAAAAGAAGAAATCTAAAGAAGCAAAGGCTCGAAAGAAGAGAGCCAATGATTAGAAGCTAAGAATAAAACACAAGAAGAAGTAGCAAAGAAATAATAAAAACCACATGTTATGCAAAAGAATAAATAAGAAACAATGACAATTGTGAAGGTGCAAGTAGAGTAAAAAGCCAAGCATGAAGGTACATATAAGGAAGTTGAAGCCAAAGCCAAGGTTGTAGTTGAAGCTAACGCTAAAGCTAAAGTGGACATCAAATCTAAATTTAAGACAAAAGATAATGATAAAACTAAAGTGGACATCAAATCTAAAGTTGAGATGGAAGTTAAGGCTAAGGTTGAAGCTAAAGGTAAAGCAAATTAGGAGGTAGAGGAACAAGTTTAGAAGTGAGCACAAACAATTATTGACCACCTTGTTTTGACTGATAGATGTCATCCCTTCAAGCTACTTGTGCATATCGATTGTAATCTATGACGTTGACTATTCCAAACTTCATTTTGACGTGTTGGAATCCCAAAATCACACTATACAAACACACTAACCCTAAGCAAAACAAATATAAACAAAACAAAATTAAATAAAATTCCTAACTACACGGTGGTACTCAACACCCTCTCTCATTTATAGTAATGCATGGTAGAGATTATTGATGATAAGGCTTAAGCCTAAAACCATTGATATGCTTTAAAAAATGGTTCTTTATAAATATTTTAAAACCACTGTACCTTGTTTTGAAACATTGTGAATAATATAGGGCATTTTCCATTTGATGCATAGTTTTCCTGGAAATGCTTTGAATCTGTTATCATAGAGTAATATTGCTTATTCATGATAGAATTACTTAGATTACAAGTTGTGATCATGACATGATTTTTGACTTAATTTATTGATTTCTTGCATCTACTATTCCCTTTGTCTATTTTACTCCATCTTAACCAAATCCATTAATATTTGTTTTTGAGAGTCTTGATCGCCCAACCTCATAACCATTGCAATGCACATACTAGGAATAATGTACTCCATATGCATAATTGCCTCAAGAATATAAATGAACTAGAAGGGAGTGAATCCTATGGGACATTTTTAATTTATTATATACATTTATAAAATTGTAGGAATATGATCCTCTTAATCATCCATTTGAACATTGCATATTTTCATCAACATTTTATCCAATACTTTGTTCAAAGCTTTAGCTTGTTCATTTGCTTGTGGATGATTAGTCATGATCTTATGGTATGAGCTCATAAAATCCTCAGTGAGAGTCTTTATTGTGTTATTATAGAAATGAGTAATTCTATTTCTAACCAATTTGATTAGAAATCCAAACCTTGTTATGATATTCTCATACAAAAATTTAGTGACATCCTTTGCACCGTAGCTTGGTGTCGCAACAACTTCCACCCATTTCATGAAACAATCAGTTATAGTAATGATATATCATGCATGAATTCATTTACTTATGAGAGTTATAAGTCTTACATAGTAAATTCCCCATTATTAAAATGATTAATTTGTGAGTATTGGGACCAATGGCATCTCATTTTGCTGATTGGGCTTTCCCATTCTCTAGTAGACATCACAATGTTTGGCCACCCTGTGCACATCCTGAAACAAATTCAGCCACTAAAAACTGCTCTATAGTATCTTACTCATAATAGATTCTCCTACAAAATGACCTAATATGACTCCTTGATGTGCTTCTTGAAGAAGCTGAGGTCATTCATAATCTAAAGCTACTCTACGTAACACATCATCCTTTCCAATTTTATATAGATATCCATTAATGAGGCTATAAGGGTTGACATATGTGAACCATTTTATTTTTATCCCTTTCAACATAGTACACTAAAAATTTTCATTGATAAAGGAATTTTTCAATATATTCCATGTTTTTAGGGATCACAGCTTCCCTAAATAAGTGCACATCTTGAGATTCATCTGATATTTCCTCTGGTTCTTCCCCATTTTGGAGCTTGCTCTGATGATTTGGTCCCACATGTTATTGACCTATCTTCACATTGATTTATAATTGAAATTATCAAAATATCATTAGCCACTTATAGATCTATCCTCCCAACATCAACTTATTAACCAAGTATTGCAATGCTTGGTGGTCTATGAAAAGCTCAAATGGTGTGGTCAACAGATAATGTTGAAACTTTTATAATACAAACACCATAGCTAATTCCTCTCTTTTTGTAGTTGTATAGTTATTCTATATTGCTGATATTTTCCTACTAACAAAATGTATGGGATGATCCAACCCCCCATCCCCTGGCTATGTTAAGACAACTCTTACTATAATACTAGAAACATCTACGTGTACATGGAATGGCTTCTTCCAGTCAGGAAAAACTAAAATAGGTTATTACTATCCCTTGTTTGAGATCAATAAATGTTGCTTGGAATTATGATTTCCACTCAGAATTTTTATATTTTCATAGTAGCTTTTACATCAGTGAAAATATGGTTACATATCCTTTAATTAATTTTTTATAGTATCCTATATAACCCAAAAAGGTGTGTACTTATGTAGAGCTAGTTGGAGGTGGCATCCCCACTATTACTACTATCTTAGCTTGGTCAATGAAGATGCCATCATTATATATAACATGAATTAAAAGAACATCAAAAGGTGTGAAATAATCACTTATTTAGATTCAAATCAATTCATAGGGCTCGACACTGCTCTAGCATTACTCATAACTTCAATAGATGCTCTTTAAATAAGGATAAGACAACCCAGTCATCCAAATATACTTTAAAAAAATCATGAATGAAATCCATAAATGTAGTTACTACATCGACAAAGAATAATAAAGGTGTATTCTTAAGACCAAAGTGAATTACCTAATATGTGAATGAACCCTATTCTATTACCAAGGTTGTTTTAGCTTGGTCCTCTTTTGCAATTGGAATATGATGGTATCCATTGAATCCATATGTAAATGAGTACACCTCATGACCTATGATTGATTCAAAGACTTTGTTTGTGAATGGTATTGGAAATAGATAATTGATGTATACATCATTTAGTTCATGGTAGTCTCCACAAACCTGAATCTCCTCAAACTTCTTTAGCCACATAACTTGGGACTTACCCAATTTGCATTTTCAACTAGATAAATGATCCTTCTTACATGCAATCCACTTTAGCCTTTAATTTTATCTTCATGTTTGGGTTTAGTTTGTATGGGCATTTTTTAATGGGTCTAACACACTCTTTTAATTCTATATGAATTTTTCGCAGTGATGCATCGACACCTTTTAGTTCTAAGAATTTGGTTAGAAAGACATCTTGATAGTCTTGTAGTAGTTACAATGATTTCAAGATCTTATCTTTCCCCCAGTAGTCTCCCATAGTCAAAAATTTAGGTACAGACTCTATTCTAATATTTTATTCAATTTTTTTAGTGGTTCTTGATATAATTTATTTGATCCTCTAGGTAGAGCCTCTCATAGAGTGTATTCCCTTTCCTATTCTGGAATGTTTACATTGTGTAGTCTTTCCTCCTCAACTTGTTTTGCACTTTGGTCAGTTATTTGTTTAGCTTCTCACTATCACTAGATTCTATTAGCTCATCGATAATTCTATTATAGGGATTAATAAGAGATTATTATTTTTTATTGACCTTGTAATTATGAATTGTAACATTCAAATATTGAGTTGCTTCTTCTTGTGATGATGACTCTATTATAACTCCCAAATCTTTTGCTCGACCGTAACATATAAATATTTTCAATTTTTGTAATGCATTGTGCACCAATGGATTATCATCCTCAAACACAAAAGTTTGAATAAAGTCTTGCTTCACTTATGCTCGATGTCTAGTCTCTCTCCTATGCTCTTGATGTATGTACTAGGCAGTTGGGAGTGGCTTTAGTGTGTGACTAAAAATATACACCAATACCTTGGCTCAAATCCTTACTTAGAACATATATCTACATGTTTATGAATGTGTAGTTCAAGACATTGGACTTCTTAAAAGAATGGACATTATGATTTCATAGTAGGTGGTAACTAAAATTGCACATGTAAAAATTCACATGCTTCCTCCTAGTGTATCTCTAGGTCTCTATACACTACCCAACAAATCATAGTGGTTCCTTTCAATGTATAACTAAGTGCACTAACTCTTTGATCCACCTTCAACACATGGTGATATACCTTTAAAATAAATGGATTAAGATATTCTATCATAAAGTATCGAGGTAATCAATGTTAAGTGGTAAACACCATGTGTAGAGGTTGTATCTGATGATCTCCCCTAACCTAGTTCAACATATGGGTGTCAAAGTCACCACTTATTGAATATGTTGTTTCCAAAGGTAAGACACCCTTTGGATTAGGTTTTGTATAATGAATTATTTTTACATAAATATTATATAGGAAATCCACCTCTGATTTAGTAGGAGATCACACTGATGGAGAAGTACAACCTTTGAGTTAAAACTGGGTAGCTAGGGATTTTGTTATTATCAGCTTATAAAGTGGTTACTTTGTTGTTTTCATTTACTCCAATTAAGGGTTTAAAAAATAATATTCTATAACCCATAGAGCATTTTTATATGTATTTATGCCTACTTTGAACTAACTATTATCACCATAAGCATATGGTGAATTTGGTTCCTTTGGAATCATATAGGGCTTCTTCTCTAATTTATTCAAAGGGATGATAACTATCTTGTCTCCTTGATGAGCCTCTAGTTGATTACTCACTATATAAATAGTCATTTGACAATTGTAACCCCATTTCTTACCAACCAAGGCATGGTAATAGGTCTCAACTATATTCATGTTAGTGACTTCAAAATCACCTTGTAGACTTAGTTCAAAAACTGTAATATCCACATCTTTAAGGTGACCAATGGGTTTTACCCTTCTGTAGTCTACAAGACTAAGGGTGACAGGACTGTATCTCAAGTATGGCCTATCAATAGCCTCCTCTGTGGATCTAGGAATCATATTAACATTACTCCCAAAGTTAAATTCGTCATTAGGGATTTCATATCCTATAAGCTCAATGTCTATTCATGAGTCCACATCCCATAATTTCTTTATTTTTTCATACCAAACCACCTTATCGATATGATATTGTCCCCTCTATGCACATTCTTGAAGGTTATGTAAGACATTGGTAATATTTTGAGAGATATCTTCATTGAGTAAAGTTTTAATCAATTATAACAAATATGTTAGTGTTGTCATAACACCTTCCTACTTCATAATCCACATAATTTGACCATATATATGTGTATCAATGGCTATGGTGTCTCCTTCTGATACAATATATTGTTGTATGTCTTTAAGGACCTACATAACTTGATACATCAAGCCTTTTTCTATCAGAGGGTCAGTGTATTTATCCTATTCACCTTTCTAATTCCCTAATCTTATGGCATTTCTAATCCAGACACTCCTTAATTTGCATACTATTTTTAGTAACTCCTTGTATAAATGTATTTTTAGGCTACATATTAATCATGTTCACATTGAACTCTAGATTTTATTTTCTTTGCTTCTCCAATATTAGGAAATATTTTGTTTGATGTTGTCCTTCTACTCTCCAATACATGCAATATACTTATCTCTGAGGATTAGTGGGATAATTTCACATAAAATGATTATGATCATCACACAAATAAAATTGGATGGGATGACAAGCTTGTTGATTATCATTGTTGTGACCACCTTGATATCCTCCTTGGTATCCCCCTCTATATCATCCTCTATAACATCTTCTATTTTACTGATATCCCAATAATGTGACTGATGTCCACAAAATCCTCCTAACTACTATTGTTATATATTGTATTTGCCATAGTGATGTTAAAGTGATGTAAGATCCCAACTTGATTACTACTATTATGGGTTCACATTATTCCATGAAGATTGGTACTGGTATTGTGGCAATGATGGTGTTCATCTATCCCCACCCAAGGGTTGTTATTGATATTGAGGAAACAAAGGTATCCATCTAGGATTGCCTTATGTTGCACTCATCATTTCTACCTCTGGGCCTAAGAGTCCTTACTTCTTAATGGGTAACTATGTGTTGCAACTATGAAGACATTCTTGGTAATATATTCCTTTAATTATTACAAGGCTTGACAACTCTTCTCATCATGGTTGGTTAATTTACAAAAATTATAGTACAAACTTTAGGATTTTTAAATGTATTATTGTAGTAGATGAAATTTTATAGTTGCATACCCTATTACTCTATAGAGTTCATATAAATCTAGCTTGAGTTTAGGATAATCATTCCTATGATGTCCCTCTCAACCACACTTCATGTACCATAAAATCAATTTAGGTTTATCACTTTCATGCGTGTTATCTATCCTCTTCATTAAAGCATCTATATTCGATTATAATTTGGATCTAATGACTGGAGCATCTCCACAATCTTCAATTTGTTCTACTCTTAATGCAACTGATTAAGCATCAACCTTCACTATGAACCAAGACTGTGTAATAGTAATTTTGATTTTTGTATGTAGTCTTTCTAAAAAACATGTAGCTTTATTCTTATCCTCCATGATAAAATTAATTTTATTCATCACTTCTAATAATATACTATCATAGTCTTGCACAAATTCTCCACTTTGCTGTCAGATCTCCTTCAAGGCTTGAATAGTCCAGCTTGCACACTTCTTCATTTTGAATTCTTCCATTAACTATGATTTAACTTGATGAAGATCTATAATATTAACATCTATCCTGTAAATGAATTCCAAAGTGTGTCCTAATAAATCTCCTATGAGCTCTCACTTCTTTACACATAAAAAATTATTCCCTTAACCTACTACTTCATGTCATAAGTTAAAAAATACTGCTTAGGGTCAGTAGACCCATCATATTGTGTCAACAAAATAAATATTCATGGATTATAATGCATATTTTGGGTAATTATAATGGCTAACACTATCTAATGCACACTCATAATTTGACTATAGGTTACTATGCCTTAGTCACTATGACTATAGGCTTCTATAAACTTCTTACGGGCATTCTAAAATTGGCCTCAAAATTATATCCAGCCTCTTCCAACCTTTTATTATCTAAGGAATTCTTTGTCTCTGCACTAAGTTTTCCAAACTTATCTATAAATCTCTCAAACCAAATTGTCCCTATCCCTTCTTTTACACTTGGTCTTGAACCTATCATGCTTCTGCACTTCTGCATAATCTCTTCTCATGAATATTCTTCCAAGGCTTTAAACACTTTTCCTTTTAACTAAAAACTAATTAGATATATTTTAATTATTTGAATTTTATTATATTTTGTTCTTCTCCTTCACTCTACTTCATCTCCTCACTACTCGCAACTCTTTCTTCTTCCTCTTTGGGCCCTTCTATTTCTTAATATGTATATGCTCCACTTCTCACACCTTCCAAAGCCTCTCTCTATGCTCCCCTTTCTTTAGCATCTTCTACCTTATTCCTACTCTTACTCATAGTTAAGTCTAGATTATTTAATTTATTTCATCTTCTATGTTGTTGATGTTCTCTTTCCAATTTGAAAATATTCTTTTCACTCTAGCTCTTTTTATCCTCTATATTTTGGGATTAGGTTCAAGTTTATCTACTTAGCTCTACATCATTCACTCTACATCTCATGCATCCACATAACACTTGAATAAACTACTCCATGTTGTTAGGAGTAGGTACCATGGCATTTTACACAACCAACATCTTAATCAGAGCAGGTAGTCATTGAAGAAACTTCTCACATATTCCCTTGACAAACCTCATCCTATAAAGCTTCAAAATCTAAATAGCCTTTTACAATAAATTTGATGATATACTCATCAATGGTAGTCTTTATTCATTAGTCTACTACGTGGGTCCAATCAATGCCTGAGTTTCATAAGTTTTCTAGCTTTTCCTTTGACTAGGCTATAAGTTCTATCCTTCATGGCTAAAAATAATAGTACTCCAATCTGGATAACTAAAAAGATAATAGCTTAGGCAATTTTCACCAAAATATTTTGTAAATTTCAATGTAGATAGACTCTTCAATAATTTCCTTCATAGTTTTCCCTATTCTTCTTACTTCCTCTTCGTTAAATTTTTTAATTCTTTCATTAAGCCATCTCTTTATATCTCTTTGTCTTGGTAACTATCTTGACATGTTTCAACAAAGTTACACGCTCACTACACCATTATTAGTAGAGGTTCCTAGAAACCCTTAAAAATATGCTAATTTAGGGATAGATTGTGTAAGAAGTAACAAAAAGAAATAGTCGATACCATATTTAGACTAAATATATTCATTAACCAGATCAAATAAATAGATATGTAAAGAGACACAGGTTTAGTAGAATCTTTAACAATTGAAATATACTCATATAATTAATAGATTAAAGTAAACAAAGTACTCATTACACATAAAACAATGATAAAAGACAAAGAAAAACAATTTTAGAATAATATGAATTAATCTCTATCACATCAGAACCATATTCGATTACAATTGAGCACTATATATAGAGTTTTACCTATTGTTATCTCTTCATATTTTAGCCTTTTGATATGCCCAAAAGGAGTGAGTCTTCACATTCTATCATCTATCCTTATGCTTACATAGGTTTAATACATATAAAATGATTATACAAAAGACAAAATAAGTGTAAATCACACGCATGTCCAACATATATAATATGCAATTTTACTAGCCTTGTTTTATACTCAACACGTCATATTCTAGAAATTAGCTTTCTATCAATTAAAGCACTAACATAGAACTATAGACACTATCATTTATTCTTATATCCTAATTTAAACTTATGTCCAACTCAGAATATAGATCCTTTTTTAGAATAATCAGTCGTACCTATTAGGGTTTGTTGTTGCCTTGTAGGTTACTAGTTCAAATTACACACACAACTTCCCAAAATGAATATTTTTATTAAAATACTCAGTCCTCCAAGTTGGGCATGTCACCTTAGAAAAAATAGTGGGATCAAAAGAAATCAAGTTGATTTCAAAGACCCCTCTAACAATGAGCACGACCTACACAACCATATATACTAAAGAAGGCCTTAGACTAATGTAGTTCTCCCCCTTATGTGGGCTTGTGTGTGAACAATTATGCAATATGATATATGCAAGTGATTCTAATGATCTAGCTTATAACTTGAAAAATACTACTCATGGACTACTCTTTGAATGCTTTAGACCTATAAGAAGACTGTCCCTATGACTAATAGATAAATAGGGAAGAATAAGGTAGTATAACTTAGCTATGAAAAATTATTTTTAGTAGTGTAGTGTGAGTTTGAGAGGTGATTTATAGATTTATAATGAATGACCTTTGATTTGTATTTATACCACACCTTTTGAAATAATATCACAAGAGGGTTAAATAAGACAAATAGTCCATGATATACCTATCAATAGATTTTCAATTTGATAATTTGGAAGGCAGGGACATTGGCATCGACACTAATGTCATAATATATACACTAATATCTTGCAGGGTAAAAATATACAAGGGATTTGTAACTATCTATGCAAGATGGAAATAAGTTTTTATGTAGACTGTAGGCTACAAGTGGTATGTGTCATCAAAATGTTAGGTTGGATTATAGTATAAGTAACTTAGCATAGTGAGATGGTGAATGTGAGCCTGTTGGTAGTAGGAAGGTCATAAATTGAAGGGTTGGGCCATGATTAGTATTTGTCAAATGTACAAGATCAATATGTTTTATAAAATTTAATTTTAGTATCTACAAATAACATAATAATGTGATTTTTTTATATAGTACATTTCAATTTCTTAATGGATATTTATATGTTGATATGAATATGTTTTACCTATGATTACTATTATCTTTAATGCATGTAATGATGATGTCATTTGTATGATTACAGGTATAGTCGGTGAACTAGTTCTCAGGGTGGAAGAATTTCACAAACTGATAGAAAATGGTGTTCTACATTTATAAAAAGGAGTAAGACATAAATATGAGATTTAAGGTTCCATCAGGTCTTTGTTTGTAATATGAAAATTTGTATTGTGCATGAATTATATTTTTATGTTTTAAACTACCATCACTAGCTTGAAGCCAATTATGCATGTTGTTTATTTTTTCATTGAGTATCTTTGATATCTTTATCTCAACATAGAAGTTTCAAGAACTTAGGCATTTGATTGTTGCTTTGTATTGTGTTAAATGAACTCAAGTTATTTTGATTGTATGTTTCTTAACATTAGTCTTTATATGCTTTATTAACCTTGGAAATAGTTATTATTGTTATATTTTGGTGTTGATTGAAGCTCTAATTAAGGTTTTTTAAGTTCTTGGCAAGGGTTGTTTGAAAAACCCATTGAGGAGAGTTTGAAAAATACCTTAGACTTTCATCTAAGTAGATCCAATAATTAATCAAGTTGATTAAGACCTTAATGAAGGTCAAAGATTAATTATTATTATTTTTTTAGACTTGGACAAGGTCATGGTCTGTACCCATTAGATTGTATTTAGATCACTATGTAAAGCATTATAAAGTCATTAACTTTAGCATAACAACCCTACATGAGCTAGGGCATATAATGGTTGAATGCAGAGTGGTGTTGTGAACTCATAACTTTGTTTTACACAAATTTTTCCACTTTTTGGGAATCATGGCCATTATTACTTGGCACCCATGATGCCCAATAATAATTGTAGCATTGTTACGAGTATATAAAAGATAAGCTATGTGTGTGGAAGAAAACATATAGGTATGAGGTAGAGAGAAGAAAGAAGAGAAAAATAAGGAGAAACAAGAAGCAAAAACCTCAAGTTTCAAAATTATGAATTTAAAAGGTAATTAAATTCTCATAGTTCTTTTGTGGTTTTTCTCTCCTCTGCTAAATTAGAAATATGTAGACAAGAAATATGCATGAATTTAAGTTTGCCTGTTAGGAGGAAAACAAAAGGAATTATGGTCATACAAAACCCTAAGTTTTAAACAACACCCATTTTTTAATAAGCTCTTTGGTATTTGAGGCATGTTAATTTGGTGTTGCATATGGATAAAATATGTTTTGGGTTTGTTTATGGAATTTGTTACTTTTTTATAACTATATGAGACTAATTTAAGGCAATATTCACTTCACCCTTCAGTGGCATTTATAGAAGATAATGTACTACTTATTGACACAATGGATTGAACCCTTGACAAGAGGCTGAGCTCCTGCCTTCCACACGCAACAATGGAAACTGCCCTCTTGCCTGTGGGCTTGGAAAAATTGGGGGGAGAGTCTCTAGATAAGGGCTAACTCCATTTGATATATATTTTTAGGTCTTGGACTTCCTATTGTTAAAAATAATTGAAAAAGTGGGGGGTTGAAAAGGGAGAAAGATGCTGAAAACAGAACCTAAACCTAAACTAAAAAGGTGATACACCAAAAAAGTTGATCCACTCAGCCCGAACATACACTCTTCACCAAGAAAAAGCTCTCATACACTTCATTTGACATGAGAAATCCTTTTGCATTAGTGAGCTAGGGGTCCGTGGATATATAGGGAGGAAGAACTACCAGAGGTGTCCTCAGACACACTATGGCAGCCTGTTCGCAGGAACCTACACTCCTCTATGGACACTTCTGGCAGACCTACAAAAGGAGAACTCACAATGCACTAGACATGCTAAAATCATCCTACAAAAGTTTAAAGGAAAATGACTTAACACAGAACAAAGGCATAGACACATATGAAAGTGTAAACTCAGAATGGAGGTAAAAATGCTATGTCTTTATTCAAGGTAAAATCCGGCATAGTTCTACCTTACAAACCCAGAGATTTTTGGGTAGAGCTTTTTCTTACAGGCCAAGAGATTCCTTTCTCAAAATGAGAAGTTTAAAATATATAGAAAGAGGATAAGAAGTAAAGGCACCCCTTTTGAAAAATATTTTTGGCACCCTTTGACAAGCTGGCCCATGTGCATTGAGAACATCAGGAAGAGGAAGCTGCTTGATAGATAATGTTGTGTTAGATCCTGCTTTGACTTTAGCATTCAAACATTAATGTGAAAGCATGGGCCGTACGTCTTTTTTTCAAACAGACTACTTTCTTCAGATATTCACACAGTTTGTCTGCTTATAAATGCAAAGTGGAGAAAATGGGGTACACCATTTACTATTTGTGACATTTGATGACCACTTGGCAAGCACTATTCCAACTGCAAGAGTAAATCCTTGAGTCAACACCTCTCTTTGCCACTTAGACTATTTTTTCTATTTCTACACTTTTTCTCTTCCTGGCTTTGTCTCTTTCTGGCTCCTTCGGCCCTCAGGGGCTATCTTCATGGCGGGTCACTGAGTTCATTCATGCCCTATCCTTAAGCTTTTCAAAAATCAATGGCTATTCCCCCCACCTTAAATTTGATGTCTGTGCACCCGTCACTATTTGAAACCAATGACTAGTTCACCGTGCTTGATTTTGACATCTTCGAGCTCATCACCCCTTGGAATTTCTTTGGCCTTTTCCTTTCCTTCAGCTACCTATCACTCCCTTTCCTTTAGGATTTTTCTTTGGACCCTCCTAAAGGGAAGGTGTCCCCTCAGCTTTGGATAAATGCCTTTCTTTCGGTAGCTGAGAGTTCCCCACAAGGGCACCTGCCCTTTGGGGTCTTTCGGTAGCCTTTTCTCTTCGGTCGGGCTTTTTGTCTCGGCCATTCTTCTCGTGGCTTCTCCAAAATTTATTCAAAATTTTTGTCTGAATGAATTCATTCGGATAAAATTCCAAAAAAAATCATTCTATGCCTTAGTCTTTTTACTTGCTTTTCTTCAGGGTTTCTTGCTCGTAGCCCTTCTGAATTTCTTTAGACTTTTTGTCTGAAGGAATTCCTTTAGAAAAAAAGCTTGAAGGAATTATGTCCTTGTCTTTTCTCTCAACTACCTTTGAAAAGTGCCCTTTGGGAAAATTGGAAATGACCCTTCTAAAGGGTACTTCCTTTGCCTTAAAAAAATTTCTATAGGATACTTACCTTTTCAGCCTTGTTCACTTTAGCCTCTTTGCAAATGTTCCCTACCCTCTGCAAGGGCACTTGAGTCTGGAACTGCCCTCCGTAAGGGAACTTGAATGGTTCCTTTTGTGCCTAAGTGTCGGGAACTCATCTCTGCCTGCAGAGTCTATAGAAATGCCTGTAGAGTCTGTAGAAACTTCTTGCAGAGTTTGTAGAAAACCTGTAGAGTTCGTAGAAATTTCTTGCAGAGTTTGTAGAAATAGGCTTGTAGAGTCTGTGGAAATGCTTGCAGAGTCCGTAGAAATTAGACTTGTGCAAAAAATCAAATTTATGGACTGGTTCGGAACAATAGGTAAAAAAGGGGGGGACCGATTTTGGCCTGTAGGACCAAAATGGTCAACACTACTATAAGTAATAAAGGGTTTAGAGGTGAGGTGGTTGTTAATTAATACCTAGGTTATTTTGGTACATTTATGCTTTGTTGTGTTCTTGTTTAATCTTATTGGGTAACACTCAGGGATCTAGGGTATTAATGTTCTTGTTCAGCTTGTTAATTTTACATTTTAGGTTTCCAATCATTGTGGACTATTTATTTTTACACAATCCTATTATGAATGATTTTAAAGCCATGTATTTATCTAGTGGAGCCAACCTATATTTATGATCATTTCTATTTATAATTCTATATCATCATGTGTTTGTCTATAAAATTCTTGTAATATTGAGGTTGATGGATATGGTGGTAAGGACCACCAATGGTTGGGATCATCTTACTCATTTTTTATGTTTCCCTTGCACCAATGATTTCATAATGGGATTTTCATTGGTGCTACTATGTTGGATGATTCATGGGTATAATAACATGCGATTTTAGAGAATGATGTTAATGATTTCTTAAGATGTTAAACTCTATACATGTTGTTGTTCTATTTATATCAATTATTGGTTACACCATGTAAATATGGTACTCATACTCGGTTCTCTTTAGCCTAGGGTTGAAGAAGACCTAGTAGAAATAGGTCTTGGTAACCTATTATGATAATATAATTATTACTTAAAAATCTTATTTACGAGGTAGTTTATATAGTTGTGTAACATTTCTTGAAATCTTGATTCTTTAATTACTACTTTGAAAAAGTAATCTCTCTTATAGTTGTATTTGAATTCAAACACAAAATCAAGTTTTTAAGCATGATCATTGTTGTATTTGGTTATTTAATTATATAAGACTCTTAGTTGTTCCCATATATAAATTATGTTTATATTTAATGGTTAATTATGGTGTATGAGCCTCCACAAGTGGTTTTAGTTATATTGAGGTGTTGTTGTTGTGTTATACTTGCTTGATAATGATTTTTTTAATTCATAGTAATTGTAATATTGTTGGAAATAAATTTAATGTTAAGCAAATATTAATATTTGTCTATATTATACAACTGTAATAGGTATTTACGATTTTTTATTCAATCATCATCCTTCGGGTATAAGTATTATTGTTGAGTCATTAATCATGAATGATTACATAATAATTGGATGCATTGAATGATGAATGTTCTATCTGAAAATGTATTTTTATATGGATTCAGTGGTATAAGTTTAATCTATACTTGTATGGAATGAATTGCTTTATTGGTTGTGTTTTCTTAGATTGTTATAAGTGCAATTCTTGTGTGTATTTAAATGTTTGATAGCTTTGGTTTTAAATTTTTATTAATTAATGAATATTCTTGATATTTTGACATAAAGTAAGGAACTACTGTGAAAGTTGATAACATTTCATATTTGTGTAGTAGTTGAGATTTTAATGTGAAAGGGATTGATAGAATCATTGTTTATTCGCTGCATTTTAGTAAGCTTGGCTAGTGCTTTCTTTGAATTCCATAATTCATATTTAGAATAATGATATGGAATGATAGGTTGAATGACTTATTTGTGTTAAACCATTCTTAATAGTTGTTAAAATAATTTAGGTCCATAAATGTTCTAAAAAAACATTATGTTTCAATATTATAACAAGTAGATGGTTGCATCTTATAGTGGGCTTGATTGATCTTATACTTCATGCATAGGCATAATTGGTATTTTTATGTATCTAATTATTTGTTGAAAGTATTTTTTGGATCTTTAGATGTTTCTATAAGCAAACAAACCAGTACAAGCATTATGTGGTGATAACTAGATATTAAAATATCATTATTTTCATATATGAATAACAATCATTTATTTTATTATAAAAATTAATTATAAGGTAGATTGGTTTTTTTATTCCTTGATATTCCAATGAAAATAAGTTATTAATAGAGAATTGAATGGTTAAAAGGTTCACTTCTTTTATTCTAAAATTAGATATTGTTGATATAACTATTTTTAGGTGGTTAAGGAACATCATATATATGAGGATATAATGAAATGGGTTTAAAAGGGTTTGGAACACTATCTAACCTTGTTATTGTGAGAACTCTCTTTGTTTAAGGATAATATTTATACTTCATAAGGTATGAAAAGATATGTTAGAAATTATTTGTTTAAGATGCATAGGTTCAATTTGGTAACTAAAGGATATATTGTTATGAAGTATAACTGATGTTATTAATCTTAAGTTGTATAGTGGATAATATATATGTTTAGATTTAGAAAAATAGGTTGTGAATACAAAATAATTTTTTTATATATTCATATTAACTTTGATGGTGTTGCCTTATATTTGGAGTTTTTAAAAACTTAAATGGTTCAAATTTCAAGGGTAGTTTAAAATTATTTAAATTAGAATAAAGATGTTTTATTTTATTAAGCATGAGGGATTATTTTCTTGTAAAGGAAATGCGTTATTTGGTAATTGAAGAAAAGTCTAGTATCATCCTTCCCTTGAATATTAAATTAATTTACAAGTGAGATAGGATTATTGTATACACAAGGATATTCTATGACATTTCCAAGATTAATAGTCCATAAGAAAATCTACCAACCCTCTTTTGCTGAAGCCATGAGAAGACAGACTCATAAGTTATTTATGCCTACCAAATCAATCCCTTCAATCATTTTTTAAGGAGAATAATTGAAGGAAATTCTATATCAGGAAGATTTCCTATCAAGCAGGGACTGATTTATCACTTTACCAACTTATGGCCTTCTCTCTCTAATATGATAAAATGGGTTGATGAAAAATGAAAGCCTCTAATGGAAGATATCCTAAACATTTTACCCTGTGGAAAAGGTTTTTTAGTTTTATTCCAAAATTTTATATTTATTTCATTCCTTGCTTATACCCTCATCCACTTCTATTTGATTTATGCATGTGAATTTATCTTACCCCACTGGTTGTAATGTCTATACCGATTCATAGTTGTTGGTCAAGGGAACTTCCATTATAAAAAATATGAAATTACAATTGTGAATAGATAGATACATTAAAATTAAAACATGTACATAGACCCATTTTATTTTTTTGTGCTATGTTAAAGTAATACATAAAGATTATAACATGTGTGTTATAATGTATACTCACTTTTCTATGTGTAATTTCAAAAAACATGTCTTTTGGATCAGAAATGGCTTGGATTCCCAAGCCTAAGGCCTAGACCTGAAAACACACAATTGAATCCAAGTTTTTTTGACATAAAATAATAAAATCTAACTTACATCATAAAAAACACTATGAATTTTAGTGAGACATTTTATAAAATTATTACTACAATGTCAAACACACTCTCCTCTTTCCAAATTTATGATATTTTTAACTTTTAGACTATTTTAAAGCTTTCATCTATGTTGATTTTTAACTATGGATTTTTAGGCCAATATATGCCATAAATATACATGTTGATATCTATTTATGTATTTTTTTCATTGATCCAAATGCAAAAAAAAAAACATGGTTACAAACTATGCTTAATTCTATACACATTAAAAAAAATCATTTTTAAGGTAGTTAGGGGGCCGCAAGATTGACTATCCATTTTTTTCATTTTTTCAAGATCAATTTACTTGTAAAATTAATAAAAAAATATAAATTAACTATTTTTTTAAAAATATAGGTCAAAACTAGATGATCTTATCTAAATTTCTATAAAAGGGTTTCAAACAATACTAAACGATTCTAAAAATATGAACGACCACACGACCAAATATCTACTCTATTTTATAAAAAAAGGATTTACTCATAAAATTTTAGATTTTTGACCTACTTATACTTGACCATTTTTTTAATAGTGTTTTTAAAACTAGACTCAAGATACTTGAATTCATGTTCCCATACCATCTTCAAATTTTGAGTGTAGTCATCTCCAATAATCTCTAGAAGTTGAGATTTATCAATTTTTTTAAAAAAAAAGGTTCATAGGTAAGCCCTATTTTATTCCTCAACTTTGTGCACTTACCCATTGACAAAAAGATATGAAAATCTATCCCAAATTAAATTTATGTTAACTATGCAAACTGATTGTTGATGAAAACTGACTGAGAAGACCTTTGAACTATGTTGTAGTAGAAAATAGGATTTAAAATTATGATAGGACAAGGCTAAACTAGAAGGATAGGGCCACATTGTGGCCATGTTTATTGATTATGACATCCTAGTTAATTATGTGATTTATTTTTTGATCTGAATACTTGTGCTTGTCTATGAGGGTTTTCTGATTGATTATGCATCTCAATTTTTTACAGGAAAGACCTACAAAAATAAAACCCTATCTCCTACACAATAAACACAATTGAGATGAAATGGAAAGGGGGCAATTAGGAAAGGGGAATAATGAAGCTATCCTAAGAAAACCTTATGTAATATGAGTTCTACCTACATATCCTTAAAGGACCTTATGCTGATGTAGTTTTCCCTCTTTGAGTGAGTGTGTGAATCTTGATATTTTCTATATGAATGCAATTCGATAGATTGGCTTGATTTATTTAAAATGAATGCCCTTGAACTATAATAAAATAAATTTAGACTTGTCCTATAACTCTTATAATGCTTTGGAATTAAAATTTGAAATATTAGTGCCCTTATGCAGTCTTATCCTAGAAGAAGAGAGACTATTATAATTAGGCTAACAAGAAATAATAAGCAAAATAAAGATGTTTGAATTATGTTCTGAGTGGTTTGAAGACAATTTTTATAATAGTGAATGCTCCCATGAATATTACAAGATATGTTAATGGAAAATGGACCAAGCAAGGGTAAGGATGTCAATATTAAACATTGTCAAGCGCTTAATTATTAAATTGGAGTGTTTACACATAGCTAATTGATAATATCATCTCATGTATGATGTCATGTAGATGACCAGTTGGATACTACACTATGAGTGTAAAAATTAGAATGCAAGATGCAAGAATGAGTCATATAAGAATGTAAATCATCAACATTATATAATCACTTTGAAGGTGATCTACAAAATCCACTTGAACTTCCTAAAAATTAGTGAATGTATCTATCCAGATATGTTGTAAGTTAACTCTTAAAAAATGGTAAAATCCTCTCATGACATAAAATATAAGGTGTATAAACTCAAGATAGTGTAATTATAGGAATCCCTATCTAAAATAATTGGAAATGTCTCTTAACATGTAACAAATGTAAATGATGTTGGAGTATCAAAATATGTACATTGATCCTCATAATATGATATATGAAGTACTAAAAAAAAATGTGGTATATTCTTTAGGTGCCATAATAGATATAATTTGGATTCACTATGTTACTTTTTGAAAATTAATAAGGAAATATGTTATTAGATCATAATTATCATAATCAAAGCTCTTGATGTATTGATATTGCTTACTGGTCTGAAATATTGTTAGAAAAATCTCATGATCTTAAAAATTAAAAGATATGTAAGTTTTGGATTTATACACTATTGAATTCATCATATATAATGATGATGTTCCCAATATAAAATTGTAATGAAGAATTTTTTTTGATAACATTGCACAAATTCATAAATGATCAAGGACCCACAGATGTAGGTAGTCAAATAGTTCCCAATGCAGTTGAAGAAGGTGGTATTTATGATAGACTTGCAATGTCATATTCAATTGTGTGTAGGAAAGGGAAAATTTACATATATTTAATTGAGATGTGTTATCTACTATAAAACCATGTCTTCATTGTCCTTCCATTGAAATACTAATGAATAAAGGTGTCATATATGACATAGAATCATTGACAACCATAATTGGTTAATTATCATGTGATACATTCTTAGGAGATTGTGTTTCTTTGTTCAAATTATTATTTTCATATTTAGGAGTTGAGTAGTCAAGTTTAATTATATCATGATCAATAAGAGATTTAAATTTGTTTTAGAAAGAAATACATTCATTTTTTTATATCTCCTTTGATTCTATGGTATCCACAAAATGTATTTTCATTGTCATATTTTGGCACATGTCATAAAATAATATTTTGAATAAATA
Source organism: Torreya grandis (assembly GCA_037957365.1). Classification (NCBI taxonomy): domain Eukaryota; kingdom Viridiplantae; phylum Streptophyta; class Pinopsida; order Cupressales; family Taxaceae; genus Torreya; species Torreya grandis. The sequence goes on along the minus strand of JARHVA010001085.1, from coordinate 536,745 downwards.
TTAACTTGCTCAATTTTATATCTAATAGTATTTTTAATATGGTGTTGTGATCTTTGAATTTTTTAAGGGTGTCATGGCATAAGACTTATTTTAGATGTTTTTTATTTCTTTGGAAAAACTGTAAATGTGTTCATGTTAGGTGTATGGCTAGTGATAAGTGTGAATTGTTAGGAATAAAAATAAAAACCTTGGATTAGGTTGATATTTCATTCACAAGTTTGGAAGTCATATTACAAAGATCATTTAATGATTAAAAATATTTGTAAAGTAGTTTATATTTGAGAGGCATCAAAATACTATTAGTAAAGATGTATTGCATTTCAAAATTTGATGATTGATAGATTAAAGATTGCATATGACATTAGAATATAAAGGTGTAGTCATGAATATCCTCCTTGGGACTTTGTCAAATAGATGGATTAATCTCAAATGTGTCATGAGATTTATTATTGGTCATAAATAGATATAAAAAAGCTTCTTGTAAACATTGAAAATAATGTAAAGATCCTTTAGGTAAAGTGTTGAACCATGTTAGGGAATAACCGATCAAACATATAGGAAATAACTTAAGTAATATTAATCTATGGTATTCATAGTTTTTATTAGAGAAAAAAAATGTGTGAAGGTGTGCATGAGGATATCCATAGCCATCAAGTAATTGGAGTGAGGTATAATCAAGCCACATGGGAGAGGGATATTCAGTAAATATTTAAGAATACGAAGGTATAATATTATAAATAATCATAACATTGGAAGAATCTAAATGAAGGGATACATCATGATCTTGTAATTTTAAATAAGCTATATAATGCATCATAGTCACTCTTTTTTAACATCCTAGGTTTTATCCTCCTAGATAAGCATGTATTAAATAACTTTTACAATAATACCAATTGTTGTTGGAGTTAAATTGCATTAGCTTTAGTGTATGTGTTTCTTTTTCAATTTAGATCAACTATTGCTTTTAATTATTTCATTTAGTTACTTATTTAAAATATTTATATTAATTTAATAGTTTAAATAATTTTATATATTTGTTTTCTATATTTAGGTATTATTGATGACCTTATGTTTGTGTTTTAGGTAGTACCTATAATCATACTTCCCATGACCTTGCTACTTCTGATGATTACATATCAACTCACATGCATAATACCAACCTTTTCAATATGATTTGAGACTATCCACATGATTGGACACTTCCATAGTCTATTGTTTACCCATCCAGACCTTCCTTGTACTCTCTTGGCCCTCTCGCTCACTACTAGACCCTTTTAGTGCTTCTCAGGACCCTTTCAAAGACCCTTTGACAACATCGAGACTAATGGTTAACCCAAGCTATGGATTTTGGGCTAACCTACAACTTAGGTCACACATTTTGGTCCAAAAATTATGATATAGGCCACAACTTGCCCATAATGCATTGTTTTTAACCCTGTTTGACTCTAAACAACTAGATTTTGGATTTCTCAAGCCTTAGGTGCCCTATATTACTCAAAACCATTCCTCTTTACCCAAATTATTGATCATTTTATCTATATATATATCTCTATATTTAATCTCTCTTGATTCATTTGGTGATTGAAGAATCTATTGTGATAAACGTTCATCTACATTGTTGCATACTGACTTAGTGACTCCATTACTACTCCAAGTGTTCGTGATCTATTATAGATTGCTCCCAAATTATATAAGTTATGTTTCACCCAATTTATGCACCTAAATTGGGATAATACACTCTTTCAAGTTCTTTCCTCTCCTCCTTCTTGATTTTTGGACATTGGTTTGGACCTGGCTCTATGTATCCTTATTTTCTGCCATAACTACCTCATACTTGGATTCCTGATTAGTAGAACACCTTCACATTACTTTGAGCTTGATCTAAGGGAAATTTGTTATGAAAATTAAAAATCCATAGTTGTAGATTAGTTTATTTTCTAAGGTTTACTATTTTTATTCTATTTTATCTCAACTTGAACATGTTTTAGAGTAAATTCTAAAGTTTATGCATTCTCCTAAACCTGAAAACATCTTTCCTCTTTGATGTAGAGGCATGTACATGGTAGGTTCAAATTTTCATGTTTTAATATTTTTGAGGTTTATAGAGTCATTTTTTTTTAATAATAATCCTTTACCATCTTTCATTTGTCTTTTATTGGTAATTTTAGGGTGTTTCTAGTTTTCCCACTAAAATAAAAAATTCAAATATTTGAATCTGTACTAAGAGTTTTGGTGCTTTTTCTTATTTCTTAATGGGTTGTAAATTCATGATACTTACTAAAAGGGGTAATTAAGGTATAAATAGATATTTTAAGTGTGTCTTAGGCATTGAATCATAAATAACATTAAACTCAACCAATGTTAAATCAAAGGTGAGTTGTCTAGTTAATGATCCACACTTGGAGGGAGTCTTGAAATAGTTGAAGAAAATAAGTAAATATGCAAGGGAGTCAATATTCATAAAATAAAAAGAGGAAATAAGGTGAGAGAATCCAATAGATTAAGAACCTTCAGAGAGTAAAATAAAAATGAGATGAAGACCCAAAAATGTAGAACAAGGTTCAAGAAAACAAAATTTGAGAGAACTACTATAGAGTTGAGGGTGTTGTAATCCCCATTTTTGCTTCATGAATAATAAAAGAGTATATCATTAAATGTTATGATTTGGTTTCACCTCTATCACATGTGTATGTAAGTGTGTTTTTACATTTTAAATCATACTCTGCTTTATTATAATGTTTATGAAGTTATAGGTCTATAAAACATGGAACAAGGTTTACACAATCAAGAAAAGTGTCTTTGACCACCTTTAAGGGTTATTTCAAGGACTAAAATTGATTATCAAATCATGGTAAGTATAATAAGGTCAATTTAAATATATAAAAACTCCAAGATATGTGATTAAAATTGAATTTACATTGAATCTTGCCTGTAGACAAATAATATATGCTAAACTAGGGTTTTAAATCACTAAAACTTCAATAACTTGGGAATGAACTATTTAAAGGTTGTGAAACTTTGTAAAAAGGAGAAAGATGATTTTTGTGAAATGTTAAAGGTGATTTAAGGTTTTAAGGTTACATGTAGTTAAGTTTATTTTAGTTTCTTAGAATATAGGCCTATCAATAAGGCCTTAAACCCTGTTTCCTACATTTTGTTCAAGAATTAAGTTCAGTATAGAGTAGAAAATTGTTAATTGAGATAGAAAATATTATAAGAGATTAAAGGATATTTTTTAAAATATAAATATTCTTGGTTTACATATATTTTCTTAAGAATGATAACAAACCTTTCTTCAAGGCTACAAGTCTATTCCAAACAAGATATTTTTTTTAAAGTAAGACCTTAAGATTTCCCCTTACACCATATTGGTATCAGAGTAAGGTTTGGTTTTAATTCAGAGTAAACTAAGGAGAAATATTTCATTGAGAAAAGTTTAGATCAAGTTGTGAAAATTTTTAAGAAAGTGAAAGAATGACACTTAGAGGATCAGTTAGAGGTGGTACTAGAGCAAGTCAAATAAGACAACTAAGAGATGTATTACTAGAGGAGATAAGAAAAATGTAGACATGTTTGGAGGAAATAGAAGTCACTCAAAGAAGAGGTGTTGTGACAGGTGATGTGAGTGAAGGAGATGAATAACCATAAGAAGTCTCAGAGTAAGAAGAAGATGAGAAAATGGAAGAAATAATATTAAAATCAATCATAAGAATAGGATCCAAGCCCAAATTAGAAGTTCAAATATATGAAGGCAACCTAAATATTAAAAAACTTGTGGATTTGATAGCTACAATGGATAAATATTTTGAATATGAAGGAATAGAGGATGAAAAGAAAGTGAAGTTTTCTAGTACAATATTAAAAGGTCATGCATCCCTATGGTGGGATGGAGTTCAAGATGAGAGGAGAAGGAAAGATAAACCAAAGATTGATATTTGTGACATAATGGTATCTAAAATAAAAGGAAAATTCATGCCAAAATATTATTAGACTAATCTATTCAAGAAGCTTAAAAACTTAAAGCAAAAAGACATGATAATGAAATATTATATAGAAGAGTTATACAAATTAAAAATCAGAGCAGGTCATATAGAGGAAGATGTGGAAAAGGTGGCAAGGTATATCAATGGCCTAAGTGATGGGTGTCATCTATCCCTTCATTTAAATATATTTTTTGCTGATGTTATTAAAACTAGGGGTGATATCCGAAGCTATTTGTAGTAAGGTTTATGGTTGTAATCTTATAAGAATGGTTTGGGGAGTGTTGATCTTCTGAGTGTCTTATCCTTATCTAATCTATTCTGGAAAATACTTTATTATGCAATAAATAAGAACACATACACAATTGAAACACTCTATGCTAGAAATGAAAGTAATCTAACTTGATAAAATAAAACGTAGCTCTAAAAGGTAAGCATAGTGTTGAAAGGAAAACACATTGTTGAAAGGTAAACACACTACTTGTAGAACTTAATTTAATATCAAAACTAAAGGTAAATCCCTACAGGTTCTAACACTGAACACACTTATAATTGATAAAACTGTAAACATAATGAAAACATAAAATACCATACAAACATGTTCTTGATTCATGAGGAGAGTGGGCCCTTGCTCACCTTGAGAATATAAATGTAAATAAACTCAGTAATTGTAAACTATAGACATATTTATTAATTAATCAAGTTAAAATACATGAATATGGTTGAAAATTTTATTACTGTATCAAATTATCAACTAATTAACTCAATAACTCAATAACTACATTCTAAGACATAGATATCTACCTACATATAATGCTACAACTATATATCTATAGATCTTAGTAACTAATCATATTCTAACAAGAGCAATCTTCCTAATTCTAGTGTATCTTAAGATAAATGATTGACGATTAAAACATAAAGAACCACAAATTATTGAAGAAAGGTGTGAATCACAATATCCACTAAGAATATACTAAGAATACTATTTTCATTTAAAACTTGCACCTATGGATGGTCTATAACATAGGAGCTTTTTCAATAGGGCATAGAGCATGAATGACTTGCATAGGGCACAAGTGTTCGGTGTTGGGTATGGAAGTGTTATTACTCACTTGCTTATGTAGAGCATTGATTATCTTATCAAAATGATGGGAATGCCCTCAAGGTGTGGGACCCTTTTGCTCCTTGGGATGAGCCTCTAAAGTAGGACATATTCCTTCTATTCTAAGTGCACCTAGTTTAAAGCCATTGTGCAGACCTAAATAAAATAAAGGTAAATCTATCACTAATCTAAACCTAAGATTTTTGATGGAAAAGGAAGGAAAAAGGTAATAATTTGATAAAAAATGAAAGGGTGATACACCAAGAATAGATTGAGCACTCCTACTATCATGGACACACTACAAATACTTGAGAATAAGGTGTTATCACACAGACTTCACCAAGGACACCCCAAATGCATAAGTGTTTCATATAGAGGTATAAGAATGAAATATAACACTAAGAGGGATGATATATGATCCACAAACAATGTCTACACAGACCCATATATGTACATAACATGACCTAAAAGTGAGTTTTGATTTCCACACAGAGGTGTTGGGAATAAATAATGATGAGAGGGGTGAACATTACCCATAGAAAAATATCAATAAACACAAATAACACACCAAGTGTAATAAGAATAGAGTGAGGTTAAATTAATTCTCATTACATGCAAGGTTAAACCAATATAAGCTCTTTTGGATGGAAAATTTTGACAATATGAGGTTGTCAAAAATGTGTCAACACTCTTACAATGATAAATCTACCTGCTTATATAGGAAAAATGGAGATCTCATGGTCATTACTTGACCTCACCCACTATTGGGGTAGTTAAAATATTCAATGATGATTAGGGAAGTAGTTGAAATATTTTTAGAAGTGAAAGTTTTTCCATGCTCTACTTTTGATAAATGATGCTTGATGTTAGTAGCTACCTTTACATTGAAGTCCATAGATTTGTCAAATCAATATATTATTTTAGCTATAACATTAACCAATTTTTAATCGTACATTTTTACAATTTTAAATTAACATCATTTTAAAGAGGGAGAATTCATCTTTCTAATGCAAAAAGTGACATTGAAAATAGAGCCATAGATCAAAATATATGGCTAAAAAACCAACATGTAATTTCACACGGCCATATCAACACCTTTAAATCATGAAAAAATGGAAAATTGCAAAGCAAGATACGAGAAAAACCCATCATATCTTATATTTACATAAATTTATTGAAGAGATGCTCAAAATGGTATTTTTAGTTTTCTTGAAATGATTATATTAACTCCTATGAACTACCCTTTGATTATTTTTTGGTGAAAAGTTAGCTAAGTGATAAATCTTCCTTAGAGGGTCACTTTGCACCATCATATATTTTTTCTAGAAATTCAAATAGATTCAAAAATAATTGAATTACCTTTTCATGCTATTAGGGTAATACCAAAGAAATTTTAAAGAAATTTAGATTTATTTGATCCTGCATAAATGGGTTGCAAAAGTGATCATTGGGAAGATTTATCAACTAAAAGATGCAAAAAATGACTAAGTAAAAGAAGAACACAAAATCTAATTTTGATGGCTACGTATTTCACTCATGATATTGAATATTTGCACACTATCTTTCCTGTTAAACTATAATGATATTTGGATATCACCATGAAGAATTATAATAATAGTTGACCTCTTTTACTCTTATAAAAATTAACTTGAAATGTGTGCACTGGCTAGATCTGAAAACTAGAAACACAAAAAGTTGACCAAGTAAAAATCACCTCAGAAGCCAATTTTTAACCCTGCATATTTCACATGTGGGAATTTTTTTTCTAAAAATTTATTGACTCTCACATTTTTACCACATTTTCCTACCATCATGAGAATTTTGAAGGTGATTGGACTTCATTTGATTCTGTAAAAATGTGTTTGAAAAGTACTATGTACGTTGATTTGGTAACTAGAAAGACACTAAAATCTACACACTAGAAAGTTTACATGACTATGATCTTTTCAAATAAGAATAAATCTCTACAAAATGTTTCAACATTGTATTCACCTGACATTTAGCTACCATTATACAAGTTTTGGAGATAGATGAGCATGATTTAGCCCAACAAAAATTGTCCCAAAAAGTGCTATGTAGGATAATTTGGTGCACAAAACTCTAATTTTTTCATAAGGGATCAAGGTGACTTGAAGAGTCAACATTCTAGAAACCTTTATAGGTTTCTTACCTACTAAGTATAGATCTATTAGACTTAAGTAATCCATTACGCATGGAGTCATGGAAACATCCAACACTTCTCACATTCTAAAAATTCAAGACAACTATAACTTAGTTGGCCTTGCCCCTGAGCCAATATTTTAAAACTAAAAGTGTACCTCAAAAAAATGAGAAAAGGAAACAACACAAACTATGCCATAGGAACTTAAAGGAAGATAAAATAAATAAAACTAATTACAATGTGCATGCAGGCACTTGGAGAAAATAAAAACATCTAACCTACCCTAAACTAACCAATCAGAAAGCTATCTAAACAAAGCCATTAACTGGTTGTACAAAATATCTACCCTTTATTACTAATCTAGAATGATTTACATGCTTAAGGACAACCAACCAAAGGTGGAGAAGGAGTGGGTTTTCAATAAATAGATGATATGCTTCTCCAAGAACATAAACAAAATCACTTACCCAATCTATTTGAATGAAAATGCAACTATCATGTAGTGGATGAGTAAGCTATTTTTATTTTCTTTTATACTCAATTTTGTGCCCTAGATTGAGCAGAACATATGGTGGCTTCTCCTTTTTAACCTCTAGCTGATCTAGGTACTTGATAGGGCACCCTGTTATCAAGACAAACTTTGAGTAATAAAAATATCCCTCCCTTGTGCATTTTACTTCTTCATCATTCTACTTATTAGGATGCTCTTGCCCAAGTAATTAAGTTGGAAACACATCTGCTTCCTCATGTTGTTCTTGATACTCATGGTTTTCCCCTTTAATAGATGATCATTTGGTGTGAAGGCTTGAACAAAATTCCTCTAGTTCATCCCAAAAGAAATATTTTTCAAGCTCTTCTTTACTTGTATGCACAAGAGACCTCATCACAACTACATGTTTGATTTCTTCCTCTTCCATGTTGAGCAAAATCTCATTTTCCCAAGAGAGGATCTCATAATTTCCCCCTAAATGCATCCTTGACTAGAGAAAAATGGTTTATCGTCATCAAGACCATCTTCTTCTTCTCTATCCTTGCCTACTTGTATTGATGCCTAAATATGAACCATAGGTGCCCAGAGTGTTTGATGAACACTTTTCATTTCTAAATTTCTAAGAATCCAAAGCATGAGTTGTAGGTTGCGGTAATCTTGTTACTTGTTGGTGGAATAAAGGCAGAATAAGTGATTTTTTCATAATATTTATATTAGTTGGTGGTTGGAAGCCACCATGGCCAAACAACAGATCTATGTAGAATATTGAGTAACTATGCATATAATTGTGAATTATGATCAAGAACTAAATTAAGAATTAATTTAGGATGGACATTTATAATGATGAATTAAACTAAGGTGATAAAGTCAAAAAAAGAAGCAAAAGGAAGGGTAGGACAGAAAGAGATATTGTTGATCTTCATTCCAAACATCATGATAAAGTTCATATTTCATCCAAGAATGTGCTTAAGACCAACATGTGAAGTGAAATAGCTTATCCCAAATCACATCACACATTAGGGAAACTTCTAAAGAAGGCATAAAAAGATGCAGATAAGAACCATACTCACTTTAAATATTTACTCCTGCAGCAAATAACATTGGCCTAAATACAAGAAGAACAAGAAAATGAAATAAACCTAAGAAATTTTAGTCAACCTAACATTAGAAGAAGTTAATAACTCTACAATCAAAGGTGCACAACAAGAATCCATAAGAACCATTTAAATATAGAAATTAGAACAAGCAAATGAGAGAAAATCCATGATAGAAAACACATAGATAAATACTAGATAATTTTTGTAGAATTCTTTGCTTGTATTGCTTGCTCTAAGTCTACAAAGTAATTTTGGCTCTAATAAATTCCCCTTTTACAAAATGGTAGTACTAATTTTTATAGAAGGACCAGGCAGTATACTAACTTGTTTCAAGATACAAATGTACAAGAAGGACAACTATCCTTTTTCTACCAAGTTCTAGAATACACTTGATTTTCTAAAATCAATTAACTTAGAGGAAAATATGATAACAAAATAGAATATACATTTACAAAAGAATATCCCATTTTCAAAATGTTATAATGCTCTACAAAAGTGGAATATTATTTAGCTAGTTGGTGGGCCCTGCACCTAGGAATTTGCTTGTTATAGCTGAAGGATATTCATAGACTTTTGATGCTCCTCATTAACAAGTCCTCAAATCCACAATTGGCCTTAAGAGACACTATTCTTCCTTGTCAGTTAGATAATTCAACTCCCTATCATTACTAGCCATGGATTTTTTGATGCTCTTGGCCTTAGTGATCCTTTCACTTGCATTGAAGATCATCTCCAGGACTCTGCTATTATTTGCCCCAGACTGGCCTTGACTCTTAACTTTATACATTTACATTTTTGAGCACACAAGATCTTCATTTTTATTTTTTATGCTTACGTTGTGCTTATTTGGTTTTTATTTAGCACTTCCACAACGTTTTTCATAAATTCTTTCAAAGCACTAGATGTTATTATTTAAAATTTGTCCTTTTGTTTCATGCCATTAGATCATTGCCCATGGATCAACGTGGGCCACTAATCATGATCTGAAATCTCACCTGTTATTAATCATCTTTATATCAAGCCCTATGGTTATGTCACTTGTCACCCTCATGAGCTTATTGAGCTCTATATTCTACGTCAGTCACATGTTGAATGTGTGTTTTCCACATGTCGATCCCATAGGCTCTTAAAGTTTCATTGAATAGTCATCAAAAATTTCATGCCATTGGATCATCTGGTCTCGATGAAGCACGATCCATTAATTCTAAAAGATGCATGAACTTTAATTAGTGCATGGTCATAGGAAAGAACCTAGGCTAAAATATTTTAAGCTAAATTTATTTCATGTTAATAAACATGCTATAGACTTAGGCTAAAATATTTTATGCTAAGTTTTAAAGCATGATATCAAATGACCCCTCAAATGATATAAAACATGTCCCTTTGTCTAAGTAAAATATTTGAAGAGCTTGAATTTGATAGCCTCATAGATGTCAATGATGGCCTCATAGACATCAAATGATGTTTACGATAATGTCAAATTTAAGCCCATAAAGTTATTTAGGTTTGGTGGGCTTAAAGTTGATGGTCTCGTGGATGTCAAATGATGTTCGCAAGAACATCAATTTTAATATTATCAAATTCTTGTGTTTCATAGATCTCAAATTCAATTTTCTCCATCTTATTAAAAACCATGATGAAATGAAAGTCATCAATTGTGATCCGAGTAGTTGCACATCATTAATCTAATTTAATGTGTGAGACCCTTTGTTATCAAGCTTTGAATGTGGGAGCACCATATGGAAACCCCATGAAACTTCTTAGGCTTTTAAATTTTCATTACTGTATTCACTCCATTGGATCCTCAGTCCTGATGAGGTATGATCTGTCGATCGTGATACGGATGTTTGAATGTTATTGGTACAATTTAATGTGTGGGACGCTTTGCTATCAAAATTTGAATGCTAGAGTGCTGTGTGGTGACTCTATGGAGCTTCATGAGCATTTAAATTTTCATCACTACATTCGCTCCATCGGATTAAGAGTCATGATGAAGCGTGAACCATTAGATCTACAAAGAAGCAAGGTATTTTAGTGAGGACTCAGGATGAAATAAGAACTTAGGCTAAAGCATTAAAACTAAGGTCTTGTTCATGTTAATAAATATGAATGGGGCCTTAGGGTTAAAAATTTAGGCTAAAGTTTTAACAAAGGGGACCATACTAAAATAAAAAGATCCTTTTAGCATAACATTAGACCGTGCTAAAAATATAAGGAATAAAGGGGAAAATAGAGGGGACTAAGCATAATTTTTATGCTAAGGTTTATGTTAGCCAATTTTCACACCCAAGTTTTGCATCTTTCATTTTGTCTAAGTGTAACATTTCTAATTTGTTTATCCCCTCAAAAAAGTGTTATTTCCTTTGGAAGCCTTTGTTCAATCTTTTTGTAAGTGTTATTTTGATCTTTTTGATCAAGTGTTATTTATTTTAGTAAGGTTTTACTTCGTGTTTTTTGTCCAAGTCTCAAAGGAATTATTTCAGACTTTTTGTCCAAAATAAAAATTCCCAAGGAATCGATCCATTTCAAGATTTCTGAAAGGTCACTTACAAAATTCCAAAGGGTCTTTTCTCATGGAAGTGTCCTTTACAAAAAGTCCAAAGGGTAGATTTCAAGATTTCTGAAAGGCATCTTCAAGATTTCCAAAGGAAAAGTGTCCTTTGCAACTTTTTTGAAGGGTTTGTTCTTTCAAAGAATTGGTCCAGTTCAAGTTTTCCAGAGGGCACTTTACAACTTTTTTGAAGGAATTGTTTCATATATTTTGTCTAAAACAATCTTTCTGAAGGGTCTTTTTCTCATGAAAGTGTCCAGTTCAAGATTCCCAAAGGGACATTTTTAATTTTGTCAAAGGGTCTTTTCTCTTTTGAAGGGACACTTTCAAAAATTCTGACGGGATACTTTTCAAGCAAAGGGATGCTTCTTTATCTTGTGAAGGGACATTTTCAATCTTTTTGAAGGGTCTTTTCTTGAGAATTGGTCATTTGTATTTTTTTGAAGGAATTGTTTTAGACATTTTATTTGAAACAATCTTTCCAAAAGAATTGGCTCTTACATTTTCTGAAGGAATTGGTGCTCTCTCAAAATTTTTGAAAGGTCCTTTGCAAAATCCTGAAGGGACACTTGCAAAAAGTTTGAAGGTTATTTTCTCAGGAAAGTGTCCAATTCAAGATTTTTGAAGGGCATGTTCGAGCCTTCTAAAGGGCACTTTTCAAAGTCCTGAAGGGTATGTTTATCAAAGGAACAATCCACTTGCAAGTTTAAGAAAGGGCTCAAAAATTTATTTCTTTTAGAGAAAAGGATCCATATGAAAATTGTTTGAGAAAATACTGAAGTAAAGGTCCAAGGGAAATACCCCAGAGGAATGGTCCCAGTAGAATGATAGTTATATGGACATAAAATTCAAGGTGATGAACTAGCCATTTGCATTCAAATAGTGGGTCCCAGATAGATCAATTGTCCTCATTCAAATGCTCAAATATCTAAGGGCTCATATTCTTCATCTACCAAAGTAGATCAAAGGGTTCATCTCACCATTGATCAGATCATGATCTGAGTCATTTTTTGATGGCTAATCAAAGGAACAATCGATTGAGGGGATTTTCAAGATTTGAACATTCAACTAAGGTCAAGATGGGGCTAACATCCTAACAATACTAGGAAAGCATACACATAGGCTTTAGACATCTTCATCTCTAAGGCCAAAAAATGAAAGTGACTCTTCCCTACATCATTACACACCTCAACAAGCTAGTGAGAAGCTGTTAGCATTAAGAAAAATCAATAACAAGTGGAATAATTTGGATAACTACATTGATGCCATTACTCATCTTGACAAAATCTTGTTTTTGATAGTGCAACTATTAGGGAAGCATCTTTGAGAGAGCAAGCTAGCTGTATAACCACTGGAGGTGACATGGATTAATTGAATGACCCAAATGAGAATCATTTGCAAAGATATTTGTAGTTGAAGATGGAGACTCCTAACAGATTGATTCCTCTTTCTAGAACCAAAGGCCTCTTCCTCTCACTTCCTTTCTACTTTAAATACAACCCTTGGGCTAGTGTTAAAATAACCACAAAGTGTATATCAAAGCCCTACTGGATTGATGTTATATTCTACCTTTAAGCATTAGTATAAGTCTATTTATTTCAAGTTTTTGGACAATGGTCTAAGTGTGTAAGAGATGTATAGTGATATTAAGTGATGATTTTACATCCTTCTATCCTTTATCCTTCATGCCTGAGCAAAAGTCCTTAGTCTAATAGGTCATATAGAGTGTGTTCAAATGTGTTAAATTGTTGTAAGTGTATAACTATTTTTTGAAATGTGCAAAGTTTGCTTTTCAATACATTTGCCTTGTGTCACTTTACACATCTCACCTCTATATTGAAATACTTGTGTTAGAACCCCTTAGAGCTTGAAAATGGTCTATGTGTTTTGCTGTATTATGAATTAGAATATGATATTCATGTGGAAGATAATCTCAATACATCACCAATCCTAGAGTATGTTTCCTTTTGAGAAATTTCTAACTCTTTTCCTTTAAATCAAGCTGGTTTAGACAGAGGTTATTTTGTAGAGATATATTCAGGGAGCTAGCCCCTTTAAATTTAGAGGTTTATTTATTCTATAGGTATACCCACTTACTTAGAAATGTTTCAATATTTCGCAAATCTAGAAGAGGATTAAACACTCTCTTATAGGATGAAATATTTGGAGACAATAGTTCTAACACACCCGATAAGATGAATTATTTACATGTCAAGGTGAATGTTGGTCTTAACAAGCATAAGGTTGTAGAAATATTCTTAATCTAGTATTTAATGACACTAAAAGGTGAGAATCTCTATTTATAGATCAAGTTTCCCACATTATAATTCATGGTCCTCACTTGGTTTTCTAGGATTTTTGACCAAGCCCCTTTAGCTGAAGCTCTTCTTGAAGAACAACACTCTGAACCATTCCTAATGCTTAGAAATCCTAGAAAAGGAGGTTTTGAATAAGTTCAAGAGATAGGAGATCAAGAGGAAAGAAGAGAAATGGATAGGCAACAACCTTTCCCAACCTTTAACACCCAAAATCCAGTTGACCTTCCTACATATGACCCTATTCCTCCCAATACTACCAAGAGTCTCCCTAGTTTCAATGGAGAGGGTCCTATTACCCCATATGAGCATGTTAGGGACATCTCAAATTTATGTAACTTCCATAATGTCACTTGAGCTAACATAGCCATTAGATTGCTTGCCATGTCTTTAAGAGGTAAGACACTTGACTGGTATAAGACTTTGGAAGGTGGTTGCATTACAAGTTCGGATGGCTTTGGGGAATTATTGGTAACTAGATTTGAGAATAAAAGTGACTATACTTCATTGATCCATCAACTGAATGTGATAAAGAAAGGTCCTAATGAATCCATGAGATATTTTATTGAAAGATTTTAAAGGACATGGCATAGGTTGCCACCTATCATGAGACCTCCTCCAAGCTTTGTATTCCACACTTATCTCAAGGGTATTAGTACTAATGTGGTGGTGATGTTACAATAAATGGGAGGATTCAGTCTACCAGATACATATGAGATAGCTATTGAAGTTGAGAATAGCTTGATATAAGCTGTAAAACTACCTCCAAGAGTTTCCATGCCTTTAATATCTCATAGTTCGGTTGAAGCTACAAGCGTAGCATAAGTTCCTAACACAAATGTCAAGTTGAGAGCCTTTTCCAAGAAGGTGGATAATGCTATGGACAAAGTTGAGGAGATCTGGTCATTACGAGCTTAGCTCAAGCAAGATCAATTTTAGGCAAGTGCTCCACTTAACCCTCGATACTATCCTCAACAAGGCTATAGAGCTCCACCCCAATACAACTACCAAGGAAGAAGACAAGGTCAATAAGTTTCCAATAGGCAGCCCAATGCCTATAATCCTCATTCCACTCCTTCCATGAAGGATGTTGTTTTAGTGCATGCTAACCTGGTCCAAGGGGAGGATCATTTGGACCAATGGAGACAACCTCAAGGTTAGTTTATGCATGATGGTGAAGAATATGGCCAATATTTGGTGGCACAAGAAGAAACTAATCCTTACATGACATTAAAATAAGTGAATCCCATGTAAAGGGATATTCATGGAGAAGGTAGCAACCAAAGTATAGTTATGATGAACTTTCAAGTGAAAGATGATTATGTGTTAAATCAAAGCATGTCAATTACAAACACACAAGAGCCAAGAAGAGAGCTCTGGGAGATGTTTCAGGAGTACATGTGAATCTAAGTGATGCCTCTCTAAGGCCACAAGGTGTGAATCCTAGTGCAATACCTACTACCAGTCATACTCTTCAACAAAGTCAGAATGTAACTAGGGTTGTCAAGCATACAATGTAGTAGGTTTAGACTCCCTCCCTACCTTAAATAATTCAAGAAAAGGTGAATACTTCCCATATAAACATTTTTTATTCTTTGAAGAGTACCAAGACAAGCATATCTCTTTGGGACGTCTTGCATATGCCTGGTCAAAAGAAGCTCTTACAAGAACAAATTATGAGCATTCATGTAGCCCCTCAAACTTCAAAACACAATAGTGTAGCCCTTAATAAATATCCAAATCATGTCTTAGATTCCTCCAAAAAATCTAAAAAATATCCACCCTTCTACCTCACACTCGTTGTGGGAGACAAATTGGTTCATAATTGTATTGTAGATAATAGAGCTAGTACCACTATCATGCCTAAGGTGGTGGCTGATAAATTGGGATTGAAGTATGAACCACATAGTAAAGGTGTGTTGTCTCTTGATTAGACTCAAACCAAAATAGTGGGATTGGTCAGAGGTTTGAAATTCTTTCTACATGGTTTCCCAAGTTTCCCCATTATACAAGACATTGTGGTGGTAGACCTTCCAACCCATTTTGCTATCTGCTTGTCAAGGGACTTCACAACTAAGATAGGAGGGTACCTTTCTGCTGACTAGTTTTTTCTATCTTTTAAAACAAGATATGGAACCAAGGTGACTATAAGGACTCATCCCTTAGAAATTTTTCATATTGATCCATACATGGAGACAAGTTCAAATCAAAATTGTCTAATTAGTAAAGAAGAAGAAGGTGTCATGGATGGTGAAGCATCCTCCCCCCTTGAAGGTATTTATGATCTTTTACTTGATAAGTACAAAACTGAAACACATGGACTTGATCCGTATAATTTCATAGAAAAAACTGATTTGAGAGTTTATTGTATACACAAAAAAGATATTTCAATCCCTTCACTCACTAGTGAAGACCATGAACTTGAAGGAATATGGGAAATGTTTTTTGATGGTTCAAAAATACAAAGTAGGTGTAGGAGATAGTGTTATGTTATTTTCTCCATAAAATAATAAATACTACTCCTCATATAGATTCCACTTCAGTTGCACTAGCAATGTGTCATAATATGAAGGCCTAGTTCACAACCTCTAATGGGCAAATAAGAGAGGGATCAATAATTTGAAGGGTTATGGGGATAATGAATTGGTCATCCATCAAGTGAGAAATCAAGCTAAAACCAAGAATACCTTGCTTAAATACTAAAATCATAGGGTATAGGGCCTACTTGAAGACTTTGATGCCTTCAACATATAACCCATACAAAGGGATTCAAATAAACACACTAGTAGATTGGCTGCCATAGGAGCACAATTTGATGCAATTGCTAATGTAGGAAAGGAGAAAGATCAATCTCATATCAATGTCATTGTGAGGCCTTCTATTCCAGATAATTAAGTGTCATGGCAGGGGTTTGAAAGTGATGAACACATTGCACACTTCTTAACAAAATGTGGTAGGATTCTCCTCGAGGAACCAAAAGAGACTACATGATCAATATGAAGAACAAGTTATTCAACTGAAGACAAACAAGATATATAAGGGACTGATTAATTTGGAGAGTGTTTTCAATGAAGTTGGTCAAAATAAGAAAGAAAGAGTGAGCATGTCAACAAAAGAAGAGAACTATAAGATAGTTATGATTTACAAGGACAAACTCCTAAAAATTGGTAAGGTATGTTCTCTGTCTAAGAGGTAGGCCTTTATTGATTTATGCAAAGAGTTTCATGACATATTTGATTGGGAATATAAATATTTGAAAGGGTTTGATCCAAGTCTAGCTCATCACACCATTGAGTTAGAACTTGGAGCTAAACTAGTCAGGCAAAAACAAAGGCCTATCAATCCCAAGATAGAATAACTCATGAAGAAAGAGCTGACCAAGTTGATTGAGTCTAGGATTGTCTTTCTTATCAAACACTCAACTTGGGTGGATAATATTTTACCTATCTAAAAGAAGAATAGAGAGATCAAATTTTATGTATATTTTTAAGACCTTAATAGGTTGTCTCTCAAGGATCATTATCTACTATCTTTCATGGAATAAATTTTGCAAGTTGTTTTAGGTTCTCAATGCTTCTCACTTCTTGATGGTTCTTCAGGTTACAATAAAATATTGGTGAATGAAGAGGATCAGTTCAAGATAACCTTTACTACAGAATGGGGGACCTTTGCCTATAAAAATATGCCTTTTGGTTTATCTAATGTCGGAGCTACATTTCAAAGGGCAATGGACATGGCTTTTAAAGGTTTGATCAATAAGTTTTTACTTATGTACCTTGATGATATAACTATTTTTTTGAAAGATGCTACTGATCATATGGAACATCTAAGGTAGGTGTTTGAGAAATGTAGGGAGTATGGAATATCCCTTAATCCAAAAAAGTTAATCTTTGTTATCCATGAAGGTAAGTTGTTGGGTCATATTGTTTCAAAAGAAGGCTTGTCTATTGACCTTGAGATGATTAAGAATATTCTAAGCTTGTCTTTGCCTTAGCACAAAAAAGGACTTCAAAGTTTCTTGGGGAAAATAAAATTTATAGGAAGGTTTATTTCAAGCTTTGCAGCTATGGTAAAGCCTATCACAACCATTCTTAAGAAGAACCAAGCTTTTTCTTGGAGAAAAGAAGTTAAGAATAGTTTTGAGGAAATCAATAAAAAAATTGCATAATCTCCTACTCTTTTGAATCAAAATTTTCCAAAGATTTCATACTCTATACATTTGATAACTTTGATATAATATCAACTATGCTTATGCAAAAGAATGATGAAGAGGTAAAGCAACTGATTGCATTCTTCAGCCAAGGATTGGAAGATTATGAGGTCAAGTATACATTTGTTGAGAAGTAAGCTCTAACAATGATAAGAGGATTGAAAGAATTCAGACACATGGTTTCAAATAAAAATATACATATCATGGTTTCTCATCCTACCACCAAGGAATTTCTTTTAAGCAAAGACCTCAATGAAAAGAGAGCTGGGTAGATTATGAAGGTGATGAAATATGATGTGGATATTAAGGTGATAAACTTGGTAAGAGGAAAAGAGTTATGTGAGCATTTAGCTTCAGATTTTCAACAACCAAAGGAGGATGTCTTGATCAACTAAGTTCACCCCAATCAGTTGATCACATACAAGTTTAAAGCTAGACACAAGACATCATTAGTTTTATTCAAAATGGTGAGTGCCCCAATGGGTTGAACAAGTCTCAAAAGAGATATTTTAGATTGTAGACCATTCCCTACTATCTTATAGATGGTGTTATATTTAGAAAAGATGTGAATGGTGTGCTGTTGAGGTGTGTTAATAGTGATCAATTTGATATGCTATTGGAAAAGTTTCACAATGGTGCAAATGGAGGTCGTTTATCTCTTAGGATGATAACTGCAAAGATATTATTATTGGCCTAGTCTTTTTAAGGACTGTTACCATTGGGCTAAGATGTGTCCTCAATGTGCCTTCTTTGTAGGCAAACATAAACTTGTCCCCTTTCCATTAAATCCTATCCAAGTAGACCAACCTTTCATGCAATGGGGTCATGATTTCATTAGTATGATGAATCCTCCATCAAGTGCTAGACACAAATGGATATTGACTACTACTAACTACTTCACAAGGTGGGTAGAGGCTGTTGCATTGAAGGAGGAAAGTAAAAATTCTATCTTGGAGTTATATGAGAATATTATAATAAGGTTTGGAATTATCCATGTTATCATTTTTGATAATGCACTTGATTTCATAAGTGCTAAAATATTTGATTGGGAAAATAGGAATGGAGTTTACTTGAGTACCTCATCCAACTATTACCCTCAAGGTAATGGATTAGCTGAATCTACTAACAAGAATCTCATCAAGATCATCAAGAGGACACTGGAGGATAATCAAAGAGCATGGCACAATAAGTTGAAGATAGCCTTATTGGCTGACATGATTACTCCCAAGAGATCAATTGATAATTCTCCCTTTGTGCTTGTTTATGGGAGAGAGGCTAGGTTGTCCATATCTCAAGAACTCCCTACTCTAAAACTTGCACATCAGTTGGAACTACTTGAAAATACTCTAATGGAAGTCAGATTGATAGAACTAATGCAACTACAAGAAGTAAGAGACAATGCACACAATGCCATGGAACACCACCAAGTACTCATGAAGAAGTCCTTTGGCAAAAGAGAAAATGCAAGAGTGTTCAAGGAAGGTGACTTGGTCCTAAAATGGGATGAAGATAGTGCAAAACTAGGCATACGTACAAAGTTTGACACTTTGTGGAGTGGCCCTTACATCATTAGCAAGTGCAAATAGATCGACTCTTTCTAGCTGACCAAGATGAATGGAAAAGAATTGCCTATCCCTATGAATGGGATACATCTAAATTACTTATACTATACCTTAAGAGTCTATTTTTTAAATAGTAGTTTAGGTGTGTATTTCCTTTGGTTTGATATTATGTTCCCTAAGTTCTTTGTAGCACAAGTGTGTTTCCTTCCTTTTTTTTAGTGTGCATCTCTGCCTTTGTGCATGTGAATCAACTAGCTTTAGTTTTTGAGCCAAAGGTCTATTCAATTCATTTTTTTAGGTGCCTATACGCATGACTCCATGCCCAATGGAAGGATTTAGGAAACTAGTCTTAGGCATAGTAGGCATGCCTCCCCTTGGGATTGCCAAGAATGTTAGCCAATTTTCACACCTAGGTTCTGCATCTTTCATTTTGGCTAAGTGCAATATTTATAATTTGTTTATCCCCATAGCAAAGTGTCAAGTATTATTTCCTTTGGAAGCCTTTGTTCAGTCTTTTTACAAGTGTTATTTTGATCTTTTTGTTCAAGTGTTATTTCTTTTGGTAAGGTTTTGCTTTAGGTTTTTTGTCCAAGTCTCAAAAAAATTATTTTAGACTTTTTTTGAAACAAAAATTATGAAGGAATTAGTTAATACAAAAGTCTGAAGGGTCTTTTTCATGGAAGTGTCCTTTGTAAAAGGTTTAAAGGGCACATTTCAAGATTTTTGAAAGGCATCTTCAAGATTTCCAAAGGAAAAGTGTCATTTGCAACTTTTTTGAATGGTTTGATCTTTCAAAGAATTGGTCTATTTCAAGTTTCTCGAAGGGTGCTTTGTAACTTTTTCAAAGGAATTATTTTAGACATTTTGTCTGAAACAATCTTTCTGAAGGGTCTTTTTCTCATGAAAGTGTCCAGTTCAAGATTCCTGAAGGGACATTTTTAATTTTGCTGAAGGGTCTTTTATCTTCCAAAAAGACATTTTCAAAAAGTTTGAAGGGATAATTTTTAAGCAAAGGGATGCTTATTTATCTTACGAAGGGACATTTTCAATCTTCTCAAAGGGTCTTTTCTCAAGAATTGGCGCTTTGCATTTTTTTGAAGAAATTATTCCTGACATTTTGTCTAAAATAATCTTTTTGAAAGAATTGGCTCTTACATTTTTTTTAAAGGAATTGGTGCTCTCTCAAAAAGATTGAAAGGTCCTTTACAAAATCTTGAATGGACACTTGAAAAAAGTCTAAAGGGTCTTTTCTTGAGAAAGTATCCAGTTCAATATTTCCAAAGGGCATGTTCGAGCGTTCTAAATGGCACTTTTCAAAGTCTTGAAGGTTATGTATATCAAAGGAATAGTCCAATTTCAAGTTTAAGAAAGGCCCCAAGAAGTTATTTATTTCAAAGAAAAGGATTTTTAGGATTTTTTTTTGAGAAATGCTAAAGTAAAGGTCTGAGGAAAATACCCTAAAGGAATGGTCCCAATGCAATGATGATTATATGGACATCAACTTCAAGGTGATGAAAAAGCCATTAGAATTTAAACAGTGGGTCCCAGGAAGATTGATGGTCCTCATTCAAACACTCAAAGATCCAAGGGCTCATTTTCTTCATCTACCAAATCAAATTAGAGGTTTCATCTCACCATTGATCAAATCATGATCTGAGTCATTTTTTGATGGCCAATCAAAGGAACAATCAGCTAAGGGGCTTTGAAAGATTTGAACATTCAAATAAGGTTGAGATGGGACTAACATCCTAATAATGCCAAGGAGACATACATGTAGGCTTCAAATTTCTTCATCTCCAAGGCCAACATAATGAAAGTGACTTTTCCCTATGCCGTTACACACCTTAGTAAGCAAGTGAGAAGCAATTAACATCAAGAAAAATCGACAATAAGTGGACTCATTTGCATAACCATATTAATGCCATTACTCAGCTCAAAAATATCTTGTTTCTACTAGTGTAACCATTGGGGAAGCATCTTTGAGAGAGTGAGCTATCTATGTAACCACTAGAGGTGACATGGATCAATTGAATGGCCTAAATGAGCATCATTTGAAAAGATGGTTGAAATTGAAGATGGAGACTCCTAACAGATTGATTCCTCTTTATGGTGCCAAAGGCCTCCTCCTCTCACTTTCTTTTTTCTATAAATATAACCTTTTGGCTAGTGTAAAAATAACCACATAGTGTATGGTGAAGCCCTACTAGATTGATGTTATATTTTGCCTTTAAGCATTAGTACAAGTGTATTTTTTTCAAGTTTTTGGATAATGGTCTAAGTGTGTAAGAGATTTATAGTGATAATAAGTAATGGTTTTCCATCCTTCTATCATTTATCCTTCATGCCTGAGTAAAAGTCCTTTGTCTAATAGGTCATATAGAGTGTTTTTGAGTGTGTTCAATTGCTATAAGTGTATAACTATTTTGATATATGCAAAGTTTTCATTTCAATTCATTTGCCTTGTGTTATTTTACACATCTCACCTCTGTACTGAAATACTTGTGTTAGAACCCATTAGAGCTTGAAAATGGTCTATGCATTTTGTTGTAGTGTGTATTAGAATATGATATTCAAGTGGAAGATAATCTTGGTGCATTACCAATCCTAGAGTAGGTTTCTTTTTGAGAAATTTCTAACTCTTTTCCTTTAAATCACAATAGTTTATATAGAGGTTGTTTTATAGAGATATATTCAAAGAGCTATCCCCTTTAAATCTGGAGGTTCATTAACTCTATAGGTATACCCACATGCCTGGAAATGTTCCAACGTAGCCCAAATCTAGAAGAGGATTGAAAACTATCTTCTATGGTGCAAGATTTGGAGATAATAGTTTGGTCATGCTAAAAAACATGACCTAGCCTTAACATGAAAATTGGGGATTAAGTCCAAAAAAATTTGAAGTATTCCCTCTAATATTTGAATTTGAACTAGGGGTTCAGATTAGGGTTTGTTAAAAGGAGGGTCTCATTGCATTAATCCAACAATGAGATTCTTTAGTTCAAAGGCTAGTAAAACCCTGAATGATGATAAAAAGTGGGGATATAAGCATGATCTATCCATAAAATCTCCATGGAACCTATAACTTATCACATGAAGAGAATTGTTAGTAGCATTAGGTAACCTTAAAACAAAACCATAAATCATTAGGCCAATTTTATCAAAGTGGATGATCTTTAAATTATAATAATGTTCAAAACATGCCATGCTTTCAGTATTAAGTTCAAAGTATCTCAAGGGTACCCATTTTCAAAAAATGGGGGTATGTTGACCTTACCAAATGGTGACTTTTAGGGGAATATAGCAATATGTTAAAACTCAGAGGCTCTGGTTTGGACAAGTGATTAGGTCACCCATTTTACTTGGTTTATGCCATCACCAAGATTAGTTTATGTTTGAAACAAGCTTTGCACATGTAGAATTAGGGTCAAAACTTAAGACATAACCAAGATTTGTGTGTGCTTTAATTCCACTTATTATTTGCCATAGGACTTAGGGGACAACTTCCAAGTTTCATGCCTTTAATCACTAACATTGACTTAGAGCATGTTTGAATATCCATTAAGGACCATGTTGTTGGTTCAGGGAAGGCTTAGGCATTACTGTGCTACCAAATAGATGTCTATAGCCCTGATGGAGATAGCTTTGGCTCTACTCAAGGCCTTGCTCCACTACCAACCAGGCATCCATAACATCGGTGGATATTATTAGAATCACCTTCACTTGGAAAGATTTTGATTTTTCAATAAGCTCTTATTTTTGTATTTTTAGATCTTTTAGGATTTTAACAAGGTTGGGAACTAGGGTAGCCAGGTTGAAGGATTTGGTCAAGTGTTTGATCTTTAGGTAATAACTTATGGTTGTGACCTTTGTCCCAGGCAAGGATGTTTGTTAATTACAAGCATGACTATGCCTTAGTAGCTAGATATTTAATTGCACATGTGCAACTCCTCTTAAAACTAAGTTTAGATCAAAACAATGTTCAAGTTCTCATAAAATAGTTAACCTATTCATTAGTCTTTGCTAGTTCCTCTAAATTAGAACATCAAGCTCATATTTCAAATCCATGGTCAACATGTGCAAGAGGTGCATATCCACATTTTTGAACTTTGGGAGTTTTAAGCAAAATAAATAGTCTTTGAGTAGAGGGCTATCTAGAAGGATTTATTTAGAAGTAAGGAACAAAGCACAAAAGGTAAACAAATATGTACATGCATTATATATAAACAAGGGACATGAAGGAAAAAACAAGAAAGAAAGACTAGGAAAGAAACTAATGTAAGCCCTATACTAACTTCATAAAATACTTACCTTCAGGATCAAATGGAAAATTATTTAATCTACTATAAAACTTTGAAACTTAAGTGTTTTTTGATGGCATCTCCCTATAAATAGGGGTGTTTGGATGTCTAGGTCTTCTAGATGGTGTGAATTGGGCTCCCATATCCATTCTTAAATATATGGATCAAAGAAAGGACTCTAAGACCTAATCATATTCATCTCAAATCCTTCTACGTTGTCTATAGATAGGTATTGGCTTATATCATCTTCACCTAGTAATGGCAACTTGGCTAGTATCTTTAGACTAATGTCTTCATTATGTTCTTTCTGAGGTGGATATGGACTACCAATCTTTGTACAAAAATCTTCCAAGTCATCCCAAAAGGCTTCTTCATCTTGATCAACTATATGGTGCTCATCTTGAATCCCATCATTAGAGACGTGCTGGTCCCCTATTCCTAACCTCTTAATGAAGTCATATGACAATTATTGTTCTGATTCACTCACTCCATCTTCATTTTCAATGAAGGGAGGCAACTCTTCTATCTAATCAGGCTCTATCTTATCTTGGTTTTGGGCCTCCAAGATAATATCATCTTTTAGGAACTCTAGATCATTGGTGAAATCCTTAGATGAAACATCCATGTATTGTCTTATTCCATCATCTACCATCTCCATCTCTTTGATTCCATTTAATAAATCATGGAATGACCTCTACCAGTGATCATTTTCTTTAGGGGTATTCTCTATTTTAGAAATAAACCTACATGGACTATTTTTTTGGCTGCCTTCTAAAGAAAGATCATCATGTACTTGATCTATATCTACTTCCATCAAATTTTCTTCTCCATCTACAGGTGTACCAATGATGATGTCTTGTTGATCTTCAATTGTAATATCTTATATATCTTTAGGAATATAAGTTCCCTCAGATGCAATTTCTTTAATTTGTTCATCTTTGTCTTCATCTTCATCTTCAAATGAGAAATTGAAGGCCTGCATAAAACCTTGAGATGGTCCTGTAAAGCTAGATGTCCCTACAATAAAGTCTTGATTAGGCATAATTTTAGAGGTTTCAAAAATATTGCAATAATCAACCACAACAATATCATAGAAACTCATGTGTATGTCCTAAGATGATACACTATTTCTGCTATCATGAAACCCATTTGGAGGCCTATCAAACCTTTGGGAAGCATAGTTTCTATCATAGCCTTCCCTTGTATTTCTTACTTATTTTTGCAACTAATTAAATTCAATGCTTAGTTTTTGGATCATTTATAATATTAATTCATTTTAAATTTTTGGTGTCTTAGGCTCACAAATTAGAGCATTATTATTGGTTGTGGGCACTAGGGTTTCATGATTTTATGGATGAAATCCACTAGCAATGCTATTCAAGAACTCTAGGTCTTGGCCAGGATATGTATGACTTAAGGGAAAATGGTTTTGAACTGGTGTTAAAGTAGGCATACAAGGAATGACATTCTAGATGGGCCAATTCAAATTGACATTAGGTATGGAATACACCATCTGACCTTGGGGCTGTATTTGGTCATTAATGACCACAAATTTAGAATAGGCCTAGGTTAATGTGTTTATGACTGCAAGATATATTTTTAGAAACATAGAGGTAAAGGGATCTATAACATCCTTATAAATATCTAAGGCTAAAGTCTCATTGGGTCTAAAGGGGCTGTAATTTTACTAATTTTTTTTTGGAATTGAGCATTAAAGGCTATGATGGTTTCATTAACATCCCTTTTAATTATGGTAAACTACTAATACAAGGCATAGGGACTAATAATTTTGCCAAATTATTCAATGAATATATTGTTGAAGTCATTCCACTTAGTAATGTAATCCTATAGAAGGTTAATGAACCATTCATAGTTAGCATATTTAAAAGTAAATGGAAATAATCTACAAGCTACGTCTTCATGAGTCATATTTAGCAATCTCAAAGTAGATTTGAAACTTCTGACACGATCTTAAACTGTGACAACATTATTAGGACTAAAAGAAGGCAAATATCTTTCAGGATTTTGGGGAAGATCATGTACTATACCTGGCACATTGATTGAAGAACCACCTAGCCAAGCCATACCTTGAACATATGAGTACCTTAAACTAGTGAAGTGTTTGAGACTTTGGGAATTTTGCTCACCTAAGCCTTGCCTTGGGTAATTTTAGCTTGTGACCTTGAAACCTATTTGAAATACAATGTGTCAAATCAATACTTATAAATAATAATGATTATATTTGCACATTAAACAAATTTTGTAAAGATTTATATAAAGGACAACACTCTTTAACTAAGTTAGCTCAAAGAAGTGTCCAGATACGCCAATATGAATGATCTTTACATGTTCAAGTCCAAATAAAATCAAAATTTCAAAATACTTATGAATCTTTGATTAAAATAGCTATTACTAACCTCAAATTGGTTGGATTCATAGATCTAAATCTATCTTTACCACAACTAAGCATATGTATTCAAAGAATGTCAATATTTGTCTAAATAAGCCCAAAGAATAGTCTAAAACTGTGAAGATCACAAACCCTTACATAATTATGCTAAAAGAAACACAAAAATGTAAATAATATAGTAATCTTTGATTAAAATACACCAAAACCAGTAAAGATCCTACAAATTCACAAAGATTATTGAGGACCCACCTTCTAGTGCTAGTAAAAGCTCCTCTTGTTGATGCCTAAATATGTACCATAGGTGCCTAGAGTGTTTAGTGAACACTTCTCATTTTTGAATTCCTAAGAATCCAATGCATAAGTTATAGGTTGTGGTAAACTTGTTACCTATTAGTGGAATAGAGGCAAAACAAGTGACTATTTCACAATATTTATATTAGTTAGTGGTTGATCTATAAAATCTACACTATTACCATGCATAAAAAGTTTATCTATGAATACTTTTTTCAAACACTCATTTTCCAAATATACTTAAAGGAATTGCAATAATGTTTGACCTTAAAAATGCATTTATCAAGGTTGATCAAAATGTATTTTAAAATGCAATGAATTAAAAGTCACAAATTCATTCATTATCCATTCAATCATCGCTAAACCCAAAGATTCCAATTCTCCATTAAATTATCTTAATTAAGTGTTTATGCATTAAATCATGACTAATTAACAACAATTACTCAAAATTTGGAAATGAATGCAAAAATAGATAACTCATGACAATAAGGTTGATAATGGAGTTCACTCGCGACTCGATTTAATTTTTGAGTCTGCTTAGAACATGAACCAATCCATTTCCATGAATTGAAATTACATGGCCAAAATATTAAAATTTTCAAATGGACACTCTAAGATTGAAAAAAACTTAGCAATAGACCTTCAAAAAGTCCTGATACCCATGGATGAACTTTACACCTTTCTGTCATGAATGCAATCTCTCATTCCTAAAGTTCTCTACCAGAAATATCACTTTGAGGAGTCAAAAATTGGCTCAAACAAACTCAAAATTAGGAAATCCACATATGTTTGGAACTATCTCAGATTCTACAACAACTCTCTAGTTTACTCTGAAGTCTTAAAAGCTCTCTAAGTCCTTCAAAACTTAGGATATATGCAGACTGCTCTCGATATTAGCCATTATACAATCTTCAAAACTTCACTTCGAGGCATTAAAAATGGCATCAAATGACCTAAAATCTAGACAATCAACATATGGATGGAATTGTCTCAGAATCTAGAATACTTCATTAATTTACTTTGAAGCCATGGAATTCACTCTAAATGCCTCAAAATGGAGGTAGATTGCTGGATGGTCTCTATCTACCTTGACTTAGTCCTCAAAACCATCCAAAACCTATCTTTAAAACAAGCCTTAACCCATTTAAATAGTGCTTAGGCTTGTGGGTATGATGGTTGGTCTCTTATCTTTTTTGCTAGGTGGTCTTTGGTTTGATTCCCATGGTTAAGCTTTTTAGAGATAAACTTTATCTTTTGTCCCACATTGGTAAATTGGGAATGAATTTTAGTTTATAAAAGCTCAGGCTTCCATAATATTCATTTCTGACATGCCATTTTATGGGTGAAGGCACTAAACATAGTCGATGGTTGGTTGACTAAAGTGGTCATAACCCCATCGTGACTCAGCATGACTATACTTCGTATGATGATGTGGCTCGACCCCATCTTGGCATTGATTAACTAATGTGGAAATCTCAAACTTGGTAGTTGGGATTTTTAATTCAATACCTCTCTTGATCCTTGGTTAGATGGACCATGTGGCAATTGTTGAACTCTGCCATATGGCACTTGATGGGCTCAACAATGCCCCATTTACATGGTGAATAAATAATTGCATAGGAATATAGCCAATATTTGACTATGAATTATAAAAAAGGTAAGAATACCCAAATTAAACCATGGAAATAATTTTCAAAATAATTAAGTGGTGGTAGGCCACATGGTGGCTTGAGGACCCACCACATGGACCACTCCCAATTTGACACATGTTGATAATAAATTGGATGCTTCACTAACTCTATCAGTGGTAGGGTCCCCCTCTAAGACAAGAATGGACTCCATCAACTACAATCTCTATAGCCAAGATTTTATTGACCGTCAAATATTGGATGCATGCAAACACTTTACATGAAGTCACTATCATCAGCCTTCCACATGTCACCACATGATTAGTCCACTTGGCATGCTAGAATTGCACCACATCACCCTGTGTCACCATTTTTGCCCTGTTGATCTTAAAATTCAGCATGTAATATCTTGTGCATATGGAATCGAACTCAATCCATTAAAAATGTGTCAAAAATCTCTCATCAAGTTCTATGCTGTGCCAATGATCAACTTGGATTTTGATGACTTCATTTGTAGAGCGTATATGGATCCTCCTTGACCTTGAAAAGTCTAATCTCTACTGCAACTACTAATGGTCCTCTACAACATATCAATTATAGAACCCAAATCATAACATAGAGATAAAAATGGAAAAATATGATTCATAACTCAAAATTGTAAAAGGCCTAAACAAGGCATGATTTACACTGAATCCTAAAACTACCAATAAGATCACAACATATCAAACTGTCTACCCACTATCACATCCTGTAAGTGGTGAACTGCTAAACATTGAAATAATCACAATTACAACCACAAGACAAGTTTTAAAAAAAAATACAATATTGGTTATGACCATGTCATAATACACTACCCAAACATGGGTCTTACAAATGCATCCAAACATACACATGCCACAAATAGATGCATCCAAAAATAACAATTATTTTTAAACAAGTATTGCAGAAAAATTGAATCCTACCTAATAACCTATATATTGCTATCAATTCCCCAAGCTGATCAATGATTTAACTTCCTTAACAATTCAATAGGAGAACTCATAAAGCCAAACAAGGAGATTCAAATGGAATTTTTATCAAATTTTCAAATGTAAGAGGATCACTGATCATGATAAAATTGTCTCTCAGTTCCTCTTCATA
This sequence comes from Torreya grandis, assembly GCA_037957365.1. NCBI lineage: Eukaryota > Viridiplantae > Streptophyta > Pinopsida > Cupressales > Taxaceae > Torreya > Torreya grandis. Next base: position 507,507 of record JARHVA010001085.1, on the reverse strand, counting down.
AATCTAAACTCCAAAAACAATGGTAACCAAATAACATGCTATTCATTAGTATCAATAATGCTATATAAGTCTATCCATGAAAATAAATGATTTTTCATTATCCATTTCAAAATAAAATGGACTCATTTTTGGATAATCTATGGATAGTTCCAAAGTTGTTTTATTCTCGACTGGTGGATTAAAAACTTCTTTTACCTTGTATACCAATTTTTTCTTAACATTTTTTGAATGGTTTGTTGGGTGAAATTTCTAGCATTTATCAATTTGGTGTCCACTCTTACGATAATGCGTGTAATAGTTTATCTATGTGGGTGAGGTTACCCATTTACCATTTCTCACCTATGAGCTATGAGATTGGTATTTACCAACTACCTTGTTCTTGGTGAACGACATCAACTTCTTCATCAGTGTCCTCTTCTAACATCTGGTAATAAAATGATTATGTAATCCACAAAAAGTACAAGGGAAAGCATTCCACATCTTCTAAATATCAAAGCTAAATTTCTTAAATGGATAGAGTGGATTAGAAGTCTATCAATTATTCACATGCTTATGATAAAAAGGTAAAGGTTGAAACTCATTACCTCTTCACTATGTTTTCTTACCAAATCAATTCTTCCACACTAGTGGCATAGACTCTTTGCCATTGGAAGCTCATCTTCCTTAAGCAACTTTGGAACTTTCTCCATTATCCACTTGATCACTAGTGTAACCCAATCCTATATTATGAGACCGATGCTATACCTGTATTGGGTTAGCAATACCTTGGCCATTCTTACCAAGACCCCTTCCATTAAATCCCATTTTCATTAATAGTTTAGACCCAATGCCCTTAGTATGCTTTTCAAAACTACCAAAAGTAATGTCTAAAATTGAAGGGGAAATAGTACTACATGATGAATAACTTACCATGTAATCATCTATCATAATACTTGCATCTGAAGTGGAAGGCAATTACTTCATCCCTATAACATTCTACATTTGTGCCAAGAGCTCATCCTTGGCCTGCAACTTAGATTTCAAGCAGGCAATCTCCTCATCTAAGGAGTATAACTAAGCTCTCAAGAAGGCATTCTCTTCCTGGATATGCCAGTTAAATGCTTCAAGCTCTTCAAACTTGGCTCTATGTGATAACTTGCCCATGTTTTTTGTTCCATGCAAACAACCTAATTCCATAAACTACACACTACTAATGGAATATAAACAATATCAAAAAGTCTGTAATATACCTAAAAATAACTGATGTCAAGCCCAAAACACTAACTACTTTGATACCAAACCTGATCCATAAACTCTACACTGTTATCATGTGCAAAATTTTTATCTACAGATACTTTTGTCAAACACTCACTTTCCTAAAATACTTAAAGGAAAAGGAATTGCAACAATATTTGACCTTAAAAATGTGTTTATCATAGTTGATCAAAATGGATTTTAAAATGAAATAAATTAAAAGTCACAAATTCATTCATTATCCATTCAACCGTCTCTGAACCTAAAGATTCCAATTCTTTGTTAAATTATCTTAATTAAGTGTTTATGCATTCAACAATTATTAATTAACTATAATTAATTAAAATGTGGAAATGAATACAAAAATAGACAACTCACAATAACAACGTTGATAACGGAGTTCACCTACTACTTGGACTACATCTTTGGGTCTTCTTTGAACATAAACCGATCCATTTACATGAATTTAAAGTACATGGCCAAAATCTTACAATTTTTAAATGGACACTTTAATATTGTAAAAAATTAGCAATAGACCTTTGAAAAGTCCTAGTACCCACAAACGAATTTTCCACCTTCCTGTCGCGAACACAATCTTGAGTTCTTCAAGTTCTCTACCAAAAGTCTCACATAAAAGTTTCAAAAAATGGCTAAAAAAAACTCAAAATTAGTAAATCCACATATAGTTGGAACCATTTTAGAGTCTAGAACAACTCTCTAGTTTACTCCGAAGTCTTAAAAGCTCTCTAAATTCTTCAAAAATTAATATATATGCAGACTGATCTCTATATTGGCCGTTATACAATCTACAAAAATTCAATTCAAGGCATTAAAAATTGAATAAAATGACGTCAAATTTAGACATTCAACATATGGCTATAACTATCTTAGAATCTAGAATACTTCACTAGTTTACTTTGAAGCTTGGAATTCACTCTAAATGCCTCAAAATGGAGGTAAACTGCTAGGTAGTGTCTATCTGACTTGGCTTAGTCCTCAAAACCAACCAAAACCTATCTTTAAAACAAGCCTCAACCCATTTAAATAGTGCTTATACCTATGGGTGTGATGGTTGGTCTCTTATCCTTTTTTCTAGGTAGTCTCTGGTTCGATTCTCATGGCTAAGATTTTTGGAGATAAACTTTATCTTTTATCCCACATTGGTAAAGTGAGAATGGCTTTTAGTTTACAAAGCTTAGGCTTCCACAATATTAATTGATAACATGCCCTTTTATGGGAAAAGTCAAAAAACATAGTTGATGGTTGGTTGACTAAAGTGGTGGTGACTCAACATGACTATACTTAGTATGATGATGCGGCTCGACCCCATCTTGGCATTGCTTAACTAATGTGGAAATCTCAAACTCTAGAATTTGGGAGTTTTGACTCGATACCCCTCTTGACCCTTGGTCAGTTAGACCATGTGGTAATTATTAAACTCTATGATATGGCACTTGATGGGCTCAACAATGCACCATTCACATGGTGAATAAATAATTACATAGGAATATAGCCAATATTTGACTATGAATTATTACAAAGGTAATAATACCCAAATTTGACCATGGAAATAATTTGTAAAATAAGTAAGTGGTGGTAGGCTATGTGGTGGCCTAAGGACCCACCACATGGACCACTCCCAATTCGACACATGTTGACGTTAAATTAGATGCTTCACTAACTCCATCAACGACAGGGTCCCCCTCTGAGACAAAAGCAGACTCCACCAGCTACAGTCTTTGTAGCTAGCCTTTTATTGACCATCAAAAACTAGATACATGTAAAAAATTTCACAAACTGATTGTCATCAACCTTCCACATGTCACCACATGATTGGTCCACTTGGCATGCTAAAATTGTGCCACATCACCTCGTGTCTTCATTTTTGCCTTATTGATCTTAAATTTCAACATGCAATATCTTGTGCATACGGACTCAAAATTGATCTATTAAAAATGTGTCAAAAATCGCTCATCAAGCTCTATGTTGTGCCAATGATCAACTTGATTTTGATGACTTTATTTTTAGAGTGAATATGGATCCTCTTGGATCAGTAGTTGGGACCCACCATGGCCAAATAATAGATCTATGTAGAATATGTAGTAACTATGCAAATAATAGTGAATTATGATCAAGAACTAAATTAAGAATTAATTTAGGATGGACATTTACAATGACAAGCTAAACTAAGGTGATCAAGTTAAAAAAAGAAGAAAAATGAAGGGTAAGGCAAAAAGTGATATTATTGATCTTCATTTTGAACATCATGACAAAGTTCAGATTTCATCCAAGCATGTACTTAAGACCAACATGTGAAGTGAAACAACTTAGCCCAAATCACATCACACATTAGGCAGACTTCTAAAAAAGGTATGAAAAGATGCATATATGAACCAGGCTTACTTCAAATATTTACTCCTACAAGTAAACAACATTGCCCCAAATATAAGAAGAGCAAGAAAATGAAATGAACCTACAAACTTTTAGTCAACCTAGCATGGACATAAATTAACAACTCTAAAATCAAAGGTGCACACCAAAAATCCATAAAAAACCATTCAAATCTAGAAATTATAACAAGCAAATGAGAGAGAAGCTATGATAGCAAACACACAAACAAATACTAGACAATCTTTGTAGAATTCCTTGCTTATATTACTTGCTCTAAGTTTACAAAGTAATTTTGGCTCTAAGAATTCCATCCTTTTACAAAATGGTAGTACTACCTTTTATAGAAGGACCAAAAAGTATACCAATCAGTTGAAAGATACAAATGTACAAGAAGTAAAGACAATTGTCCTTTTTCTACCAAGTTCTAGAATACACTTGCTTTTCTAAAATAAACTGACCTAGAGGCAAATATGATAACAAAATAGCATATGCCTTTACAAAAAAATATTCCATTTTCAAAATGTGACAATGCTTTACAAAAGTGGAATATTATTTAGCTGGTTGATGGGCCCTGTGCATGGGAACTTGATTATTACTATTGAAGGATATTCATATCCTTTTGATGCTCCTCATTAACAAATCCTCAAATCCATAGATAGCCTTAAGAGACACTCTTCTTCCTTGTCAGCTAGATCATTTAACTCCATATCATTCCTAGCCATAGATTTTTTGATGCTCTTGGCTTCAGTGATCCTTTTACCTGCATTGAAGATCATGTCCAAGATTCTGCTGTTATCTACCCTAGACTGGCCTTGATTCTTGCCTTTATGCATTTATATTCTCAAGCACACAAGATCTTCATTTTTATCATTTTGTGCTTGCATGGTGCTCATTTGGCATCTATCTAGCACTTTTATGGCATTTTTCATTAATGCCTTCAAATCACTAGTTATTGTTATTTAAAATTTGTCCTTTTATTTCATGCTATTAGATCATTTCCCATGGATCAATGTAGACCATTGATCATGATCCAGGACCTCACCTATTATTAGCCATCTTTGTATCAAGCCATGTGGTTATTCCACTTGTCAACCTAATGGGCTTGTTGAGCTTTGTATTCTACATCAATCACATACTGAATGTGCATTTGCCACATGTCGAGCTTGCAGGATCTCAAAGTTCTGTTGAATAGTCATCAGTGATTTCACACCATTGGATCATCCGGTCTTGACAAAGTGTGAGCCATTAATTCTACAAGATGCATGATTTTTAATTAGTGCATGGTCATAGGAAAGAACTTAAGCTAAAATATTTTAAGCTAAGTTTATTTCATGTTAATAAACATGCCCTAGGCTAAGGCTAAAATATTTTATGTTAAGTTTTAAATCATGATATCAAATGATCCCTTAAATAATATAAAATATTTCCCTTTATCTAAGTAAAATATTCAAAGATTTTGAAATTGATGGCCTCACGAACATCAAATGACGTTCATGAGAACGTCAAATTTAAGACTATGAAGTTATTTAGGTTTGGTGGGCTTAAATTTGATGATCTCAAAGACATAAATGATAGCCTCACACATATCAAATGATGTTCATGAGAACATCAATTTTAAACTTGTCAAATTTTTGTGTTCTATAGATCTTGGATTTAATTCATTCCATCTGATTAAAAGCTATGATGAATTAAGAGCCATCGATCGTGATATAATTAGTTGCATGCCATTGGTCTAATTTAATGTATGGGACCTTTTGTTATCAAGATTCGAATGTGAGAGTATGGGAACTTTTCATCATTGCATTTGGTCTATTGGATCTTTAGTCCCAATGAGGCATGAGTTATCGATCATGATCTAGATGTTTGCATATTATTGGTCTAATTTAATGTGTGGGACATTTTGATATCAAACTTTGAATATGGGACTACCACATGATGACTCCATAGAGCTTCATGAGCCTTTAACTTTTCATCATTGTGTTTGCTCCATTAGATTAATAGTCACGATGAAGCATGGACCATCGGATCTACAAAGAAGTAAGGAGTGAGAACTCAAGATGAAAAAAGAACTTAGGCTAAAGTGTTAAGACTAAGGTCTTTCTCATGTTAATAAATATGAATGGGGCCTTAGGGTTAAAACTTTAGGCTAAAGTTTTAAAAAAGGAGACCATGCTAAAATAAAAGGATCCTACTAGCATAACATTAGACCATGCTAGAAATATAGGGAATAAAGAGAGAAAATAGAGGGGACTAAGCATAGTTTTTAGGCTAAGGTTTGGTCATGTTAAGAAACATGACCAAGCCTTAAAATGAAAATTTTGTCTTAAGTACAAAACAAATTTGAAGTATTCCCACCAATAATTGAATTTGAACCAAGGGTTCAAGTTAGGTTTCACTAAAAGGAGGGTTTCATTGAATCCAACAATGAGATTCTTCATATCAAAGGCTAGAAAAAGCCTAAATGAAGATAATTATTTGGGATATAAGCATGATATATTTATAAATTTTCCATGAAACCTAAAACTTATCACATGAAGAATAAGTGTTAGAAACATTAGGTAACCTTAAAGTAAAACCATAAACCAGTAGGCAATTTTTATCAAAGTGGATGATCCTCAAATTCTAACGATGTTCGAAACATGCCATGCTTTCAGTGTTAAGTTCAAAGTATCTCAACGGTCCCCATTTTCAAAAAATGGGGGTATGTTGACCTCAACAACTTAATCATTTCCTTGCTACTCTAGTTGATCAGGTTCATCCTCTTCTTATATTAGCTCTAAAATTTCTAATTTAGTCACACAAAGAGAGTTGTCAATGATGATTTCCTCATCATACTCACTTGAAATATCCTCCTCCTCCAAATGGTCTTCACTTGCATTTCATACAACTGATACTCCTTTGAAAAGGGAGATGGTAGGAGGGCAAGAGGTTTTAGCTAGTATAGAGAAAGGGGTTTTTATAAAGTTGGGCATTATGAGGCCAGGAGGCATGGTCCAAGAAGGTTTCCATGACTGTACTTAGGGTTTTTAAGGAGGAATGGGTGCAGTCTCTTTCAAGGAAGAAGGTCTCTAAACTATAGAACCTTGAAAATAGGGGATTTACTTGAAAGCACAGGGGATTTATCTTGCTTGAAACTAGGGACTTTGGGCATAAAAGCTCCCCACCTCATAGGATGGGATACAAGCAAGGGGGAGATTGATTAAAGCTAGGAAAGGGAGGAGTGGAGGCAATTGGCTGGGATTCAATTCCCTATATCTACACAAGCAATAAATGCAACTACTCTTCTTTGGCTATGACCTATCTAGCTAAGCATTCTTCTTCATATTTGTGGTATCTCATCACCTCCTATTGCCATGTGTAAGCTTAATTTGCAAGTTCTTCCTACTACTTACTATACCTTTGATCTCTTTCAATCTCCCTCAATTGTCTCTAAAAATACATACATATATCATTGATGCTATTTTGGGGTTGATTAGGAAGGTAGTAATGTAGATTGGGAGCAAGGTAGCCTTCTTGAGGCTGGTTATAGGTGTAAACAAGCTAAACTAGGGTGGGAGGGAGGTAATTATTATGAAAATGAAGATATCCTACTATGACAAGGCTATTTGAGATAAAACCAAAAGCAATTTCAGTTTGATATGGATGGTAGGAAGGCATAGAAAATGCATTTTGACAAGGATGAGGGGAAAATACATATTTTTCATGATGACTTGACATATTAGAGCATTCAAATAAGGAAAAATCAGGTCTACTTTTTAAATAATAAACACATAATAGCAGAGTCACCAGGTGATTAAATTACTTCAAAAGAATGGAAAAGACCAAGAATATCACCTAAATCCTGATTTTTGATAATATGGAACAACCCAAAAAATAAAACTTTGGGAGTTGATAAATTATAGAGTACATAATAGCATTGCATGCAAAGACCCACACATAATTTGAGGTCAATAGACAACTTAATAAAAGGTCTCACACTCACATGATTTCAACCAACAATCTATTAGGCAACAATGAAAAATCAACTAAGGTTACCACATTGTCCAAGGGTTCTATAAGAGATCTCTTAATAAAAAGAAAGATATAGTTCAGGGTGTATTGGTATGTGCGTGCACACAAATATATGCCAAAATCTATACTTAGATCAAGTACCCCACATAAGACCATTTAGCATTCTGATAATGCTACTTAAGCATATTGATCTCCTAAGAGAATTAGGTTGAAGGCATAGAGGGTAAAACCATACCTTCATGAATCCACCATAATGGCAAATAAGGCAACCAATAAAACTCAGGTGTAACACCCCATAATCCATCTTAAGTTATACCTTCATAAGAGAGGATGGTAATGGAATCACTCAGGTGAACCTCAACTCACCGTGGTCTAACTAGCCATGACATATAGGCATGCATAGGAGCACATAATGTATAAGAATAACCATTACTTGGGAAGAGAAATATTAAACATAAACATATTATAAGGGTACACATTGGTTTCCTTACAGGACACCAATCGGGTCCTTTGTTTATCAACCAAATGGTTTGACCACAATAACATTGGTGACATTAGTTAATGAGCCATACTTGGCTTCCTCTATATATACGAGGTTGTTAAAAATAACATTTTTCACATTTAATGTCTTTACATTAAGAACAATTGATATTTCATGTGATTGGAAAAGGGTAATAATATCTCCATCAATATCATGTTAACCACATGAACAATAGGATTTGAATCATCAATTTAAAAATCATACTTCAATGTGCAACATAACAAAACCAATATCCTTCAAATACATACCAAGAGTGAACATAGGATTGACACTAGGTTCACAAAACATAATGAAATGTCCATTAAGGAATTCATGATTATTATTGCATCAACTTAGATAATTCCACAAACTCCTCCAGTTTGATTTTCCATAATTTCATTGCTTAAGCAATATAAATTCAAAATGAATTTCAGCTATGGTGTTTCAAGGGCAGCCATCTGTACCAAGACTGATACCTATCATGGCTCAACATGACCTTGGGAACATAAAGGGAATATGTATTATAAAAGAGTTACTAGTAAGGAATATTTATCAAAATATAGTAAGCTTCCATAAGTCCCATACACATGAGAGAGGAGTAACCAAAATCAATTACATAGACTGTCCATACAATTAATTGACTTAGTATATATATTGAAGCAAAATATTCATGTCAATTCAACTTTATTCCCAACTGTACTATGCACTAACTTTTATTTCCAATATTATTCAATGTGGATGTAACCACCCAAAAAACTAGCCAAGATAACTAATGTGAGACTATGCAACCATTGTTCAAAACAACAACTTCTAGTTAAAATTAAAATCTTTAAAACATTTACCAAAATAAACATTCCATCCTAAGTAATTGTATCATACTCAAATCACTTTCATGAATTTGATTAATTTATGAAATAATATGTGTATCAAGATAAAAATAATAATATTGCAATCCCTACTTAGGAGAAAACAACATTCATTAGTAGATTTCCAAATCCTTTCAGTTAACAACATGAAGTATACAATTTCATGAATAAAAATGATTATTAAATCATAATATTTAACTCTTAGTTTGTATTGATACACCCAAATTACCATAACAAAACCCAAGGTACTCTTACAACCACATTTAGTTCCCTCATAGAGTAAAATTAAAAAAATACACTATCATACATTTGGTTCCATATCCATCACTATATAAAGTTTCTTATATCAAAACAATACACTTGTATGCCAAGATTTGAAAGATACAACAATCCATAATGGAAAGAAAGAAAATTTAGGACCAACATAACACTGCAGTATATATTTAGGTTCATGCAAGATCCATTACCACTAGAAGTGTAACCATCTATTAATTCCAACACTACTTCAAAATGTACAATGATAATATAGGATATACAACCATACAACTCAAAATAAAAATCAAGTTTACATAAGCATTAATTACAATCATAGAAACTAATGTTATCATTATTAAAACTCAACAAGTATACATTAAACTCTATATAACAATCAACCACCATATAGAAATCCAAAATCAATAGAAGGGGAGTACATAATTCACTTGATGCCCAAACCTGAAAGTCCATCCTGATGAGCCCAACCATCTTGGCCCTGACCACACCAACCATCAACAAGACAATGGAATCAAACATCTAGGTTTTATCAGGTAGAGATGAGCATACAGTGACACAAGCCATGGCCTAACTCCTCAATATTTAAACAACCCAAAGGTAAGCACATAAATGTTTAACAATAATAAAGAGATTCCAACACAACCCACACCCATGAGGGTAACTGACCTTCATCACATAATTTTAAATAAGGTAGTAATTCCTTCATGACTCACATACATAGTGAACCAACAAAAGAGAATTGGCAATGGTCATAAGACATAATCATAACATCCAACCACCAAAAGAAGTAGCTATAAGGTCATACACAATGCAATCAACATCCAAAATCCATAAATAGTCCTATTAGTTTAGGGGTTTGCATTCGTATGAATCAAGGTAAATTGGGCAGCCCATTGGCTAACTTGTCAAAATTCACGAGCAATAATTTAATGCTTAAATTGAACCCCAATAATCCTTACCTCATAATAAATTAAATAATTCATCAAAGACATTTAGCATGTCCAATGAACTTCCAATAATTGGAAGTTGTTTCATGAAAGGAAACCGCTCAACTAATATAACTAGAAGTGTTTCACCAAATAAGTTAATTAGTGAAGTTTAACCAACATTGTATTGCTTCCAGATTCAGCCACATAAATTTCCACAGGCTTTTAAATCAAAACAACACATAATAAAAGAGTGTAGATTTCATTCATGTGAAAACTGAGTCATCACTTGTTAGTATACAATCAATATAGACTTCTTGAGCAAACACCAGGTATAAGAGAGTATATTTATATTTTCAAATATAAAGTATTCAACCATTCATAAGACTTAGTTACCTACAAATATAACACTATAGAAAATTAAATGCAATCTAGGCTTGAATAGGCTTATTTTTAACATCAAAATCATAATAGTAGAAAATAAATACAGTTCACACTTTTAATTGGATGTAATCATCTCCATTAGGTTTCTATAATTCTCATTTTTTTATACTTGAGCATAAAGATTTTAGTAACCAATTCTAGATTGAAGTTAAAGTATGAAAACTAATAATGGAAACCCAAATCATTAAATTGGGTCAAAAGATAATTACCCAACTCATTTAAATTTCAAGATCAGGGGTTCCAACCCAAATGTCTAACATAAACATTATCCTCAATCCAAAATGTATGGCATAATTTTAATAATGGTAATGTAGGGTTAACATTGTTTTTCTAAACCCAACAAGGTAGGGTCAATTAGTCACATAAGGCCACATTAATTCTGTAATAAGAGGGTTGGCCTCAACAATGTTAGTATACACCACTCAGCCCATGGTCACAGGTAGAATTCATTAAATAAAATACTACACTCTCCTTAGGTATAGGAAAATAATAATAAAGTTTTAAGTGAAATCAATCTAATATGAATAACATAAACTCTATTTCATACCTTAGAATGGGGCAATGACTTATCATATATAAAATCCACTAGGGTAACTAAATCTCAATAGAATACATTCTCAGAACCAAAATTAGTCTAGAGCTCACAACATTTAAATGAAATTCTAATCATTCCATAATTTCACAAGTCAAACTAAGTATATCAATTAATAGTTCATTATCAATTTATCCAAAATCTTCACTTACTTTTAAGACTCTAAATTTCCCAAAAATTAACTTTCAAATTGAAAAGGGTTGCTTACTTGGAGATTCAAGGCTACCATAGAGAGAAGTTTGATTTTTGTAGGCTCAACCCTTCATCCAAACTCCATCATGTGCAGGCTGAGCATCATAAAGTTTCCTTCCCACCCCAAAAATCTAAATCAACTCCCCATGCATGCCATTATGATGCAACCACAAGCTTGTTTTAGAAGGAAGCATAAAATAATAAGAACAAGGGCGTTGGGGTTTGAAACTCCTTTCCACAAAGTTTTGGCATCCTTCCCAAGCTTTTATGGATTTTTTCATGTTGAGAGAGAGAGTCAAACCTAATTTTTAGTGTGTTGTGTAAGATTCTAATTCCACCCTTGATAAAAAACAAATAGTAAAGTTTTCTAGATTTGATGTGTAGTACTAGTCGATCCCCATTCACCAATATAAATAATAAAATAAAAATGAACTTTTTCAAGAAGATGGCTCACTATGTAACTCAAGCTCCCTTCATAACACAAAAATCTGAGGCCAAAATAATGTTCCACCCAACCATTGATCTTGCATTAAAGAGGAAACATAGTTTCCTTCTTACATTTTCTATTTATTTCCCAACCGAAGTATATAGAGCATTCTAGCATTGATTTCAGATCAAGGGGGAAATATAATGTTTTAATTGTTTTCATTTCTAGCATGTGTGTAAAACAATCCATAAAAGAATATTAAAGTAGTATGCTACCCCCATAAATTCTTGGCATGCCTTCCAAGCCAAAATACTACCACAAGCAAAAGATAAATATTTTTTTTACCAAGGATTTGGTGTGGGGAAAAAAAGGTCAAGTATAAAATAGTAGAAATAGGGTGTTGGGAGACAAATTAAAATATAAAATGATAATCTGAAATAAAACCTTTCACCATCATTGGCATGGAGTAATGCCAACCAGACATGATTATAATATTAAATATCATCCAAACATCAATCAACCCTACTACACAAGCTAGCTTAAGATGCTTAGGGTCTAAGTCATGGCCCATATAGGCATAATGCACATAGTTAAATCAAATCCAACACATGGGAATAAAACTGATAATAAAAATGGGGTCTAAGGCACAAGACTATACATCACTTGCAACATGAATTAAGTCTAAATACCGAACTATAACACCCAAATCATAAAGAAAATGGAATAAGGTCAATAATAGACTTATAATTAATCAACCCAACTCAAATAATAATGAACAAATGATGTACCCACACAAGGATGACATAAACCAAAATCCACTCAATACAAAAATAATTAAATTAGGATGAATCAAAATAAGCTAGAGGACCCAAATGAACCATGGAATTTTAAACTTGTGTCACTTTATGATTTACCTATTGGTACCAATCCAACTGCTCATAAATCCTATCGATTATTATCCTAGCTACCAAATTCTATCATCGAGCCTAGTTCACTTGACCTATTTATACAATAACCAATGTAGGACATCAATAGTATCTACTCAAAAAATAAATAACAATAATAATAAACTTTGCTATGAGACATGTCAATAATGAATTTAAGCATATGCATCCATGAAAATAATAATCCAGTTAGAACCAATAATCATGATAATCAAAATCATACATCCAAGTCATAATAATCATCTATAATAATAAGCAAAATGCCAATAAGAGCTAGGCTAAACCTGCTGAACCAATGGGTTAATAGTAACTACAAATGCCCTATTTTTCAAGGTTGATATCCTCTCCCTCTTAAAGAGGAGCCATCCCAGTGACTATTTTAAATAACTAGGGTTCACATTGCCTAAAAAATATTCTATCATATTTTATAAAATATTCTGTAACACAAAATATTAACAACTATGTCCTAGTAACAAAGCAACCACTTGGTAAATCCTTTACCATTTATTTAATCAAAAAGGTGTTATGATAGTTGCATATTTATGCATTTTAGAAATAAAACCCAATGAAAATATAGTCAAATTAGCTCTTGATAAGACATGAGGATATAACATACTCCCAAAATGAAAACATTCAACTTTACTTGCCAATATTCCAAATAGTATCATAAGCGCAGTCATGTCCCACCATAAGAACATGTATTAGTTTACATGTCATCTTGTGACACCATAGTGAACATATGGGGAGTTGAGTTCTTTCTCAGCATTAGATTACATGTGTCTCAATTTAGGAGTATAATGTTTTTCCCTCATTATGACACACACATGACCATTTATGAAGATGATTATTTAACATCACAAGCATAGAGTGTTCCAAAATATAGTAGCTTATACTTACCTTAAAAGGCTTTTTGATAAGAGTGATATCGACAATTCTAAGAAAAAAATATAGTTATAATACAAAAAGTTATAAAGTTATTATCTAAATGAAATTAACAATCTAAATATAAACTTTACTAGGGTCATAATCACTGGTGTCAACACCACATACCTGTAACATGAGGTCAACAATTATAATCATCCAATCCCATTGAATTATAACTAAAATCCAAATTAAGAGTGGAAATATTCCACTAAAACATTATATCACATGCATAATCCTAAGAACATTTGTTACATAATATCCTTACATAAAGGTATTAATCCATATTATTATGGTTACTCCACTACATCATCAACCATTCAGGGGTTAGTGTAGTATCTTACACCAACCACCTTGAACATCAGAGAAGCCATTTCAAGCATCACATGAAACTTAAAGGATTATAACATGATCTACACAAACTTTTTGAGCTCACATGATGGTTACATGGATTACAATCCCACCATCTTATTGCATTTATCTCTTGGCAGTATTAGAAAGTATACACAATTAAAAAAATTGACTAATCAGGACTTAACATTGTTCCTCCCGAGCATAAAATCAGTATGCATACAAGTCATGCCTTAAAACAAATAAAAAATATTCTTCCTATAGTATATATATTAGGCATAAATAAAAAATACCTTATCCATATCATGGTTGCACTTACAAGCCAACACATGCATCAATTTCAACAAGTACCACCTTGCTGATTTTACATAATGTCCAATTAATAGGACTAGTTAGGGTTCCATAAGGATATAAAAATAAAATTTCACATAGGTTGTTTTTATAATAACCTCTAATAGGTAGTTAAAGGAACATTAAATATGTAAAGTGACCATTAAGCACTAAGATCCTATGGCCAATCTGTGGCACAAGTGGTGCACACTATGAAAAAATCAAGTAGCTACTTATGCAAAGGGAAAAGTATATTTTGAGCTTATGAGAGACTCCACTTCCTCACCCATACCCAATCAAAATCATTATGGATGTAGTGATTTTCTACCCTCAACCTAATACTTACAATAATACTCAATACTAGAGTAGTGATGCGGGATCACACCATAAAACACAATATTATACCTTGGAAAATTCAATAAATAGAAGTTGGTTTCAAGAGGGAAGACACATCACATGAGTAGTTATGGCCACATAACCTCAAATTAATATGTTAACAATATAGGGCCACATTTATTCTATGATATGTACACAAAGTCCTCATACAATAACTCTAAAAACATAGATCAAAGTAGGGTTCACATGATTAATTTTAGAAGTGGGAAAAATATTACATAAGTAATTTTTCCATTATTCATACATTCCCAAATCAACAACATATCATCATGTATACAAGTGCTATAAAAAAAATGCTGGGATCAAGAAGAAAGGTGAAAATACATAAAGTTAACTACATGTACAAGGTATAGTAAAGATATAATTTTACATGTTTTAATCATAATCAATGAAATGTAGTAGTTTACACAACACACATAATAGTTTATACACAACGAGAAACCATATGAGATAGGTAATGTGACTCAGGGTCTCTAATAATTATGCTAAGGTATTTTCACAACACAATAATTAACACACATGACGGTGAATCACAAGGGTCCATGACTCCCATCAGGTCACTCAATGTCTAGATGCCATCCAAATGACATTAATATCCATCATATAGTACAACATGATAAGTCCCAAAGATCTCAGATTACGATCACCTTTTCTCAAGGAAGGTTATGTTCCAACAAAGCCCATAAAATCTATCTCCATGAGTTTTTTTGAATTTTACCAACAATGTTCATGCATGAGGGATAGAGGGTTCATTCTACCTGATAACCATAATAGATCCCTAAAACCATCTAACTTGCCCAACCAAGTTAGTTACACTCACCCAACTAGGCCCTCCAGGCTTGTGCCGCACCCTTGGAACTCCCAAGGCATTATACCTTAGCATCATTGGATATATTTCTCCTTCAAGTTATCAATGGCTACCAAGGTATTGTCTCATGATTCCAAAAACAAGCTTATATCACTATTCTTCTAATTAACTTAATCCAATAATTCAAAGGTTGAATAGTGATGCTTACTTTGATGTATCATCACTTTAGGCAAGGGTGGGCTTATCCAAGGCACAATGTGAATGCTATACCACTACCATGGTAAGTACAATTTCCCATAGTCAACAAGTTTAATTAAACTCACAATAAACATCCACATGGATGTATGACATATCTATATCATAATAGACATCTGATCAGTGTTAAAACATAGTCAAGTTTTCAAATAGGCATCATTATGGATGCATAAATTATCCATAATCAAAATAAACATCCCCCATGGATGTAAAACATGTCCATGGTTATCATAACGTCCTCATAGGACCAATCTATTCATGATAAATGTAACTATCATAGAGGCATAACATATCTAGGATCAAAGCAACATCATAGATGCAAAACATGATCAAAATAAACATTCCACACACATATTGACTTTCATCCTTTTGGAGTTATGAAGCCACATGATTATTCAATTAACTCAAAAGAGGCCAAATGCATAAACAATATCAAGCTCTTATTCACTCAAGATGCTCTTCCACAACTAGAGATCCCAAACCTTACTAGTTTACCCTAGCAAATCAGATACTCTCACCCATTCAACCCTCTAGGTTTAAGCCTAACTCTCAATCTTCCTGAGCTCATAATGTTCTAATAATCTACTGATGACTTGCCCATACAAGTCAACCATAGATACTAAACACCATTTTCCTCAATTCTAAGGGTGAAGTGGTTATCACCAGTCTCCCATTGACTTGCCCATATAAGTCAACAGTTAATAGGTGACACTTGCCCAATGTAAATCGATTAGGAAAGGGTTTACCCAATCAAGTCTAAGGGTAAGAATCATAAAAAATATTACGTAAATTTAATTTTTTTTGCACACACATACATTCCATAATACAATAATTTTTAGCACTTTAGGCTTGCATAACAAAACACTATTTAATTCACCCAAGAGGCTAAGGGACTTTATAAAGGTCATAACATAACCTTATCAAGAATATAAGACATATAATTTTTCAAAAAAGGCATAAAATTTCAAGCATGGTTTAGTATGCATGCAAACATACAAAGTTCCAATTTAATCTCAGCAAGGGCAATGTAACGGTACAAGTGTTATTCGGCCATCTATAGGCATATACATATATGCTAATATAAAATGAATATCCATAAGGATATGTAAATATAGATTAATTTTATTTACAACCACCCAAAAGTATATTATGCAAACACAACCCTTTGAAAGGGTATGCATAATCACACAAAAACTCAACCAACTTTTCAAGTATATGTTAAAATTAGTTTAATATGTCCAAAACTCATCCAAAACCTTTAAAGCACAAGATTTGATACTAGATGAAACAACACTAATTTTTTTTTGAGAGTTACTAAATTATAGAGTACATAATAGAACTACGTGTAAAGACATGCACACAATCTGAGGTCAATAGACAACATACTAAAAGGGATGACACTCATGTTCTTTCAACCAACACTCTATTAAGTGACAATGAACACTCAACTAGGGTTATCACATCATCAAAGGGTTTTATAAGAGAGCTCTTCATAAAAAGAGAAGATATAGTTTGGGCTGTATTGGTGTGTGCATGCACACCATTATATGCTAAACTCTATACTTAGAGCAAGTACCCCTCACAGGACTGTTAAATGGTCTAAAAACACTATTTAAGCATCTCAGTATCCTAAGAGAATTAGGTTGAAGGTTTAGAGGGTAAAACCATACCTTCATGAATCCACCATAATGGTGAATAGGGAAAACAAGAAAACTTAGTATTACACCCCATAGTCCATCTCAAGTTAGACCTACATAAGAGAGGATGGTAATGGAATCACTTAGGTGAACCTTAACTCACTGTAGTCTGACTAGCCATGCCATATAGGCATGAATAGGAGCACATTATGTAAAATAATAACCATTACTTGGGAAGATAAATCCCAAACATAAACATATTATAAAGGTAAACATTGGTTTCATTACAGGACACCAATTGGGTCCTTTGTTTATCAACCCAATAGTTTGACCACAACAACATTGGTGGCATTAGTCAATGAGCCATACTTGGCTTTATTCTATATATAAAAGGTTGTTTAAAATTAAATTTTTCACATTTAATGTCTTCACATTAAGAACAATTGATATTTCATGTGATTGGAAATAGGGAATAATATCTCCATCCATATCATGTTAACCACACGAGGAATAGGATTTGAAGCATCATTTTAAAAATCATACTTCAATGTGCAACATAACAAAACCAATATCCTTAAAATATGTGCCAAGAGTGAACACAAGATTGACACTAGGTTCAAAAAACACAATGAAATACCCATTAAGGAATTCATGATTATTATTGCATCAACTTAGATAATTACACAAACTCCTCCAATTCAATTTTCCATAACTTCATTGCTTAAGCAATAAAATTTCAAAATGAATGTCAACTATGGTGTTTTAATGGCAACCATTGGTACCAAGACCGATACCCATAATGGATCAACATGACCTTGGGAACATAAAGGGAATATGTATTATAAAAGAGTTACCAGTAAGGAATATTTATTGAGATATAGTAAGTTTTCATAAGTCCCATACACATGAGATAGGAGTAATCAAAATCAATCACATGGACTGCCCATACAATTAATTGACTTAACATATATGCTAAAGCAAAGTATTCATGTCAATTCAATTTTATTCCCAACCATGCTATGCACTAAATTTTCTTTATAGCATTATTCAAGGTGGATGCAACCACCCAAAAACTCAGCCAAGATAACTAATGTTAGACTATGTAACCATTGTTCAAAATAACAGCTTCCACCTGAAATTAAAATCTTTAAAAAATTTACCAATCTTAACATTCCAACCTAAGTAATTATCTCATACTCAAATCACTTTGATGATTTTAATTAATTTACATAATAATATATGCATCAAGCTAAAAATAGTAAGATTGTAATCCCTACTTAGGAGGAAACAACATTCATCAGTAGATTCCCAGATCCTTTAGATTAACAACATGAAGTATACACTATTCATGAATCAACAAGAGTATTAAATCATAATATTTAAATATTAGTTTGTACTGATACACCCGAATTACTATAAAGAAACCTAGGGTACTCTTACAACCACAGTTGGTGCCCTCATAGAGTAAAATCACATCATAAAGAGGTACACTCCACCTTAAGAATAACTTAATTAAGGGTGATGATCACAATTATTATACTCAATAATTAATGAGGTTTTCCTTAACAATGTTAGTATGAAACTAACTCATTATTACAATTTTAAATCACTATATGGTTTTATATGCAGCCATGTCCAATCTTGTAACAATATAAAATTTGTAAGTTGAACATGTAGTTCCCATTCTAGGTAATGTATAATATATCCATCATTAGATAAAGTTTCATATATCAAAATAATGCATTTGTATTCCAAGAATTGAAAGATACAATGTTCTATAATGGAAAGAAAAAGAATTTAGGACCAACATAATACTGTGGTATATATCCAGGTTCATGAAACATCCATTACCACTAGATGTACAATGATAATATAAGGTCTACAACCATACAACCCATAATAAAAATCAAGTTTACATAAGCATTAATTACATTCATATACATTGTTATTAACATCACTAAGACTCAATGGGTATACAATACATTGAACTCTATGGAATAATCAATTGCAACAGAAGGGGAGTACACAATTCATGAGATTACCAAACATGAAGGTCCAACTTGATGAGCCCAACCATTGATGGTCTTGGCCATCCCAACCATCATCTAGATGGTGGAATTAGGCATTTGAGTTTTACCAGGTAGAGATGAGCATACAGTGACACAAACCATGGACCAACACCTCAATAGTTAAACAACCCAAATGTAAGCATATCAAGGTTCATAAATAATAAAAAGGTTCCAACACAACCCACACCCATGAGGATAACTGGCCTTCAACACAAAAGTGTACATAAGGTAGTAATTCATTCATGACTCACATACATAGTCAACAAATAAAAGAGAACTAACAATGATCATACAACATAGTCATAACATCCAACCACTAAAAGAAGCAACTATAGGGTCATACACATAATGGAATCAACATCCAAAATCCACAAATAGTCCCATTAGTTTAGGGGTTTGCATTCATGTGAAGTAAGGTAAGTTGGGTAGCCCATTGGCTAACTTATAAAAATTTATGGGCAATGATTTTTTGCTTAAATCAAACCCCATCAATATTTGCCTTGTAATAAATAAAAAAATTCATCAAAGGACTTTAACATGGCCAATGAACTTCCAACAATTGGAGGTTACTTCATAAAAGGAAATCACTCAACCAATAGAATTGGAAGTGTTTCAACAAATAAGTCAATTAGTGGAGTTTAACCAACATTGTATTGCTTCCACATTCAACCATATAAATTTACATAGGCCTTTACATTGGAATAACACATAATAAAAGAGTGTAGATTTCATTCATGTGAAAACTAAGTCATCACTGGACAGGGTATAACCAATAGAGACTTCTCAAACAAATACCAAGTATAAGAGAGTATATGTATATTTTCAGATATAAAATATTTGGCCATTCATAAGACTTAGTTACATACAATCCTACCACTATATATAATAAAATTTAGTCTAGGCCCGAACAAGTTTATTTTTAATATCAAAATCATAATAGTAGAAAATAAATATATTTCACACTTTTAATTGGATGTAACCATCTCCATTATGTTTCTAAAATTCTCATTTTTTTATACTCAAGCATGAAGATTTTTGTAACCAGTTCCAGATTGAAGTTCAAGTATGAAAACCAATAATGGAAATCCAAATCAATAAATTGGGTAAAAGGATAATTACCCAACTCTTTTAAATTTCAAGATCAAGGGCTCCAACCTAAATGTTTGGCATAAACATTATCCTCAAACCAAAATTTATGACATAATTTTAATAATGGTAATGCGGGATCAACATTATTTTGTTAAGCCCAATAGGGCAGGGTTGATTAGTCACATAAGGCCACATTAACAATGTAATAAAAGGGTTAGCCTCAACAATGGTAGTATACACCACTCAATCCACGGTCACAAGTAGAATCCATTAAATAAAATACTACACTTTATTTCGGTATAACAAAACAATAATAAACTTTTAAGTGAAATCAATCTAATATGAATAACATAACTCTGTTTCATATCTCAAAATGGGGTGATGGTTTATCATAGGTAAAATCCACTAGGGTAACCAAATCTTAATGGAATACATTTTGAGGACAAAAATTATTGCATATCTCACAATATTTAAATGACATTGTAATCATTCCATAATTTCACAAGTCAAACTAAGTATATCAGTTAATAGTTCATTATCAATTCATCCAAAATATTCACTTACTTTTAAGACTCTAAAATTCCCAAAAATTGACTTTCAAATTGAAAAGGGATGCTTGTAGATTTAAGGCTACCATAGAGAGAAGTTTGATTTTTGTAGGCTCATCCCTTCATTCCAACTCTGACATGTGCAAGTTAATCACCATGGATTTTCTTTCCCACCCTAGAACTCTAAATCGACTCCCCAGGCTTGCCATTATGATGTAACCACAAACTTGTTTTAGAAGGAATCATAAAATAATAAGAACAAGGGTGTTGGGGTTTGAAACTCCTTCCCCCAAACTTCTAGTGTGTTCCCCAAGATTTTTTTAGCTTCTTTTGTGGTGAGAGAGAGATTCAAACTAAATTTTTGGCATGCTATGTAAGCTTCCAATGCCACCCCTGATAAAAAAATAATAGAGTTTTCTAGATCTGGTGTGTAGTGCCAGTCAATCCCCATTAACCAATAAAAATAATAAAATAAAAATGTAATTTTTTCAAGAAGATGGATCACTATGTAAATTAAGATCCCACCATAATATAGAAATATTAGGCCAAAATAGTGTTCCACCCAACCATTGATCTTGTATTAAAGAGGAAACATAGTTTCCTTCCAACATTTTCCATTTCTTTCCCAACCAAAGTATATGGAGCATTCCAACATTGATTTTAGACCAAGCAAGAAAACATAATGTTTTAATTATTTTCACTTCTGGCATGTGTGGAAAATAATCCATAAAATAATATTAAAGTAGTACACTACCCCCATTAATTCTTGGCATGCCTTCCAAACCAAAACACTACCACAAGCAAAAGACAAATAAAAACTTTTTACTAAGGATTTGGCATGGGGAAAAAAAGGGTCAAGTATAAAATAGTAGCAATGGGGCATTGGGAGATAAATTAAAATCTAAAATGATAATCCAAAATAAAACTCTTTAACCTAGATCATTAGCATGAAGTAAAGCCAACTAGTCATGATTATAGAATTAAATGTTGTCCAAACATCAATTGACCCCTATATGCAAGCTAGATCAAGATGCTTAAGTTCCAAGTCATGGCCCATGCAGACATAATGCACACGTTTAAATCAAAACCAACACATGGGAATAAAACCAATAATAAAAATGGGGTCCAAGGCACAAGGCTAGACATCACTTGCAATGGGAATTAAGTCCAACCCCCAGACTATAACACCCAAGTCACAAAGCAAAAATAATAAGAACAATAATAGAATTATAATTAATCAACCCAGCTCAAGGAATAATGAACAATCAACACACCCACAAAAGGATGACATAAACTAAAATCCACTCAACATAGAGTCAATTAAATAAAGACAATCCAAAATAAGGTAGAGGACCCAAATGAACCATGGATTTTAAAATTGTGTCACCTTATGATTTACCTATCGGTACCAATTCAACTGCTTATAACTCCTACTCGTTATTATCCCAGTTGTTGAAGTCTACCACTGAGCCTAACTCACTTGACCTATTCTTGTAACCACCAATGTAGGATAATAATAGTATCTACTCAATAAATAAATAACAACAATAATAAACTCTATTATATATAGAATATGAGACATATCAATAGTGAATTTAAGCATATGCATTTGTGATAATAATAAGCTAGTCAAAAATAATAATCATGATTATCAAAATCATACATCTAAGTTATAATAATCAACTATAATAATAAGTAGAATATTAACCAGATCTAGTCTAAACCTAGTGAATCAATGGGTTAATAATAACTACAAACACCCTATTTGGTGGGGTTATGACATCCTCTCCCTCTTAAAGAGGAGACATCTCAATGACTATTTTAAACAACTGAGATCACATTGCTTGAAAAAGATTATATTATATGCTTATAAAATATTCTACAATACAAAATATTAATAACTATGTCTTAGTAACAAAATAACCACCTAGTAAATCCTTTACCAGTTATTTAATTAGAAAGGTGTTATGTTAATTACATATTTATGCATTTCAAAAATAAAACCCAATAAAAATATAATCAACTTACCTCTTGGTAAGACATGAGGATATAACATACTCCTAGCATGGAAACATTCAAATTTACTTCCAATATTCCAAATATTATCATAAGGACAATCATGTCCTACCATAGGAATATCTTATCAATTCACATGTCATCTCATGACACCATAGTGAACATATGAGGAGCTGAGTGATTTATCAACACTAGATTACATGTGTCCCAATTTTGGAGCATAATTTTCTGCCCTCATTATGACACACACATGGCCATTTATGAAGATGATTATTTAACATCATAAGCATACAATGTTCCAAAAGACAACAACTTATACGTACCTTAAAAGGCTTTCCAATAAGAGTGATATCGATACTTATAAGCAAAAAAATATAGTTATAATACAATAATTTATAAATTAATTATCTAAATAGATTAACAATTTGAATATAAAATTTACTAGGGTCATAATAATTTATGTCAACACCACATACCTGCAACATGAGGTCAACAATTATAATCATCCAATCCCACCAAATTGTAACCAAAATCCATATTAAGAGTGGAAATCTTCCACTAAAACATTATACCACATGCATAATCTATAGAACATTCATTATAAATTCCCTTACACAAAGGTAGTAATCCATACTATTATAGTTACTCCACTACATCATCAATCATTTAGGGGTTAGTGCAGTGCCCCACACCAACCACCCTAAACATCAAAAAAGCTATACTAGACATCACATGCAACTTGAAGGATTATAATATGCACTCCACAAATTTTTTGAGCTCACATGATAGTTATAGGGATTACAATCTTACCATCTTATTGCACTTACCTCTTAGCAGAATTAGAAAGTACATAGAATTCAAAAATTGACCTAATCAGGACTTAACATTGCTTCTCTAAAACATAAAATCAGCATGCATACAAGTCATGCCTTAAAAAAAATCATAAATATTCATCCTAGAATATATCTATCAGGTATTAAAAAAATAATATCTCATCTATAGAATGGTTTCACTTAGAGGACAATACATGTAGGAATTTCAATAAGTACCGCCTTGCTGATTTTACATAATATCCAATTAGCAGGAATAGTTAGTTCTCCACAAGGATATAACAATAAAATTTCACACAAGTTTTTATATCAACCTAAAAGAGGCATTTAAATGAACATTAAATTTGTAAAGTGACCATTATGGACTAAGATCCCATGACCAACCTGTGGCACACGTGGTGCACACTCTAAATGAATCAGGTGGCTACTTATGTAAAGGAGAAAAGTGGATTTTATGCCTACAAGAGACTCCACTTCCTATCCCATACTCAATCAAAATAATTATGGATGTGGTGCTTCTATACCCTCAACCTCATACTTGAACCAATACTCAATACTAGAGTAGTGATGCAGGATCACACCACACAACACAACATTATACCTTGAAAAATTCAATAGATAGAAGTTGGTTTCAAGAGGGAAGACACATCACATGAGTAATTATGGCCACATAACTACATATTAATATGTTAAAAACATAGGGTCACATTTATTATTTGATATGTACACAAAATCCTCATACAACAACTTTAAAAACATAGATCAAAGTAAGGTTCACATGATTGATTTTAGAAGTGGGAGAAATCTTACACAATTAATTTTGACATTATTCATACATTCCCAAATCAACAACATACCATCATATATACAAGTGCTCATCCAATAATGCTCATACAAGTTTTGGAGAGAAATGAGAATGATTTGGCCCTATAGAATTTATCCCAAAAAGCATTGTACATGCTAATTTGATGTAGAGAGGTATGATTTTTTCATAAGGGTTCAAGGTGACTTGAAGAGTTAATAAATACCATCTTAGATCTATCAGATCGATTATATATCTATATATATATATATATATATATATATATATATATATATATATATATATATATATATATAAACAATCTGTTTATAGTAATACTATAAATATCAATTAACCAAAATGTTATTTAGGCATTTTGAAAAAAGAGTAAAGTATCTATATTCAATGCTATAGGTTTATAATCTAGACTGGGAGAGTCCATAGCCACTATGGTATAGTCTATAACTCTATCTATGTAATTTTGGTAAAGTCTATAACAATATGCTTCAAGGGTCTTTAGCACTGAGGGAGTTTGTAGCAAGGCCATAATAATAGTAGAGATAATGGAATGCTTCAATGGAGGTTAGAAGGTTGTCTGAACGAGTCTGTAGCTGCATCTGAGTGAGTCCATAGCTACTAGACGAGTCTATAGCTATAAACTAGGTGATTTTGTATCTATTTAGAATGGACTAGGTGAGTATGTAGCTCAATAGATAGATAAAAATCCTCTATGTGGGTTGTTTGATGAGAAGTGGGAGATCATCTAAAAGGTATTTATTCTCTATTTAATATTGTATTGTTTGTATGCACATAAAATTGAGAAATTAAACATGAAAATAGTTAAAATAAAGTGATAAAATTAGTAACTTAGACTTTAGTTACACTAAGCAAGATAGAGTATCTATTTACTATAATAAGATTAAATATAAGCCTCAGATCCTTGCAATGTTTAGTATAGATTAGAGGTAATTGAGGAAAGATGAAGGAAATTGATGGTGAAAATCAGTCATATTTTGGACTCATCATTTTCCCCACACTTTACCTTTTGTAAGTCCATTTGCAAACTCATATTCTTGTCCTATCATAACTATGAGTTATATTTTATAGGTTCTAGTTGAGGTCATACACATGGAATTCATTGGCCCAATGGTTATCTTGTGCACTGGTGAAACTGTTATAGGTTTGCACCATCTATCTCCAAATCTAAAACTAATCATCTACTTAAGGAGCCCAGTTTTGCTAGGATGGAATAGAAATAAGGAGTGGTGGTTTGAATCTCATATATATCCACATTTATTCTCCTCCTAAGCTGAGGATAACAAAAATCATGTCCATTGTTGCTTGTGCTCTTTAGAAGCTCCATCTTAGATTAGTTGGGGACATGACATCCCTTATTTTTAGTGAGATTGTCATTATATCCTAATGTTTTGTACTCACTATAAATAATGCATCAAAATGTTGTCTGATAAATAAATCAAAATAAATAAGACAATTATACAAAAATTTAAGATAATGATTTTTGATACTCTGATGAAGTAAATAGGTAGCTCTGAAGTTAACCAATATCATTCTGGCACTAGTAAAAATAGGTCTAATGCATAATCCTGTGGTCTTTGATTTCTCTACATATTTATCATGACTATATTTTCATGAAAGTTGATTATTATAGGTGGAGAGAAGGGATCTCCAATGGAATTCTCCCACATATAAATTAATCATGAATTTATTGTAGTCCCCTAATATCATGTTGCACAAATAGAATTCACATAATAGATCCTATTATTTTTGGATAGAATCCTGAAAGATGTGTAAAAACATAGGAGGTCCTAAATATTATAGGGAAGATCACATGATATTCTGAGCAATTTCGACCTTAGAATTTTTCATATAGATACAAACTATAGGAAGGGGATGGATCTATGCAAGCCAAAAGATGTTCTCTTATTTGATAGGCAGCCTGGAGATTGACTTCAACTTTTTGGGTTTGTTATTTTTCGTTCTCTAAGTCCTCCCTTATTGTCTAATTTTATTTTTCTAAAGTCTTATTTTTTTTATTGAGTTATTTTAAATCCAAAAAAACTTGATTCCATTTATCTAAATAATCATAATGGGAGATAATGGTTTGGCAAGCCTAATCAATTGAAGGTTTGGAGGAGGATGAGGCTTACTCAGAAAGTTGCTGATGGAGGATAAAGGTTTGTTTCTAAGAGTCTTGAAGTTAATATTTTAGCAAAAAAATTCTTCTTCCAACTCAATGATGTATATCCAAGAGTCTATTATCTCCTCATCAGACTAAGTGAATTTTATTCAAGCATACTTATTTCATCTATATGTTCTATATCCCTATCCTTAAAACTATCTAAACCTTGAGTTAAGAAAGAATTAAGAATATCCTTACATTGAAATTGGCCCAAGAGGTTAACAAGATCTATAGCTTACTATCTTATAATGGCCTCTACTTTGGATAGCGCAAGAGTAAGTTATAGTTTTGGTTCTTCTATAAAATTGAAAAGTTGTTCTTCCTCAAAGACCATAGGGACATTTCTTTTATTTAGTATAAGTTTGGTGTCACTAGTTGGAGAGGAGGGAGAGGCCATTGCTTCATGCACTAGAATCTCTTTTATTGTTATTTTTCTTCCTCAATGTCTTTTTCAACATGAACTTATTTTACTAATTTAGGGATTGCTGTTGTGACTATTTCTTCCTGTAATGCTAATGTGTTCAATATTATTGGTAGAGCAAAAGGAGGATTTTAACGTAGGATAGCAAAGGATGCAACAACCTATTTTTCCTGATCATCCCATGCTATTATGAAATTTATTCACCACTTTATAGTCTTCATATGAGAATTGGGTTCATCCAAAGGAGTACCCTTCTTTGCTTAAATGAAAACCTATGATTGTGGATTATCAGATGCTTTAGGGGCCTATGTTATACTTACAAAAAGGATGACTATAACCTTAGGAGTCAAGTGAGTCTATGACGATATAGTTCTAAATTTTATCTTATTTATAATCTACTTTTAGACCTGAGGTGCCATCTAAGAGCTCTGCTTAGCCATAGGTGTGGCTTGTGACCTGGTCTATCTCCTTTTAATGGATGAAACCCTGACCCTAGAAGAGGAAGCCTCTAATTTTATTTTTGGATTTGGTGTTTCTTTAGAGGATTTTTGAGGAGGTACTGAAGGTTTGTTCTAGATCCCTAAAAGGTCTCCCATGCTAACTATTTTGCTATAAAAAATTATGTTGTATGATCAAATGAATGAGTCAATGGTGGTGAATTGGAGATGACCTATTGGTATCCAAAACTTGGAAGGCACCATACAGGTATGATGGTAGGTTGAATTTATGTTGGGTCTATTGTCTTCCATATTTGAGATGAAGGATGATCCTCATAGATTCACAACCTAGAAAACTACATTGTCCTTCAAAAATAAAGTATTTCATGACTTAAAAGGCAATAGACCTCTAGGGTTCTGGTAGGGTTTCCCTACTAATACCTTTCAAATTCCTTCAATAATATATTATAAATAATAAAAATAATTATTTATCACCATTAAATTGTGTAATAAAATCATTAAAAGGGGTTATTCCCAATAACTTCTTACCTTCTTCAATGATTCTTGAGATTTTGGTAATTGCTCTACTAAAAACTAGGATTTTGATGCCCTAAACTGTGGTGGAGTCTTCTTCCGAATATGATATGAATTTATTAACCAAATATTCATCATATATTTATAATTTATGCATAAAAGGGAGCCATATAGCTTCAAAAAATATAATTATGAAGACATCATCCTTCATTAACCCCTTTATGGAGTCTGGTTCAAACCTCTTTTTCTGTCTCATGGTGGCTGTATCAATGCTCTAGAGGCAAGGATTAGTCTTATAGGTGAGAATAACAATGGAAAAGGAAACATAAATCATAGTAAAAATGGAAAGATTCAAAATGGTCTATTTATTAACACTATCTTAGAAGCTACTGACGTAATTCATAGCAATGATAACACAACATGTGATAATTTAGTAAAATTGACTTGGGAAAAGATTTGATTTCATCACACACAAATTAGACTGTATAAGCATGTCGTTATCATGTGCACTGACTTACATATCATCATGATTTAGGGTGCTATGGACTGGGTATTTAGGTAGTTGGTGTATGCATATTAAAGCTATCATGATACCTTATTTTGTATTCATTACTTTTTCACGTCACTAATCACTATTGACATAACCTTTATTTTGACATTCTACAGGATGTCCCCAGTTTGAATTTACTCAAATGACCTCCTCATGGTGAATATTCATGAATCAAAGGAACTTATATTAACCTAATATAAATAAATAAAATATTTAATTTACCTAATAATACTCATAGTCTTTACTTTTTTCCTACCACCAATTCTAAATAGATAAAAAAATGCATGAGTTAGTTTTATGAAATGTATACAAATGAACATGAATGTGAAATTATTGCTTGGAATGAATTAATAAAAAATTGATGAAATTCTATTATTTTATAGTTTTATCTATTTTTTTCCTTTCTTTTTCCCTTGACCATGCATTATTGGTTTTCAGGTCAAGGCTATTTCTTCAATGCATGATCAGCCAACAAGCTGGTTTTTTGATCAACATTGTCAATAGTGTCTTAAAAAAGATTTTCATAATTGACTTTTTTCATTTATTTTTTATTATATATATATATATATATATATATAAGAAACTAAGGAGTGGTCTCCTTATTCTTTTTTAGCTTTAGACCATCAAGGAGTTGCTATCATGGAATAACTAGGTTCTTCCATGAAAACAACTTCATTTTTAAGGTTTTGAACAAATTCTTCTTTGTTGATAAGATTATAGTATAGTTTGAGTCTATTATAATTTACCAATGAAGTCTTTTGATTCCCATCTATTGGAAATAGTTATACTGATCCATTATTAAAGACTTTTTCTATTTGATATGGGCCTAGTCATCTTGTTCTCAACTTTCCCTTGAATTGCTAAAACTTAAAGTCAAACAAGAGTGCCTAGTCCCCTTCTTAAAATTTTATCTCTTTGATGTGGGAATCATTCTACACTTTTATATAGTGTTGCATCATTTCTATCTATTATAAATCTTCCATCCTCATCTCTTCAAGCTCATTTAGTTAGAGGATCCTATCTTGTTGTGCCTTATCCAAATCAATGCCTACTTTCATTGATATTTTCAAGGTTTGTAATTAAAACTCAATGGAGAGTAAATATTTATTACCATACATTAAATCATAAGGTGAAAATCTAGTAGTTATCTTTCAAGTAGTGTTTTAGGCTCATACTAGCTCTGGTACTCAAGTTGCCTAGTCTATACTACTGCTGCTGACTATTTTGGTAAGAATGTTTTCCATCTCCCTATTGGTAACCTCTACTTAAAAATTGGACTATGGATGGTAAGGGAATGAATTAATATGGTTGAATTGGTAGACTTGCATGAAGTGATTGATCATATTAGATACAAATTATGGTCCATGATTTGAGACTATCTCTCTAGGTGCACCAAACCATTGCATGATTTTGAAATATAGAAAATTTGCTACCACTTCTCTAGCAAAAGATAAAGCTTAAATATTATAACACTTAGTGACATATATTGTACATACAAGGAGATATTACTTACCTTGGGATGGAAGATCTATAGGACCAATGAAATTTCTCAAATAGTTCTAACACCACCTGGGATGAAGAAGCATATCTATTAATAGTGTAGACTATTCTATCCTTTGACATAGATCACACTGTTTGATGTACTTATTTAATTTCCTAGGAAGTGATGACCAATAATATCCTACTACTAGGATCTTATATATGGTTCTCTTTTCTGAATAATGACCTCCTCCTAGTTCATCATGAGAAGCTATAATGATGTCATAGGCTTCATTATCTACTACACACATGCGAAAGACATGATTGAGTCTATATTTAAATAACATGCCATTAATCCAATTAAATAAGAGTTTTATTTGATTAAATATTTACTTTATTTATGAGTGAAATTAAAGTGAAACTTCCTTATGGCCAAATAGTTAGCTATATTAGCAAACCATAGTGATTCTATTGAAACAACAAACAATTGTTTATCTGGAAAGTTATCTTCAACTGGTTCCTCATCACTTGCAGTGTTTATCTTAGACAAAAAATATGTAACCACATTAAACTTTCCCAATTTATTAATAATGGTTATATCAAATTACTACAAAAGTAATAACCACCTTATGATTCTTCCTCTTACTATAGGTTTATTCATGAGATATCTTATGGCTAAATTTTATGCACATATAAAGACCTTGTAGCCTATAATATAGTGTCTAAATTTATTAATGAAATAAATCACAACAAGGAATTACTTTCTATGGTTGTGTAATTCCTTTCAGTAGGTGTGATATTTTTACTAATGTAATAAATAACATACTTATGATCATTTTCATCCATTTATCCTAGAACTACCCTCATTGCATAGTTAGAGGCATCAATGTAAATGTGAAAAAGTTTTTATCAATTGGGTTTTCTCAACACTGGAGCAGAACTTAGTTTCTCTTTAATAGTTTCAAAAGCTTTTTGAAAGTCACCACTCCACACAAATTCACTATTTTTTGTCAGTAAAGCAAACATAAGAGTAGTAATTTTGTTGAAGTCTTCTATAAAATATCTATAATAACCAATATGACCTAAGAATATTTTAATATTAATTTTGCTCTAAGGGGAAAGTAGGTTAGAGTTTACTTCAAATTTCTTAGGATGTACTTGGATTCCTTTGGCAGAGATGTGGTGTCCTAGTACTATGCCTTGATCCATCAACATTAGGTTTTTCTAATGACTTAGTGACAGTTGATGTTATTCACACCTAGTTAGGACCTTGTCTATATTGTGTAAAGCTTCATCAAATATACCTCTATAAGTAGTGAAGTCATCCATGTAAAGTTCTACATGTCATTAGTCATATTAGAGAATGTGGCTAAAATTGCTCATTGAAAAGTAGTTGGAGCATTACAAAGGCCAAATGGTAAGACTCTGTAGGTAAATGTTCCCCATGGATAGGTGAAATTAGTTTTGTATTGATCCTCAACTACCACTATTATATATTTGTACTTACTAAATCCATCTAGGAAAGAAAAATATTTATTTCTTGTTAGATTATCAAGCACCTGATTAATAAAAGGAAGAGGGAAATAATCCCTCATAGTGGCTTTATTTATTTCTTGATAATATACACACACTCACCATTTTCCATTTTTATTGGGTATTATTACCAGTGGAGAATTCCATTGGCTATCTGAGATGGGATAAATGAGTCCTACATCCAACAATTTCTCTATGTTAGTTTTTACTATATCCCTTAATGTTGGGTTTATCTATCTCTGTAGCTATCTAACTCATTTAAATTGATTTATGTAAATGTGGTGGCTACATACACTAGGATGAATCCCTCTCATGTATGTGTAGTCCCAAGAAAAATATTTATTATGTTTTTATAAGATATCAAAAACCTTTACTTATTGGTCATGGGTTAACCAACAGTTTATGTTTAATGTTTTTTTTGGTAACACCATAAGTTCTTTGGTGTCAGGATGGATAGACTCTACTTGTTTGAATTCACTCATTAGGGAGTTAAGAGGACATGGATGGGTTAATAACATATGAAATGTATTTTTTATAAATCCATCTCTTGGAGGAATGGTTCTAGCTAATAGAAAATGAAATATGGTTAGAAAATTATTTGGTTTTTCCTCTTCCTAATTCCAAATAATTTTTTGCAATGGTCCATGGTCATATGTTGAATAGGAAAGATGAGAGTTATTCCCAAAGAATGATTCTATAACAGCTAGTCTGGTTAAGTCCATAGTTGATAGATTGGCAAAGTCTGTAGCCAGTAGATTGGTAGAGTCTGTAACTAGGCTCATAAGGCCAGTGGATCATTCTAAATCTTGTACTAATTCATGAGTTAATTCTTCCATATATCCTTGTACTATTATCATGGCTAGGGATGAAAGACTATTCTTTTTTATTTCTAGTTCATCCACTCATAATTTTTTAGTGTAGTCCATTGAGGGTTTTGTAAGGGGTATAAAGATATTTGTTTTACTTTTAGACCATTTGAAATGGTTTTATCTCTAGACCTAAAATCTATTATTATTGCTATAATAGCCAACTAAGGTCTTCCTAAAATGAGGGGGTATTTTTTGGATTTGGGTTGCAACACCATAAAATCTATGAACACTCCCATGACTCAATTATTACATCAATATCTTCTATAGTGCCTTTTGGTCTATCAACTAAATGATCAGCCATTTAGAGAATGGTGGAATTAGGTTACATACCTATAATGGAAAGTGTCTGCAGAGTATCGGTTATCATTACATTGATTGCTTCACCCAAATAAACTAAAACCTTGGGTATCTCTTTTCTCCCTATGGTTATTATTATGACTAGACTACTTGGGTCTATGTATTTGGGTAGAAGTAATTTTCCTGCTAAAAGATTAGCCAATTTACCATCTACGTGTATGGTCTTTGGGTATTATTTCTTTCTCCTAGGTGTCTTGACACATAGGATTTTAATGACTTTATTCAATTTTGGAATATATTTGATAAATTGTAACAAAGGTATCTCAATGTTTAGTTTTCTCAGTTGCTAAATCAAATTAGACTTTTAATTATTCTCAACTTCTTTCAATTTGTTAGGAAAAGGAATAGGTAGAGGAGTAGTAACATGTTCCTTTATATTCTCTATCTTTTTATCTGATTCGTCTTTTTTAACTATTAGATTTAGCAAAGAGATTGAGAAATGTAATTAACCAACATACTAAACAATACATGAGAAGCCTATTAAATAGGCAAAAGAGACACCCAAGAAAATAGGGGGTGGGAACAATCACAAGCATCAGGTAGCATAAAATAGCTAAGCCTATAAAAATAAACTAACCTATTAATCCAAGTGATTAAAACAACTAATCAAGGTGCATAGATAATATACCTTAATAACCCAAGGTATTTACAATAATATGCTAATACCCTCCCTTAATGACTAAACTAGAAACAAGACCAATTTTATCTTTGAATTTTGTGAACTTGTCTATACCAAGTAGTTTGGTCATTATATCAACTGGGTTTACTATAGTGGGGTAGTAAAAGAGACTAATGTCTTCATTCATAACCAATGATCATATGTAATGATGATGAAACTCAATGTTTTTGGTCCTAGCATGGAATATTGGATTCTTCACCATCTTTAGAACACTCTGATTGTCACATAAAATTAGAGTACGCTTTGATGACTCAAACTGAAGATCCTCTAAGATTTTATTTATTCACATAGTTTTATAACCTATACTGAACATAGATTTATACTCTAATTTTGTTGAAGATAATACCACTATAGTTTTTATTTTGATATTCCATTAGGAAACCCTTTAACCAATAGTGAATACATACCCTATTGTAGATTCTCTTAAATCTACTGAACCTGCCCAATCAGTGTTAGAATATCTTGAAAGTTTAAAATCTAGACTTCTCATATAGTATGTGAAAGTCAAGAGTACCTTTGTCATATATTGATACCTAATTTATAGTTAACCAATATACTTCCTATGGTTTAGACATGAAGTGAGATAGAAAACTCACTACAAAATAAATATCCAGTCTAGCGGTAGTGAGGTAAGTGAGACTACCCACTAGCTGTTGATACACTTTTTTATTGATTGGAGGTGAAGCAAAGTCAGTTGAAATTTTAGCTCCAAATTCTATAGGTGTGTGAGTTAGATTACAATCCATCATTCTAAACCTTTTTAGCAATGATTTGGCATACTTATTCTATGACATGAACAAAACACAATCACATTTCGAAAAATCAATACCTAAATAATATTTAAATAGTCCTAAGTTTGTCATGTCAAAAGTAAAACAAATGTCAGCCTTCATCTACTGAATGAGATTATCACTACTCCCAGTGATGGCTATATCATCAACATATACAATGAGAACCAATATATCATCACTAGACACCTTTACATAGAGAGTTGGTTCAGAGTTAAACTTTTTGAAACTAGACTCCCTAAGGTATGTATCTATCTTCATAAATCAGGCTTGAGGATTCTACTTAAGCCCATACAAGGACTTGATCAAAATGTAAACAAGATGTTCCTTACTAGGAAACTAAAAACCCTATGGCTAAACCATGTAAACTTCCTCTTGTAGATCACCATTCAAGAAGGCACTCTTGACATCCATTTGGTGCAGCTACCATCCAAACGAAGTAGTAATAACAAAAATCAAATGAAAAGTTACCATCTTAGTAGTAGGAGCAAAAGTCTCATCATAGTCAATCCCTTCCTCTTGTGTATAACCTTTTACCACAATTATATCCTTATATTTATCCAAGGAACCATTTGCCTTACCCTTTAATTTATAAATCTATTTATAACCCATGGATTTCTTTCATGGTGAAAGATTTTCTAGCTCCCAAGTCTTATTTTTCATCAAGGAATCATAATCCTCTTGCATGGTTGATTCTCGCTCATGCTTCCTTGTGGCCTCTAAAAAATAATTAGGCTCAAATACATGTGAAATTGTAGTTTTAAAAGTGAAATCAACATGTTCACCTCTATTACCAAGCTGATTTCCTCATCTCAACTTTCTATCTTCCATACCTTGAAGATCTCCTTCCTTTAATGCTTCCATTATGGTAGTGTACCACTTTGGTTTCTTTGGTTATTCCTAATATGAAGGTGGAACCTCACAATGTACTATCAAAACCTCATAATGACCTACATCAATTCCCTCCCTAAAATGTGATTTCATTGATGAAATAAAATCTTACTTAACTTCCACACCACAACTTCTAATAGAATCAATAAAAGAAAACAATGACTCAATATCTAAAACTGTACCAATTGTTGTGAAGTATGTCATCTATCCATTTAATATGACATCTTTATTTACCACAACTTTGTTATTAGAAACATCAATTAATCTATAGGCCTTTGACTGCTCACCATATCCAAAAAAAATGCTTTGCTTTTGGCATCCAGGTTACTTGTCTTTTGATTAAGAATAATTACAAAAGCCACACAACCAAAACTTCAAAAATCACTTACATCTAGAGTTATACCTGACCAAGCCTCCTCTAGAGTCATATTATCTAATGCTTTTGTATAACTTATATTAAGTATGTAGACCAACCTATTCACTGCTTCTGCCTAATACTTATATGGGACATTTATACTTTGGACCATACAATGAGCCATATCCATCACTATCCTATTCCACCTTTCCACAACTCCATTTTGCTGTGGAGTGTAAAGGGTAGAATATTATCTGTGTATGCCTTCAGTGGCACAAAACTCTTTAAATTGCTTTGACATGAACTCACCCTTATTATCCATTCTACGATATTTCACTGGTCATCTCACATGTTTCTCAACCATAGATTTTCAAGATATGAAGTTAGAAAAGCGTCATATTTCTTCACTAGAAAGTATACCCACTTTTTCCTAGAGAAATAATTGACCAATAACAAAAAATCTTGAGATCCAACCAAGGTAGGTGTCTGCATTAGACCATACAAATCCATATGAACAATTTCTAACACTTCCTTAGCCCTCCAAGCTTTACTAACATCAAATGAATGTCTAGCTTGTTTTCCCAATTGATATCTAGTATATGCATGATGACTATCCCAAATATAAGGAATCCCATTAACCATCTTAGTCTTGCTCAATGTACTCAAATAATGGAAATTCAAATTCCCATATCTTTCATGCTAGAGTAAACTTGTGCTATCAACCACTGTAAGTGCACTTTCCTTTGCCCTTTATGGATCTGCAAGCTTATACAAGCCTTTTTCACCAATCCCAACAATAGTAATCTTATTATATTTGGTAGTGACTAAACATTGTTGTCTTTGAAACTTTACAAAAACCAAAGTTTCTAGTGATCTCACTAATGGTTTATTCATGTTTGGCACATACCTAACATTCTTAAATAAATACTAGATAGTACCATCAAATCTGATCTGAAAATTACCATATCCTTTCACAAAGTAAGTTATACCATCTACTAAAGATACATATTCATCACTACTATTATTTTTAAAAAAATCCACATACCAGTCCTTATGGCATGTATAATTGTGAGATGCCCCTAAATCAAAATACCAAGCTTGATCTACCACAAAATTATCATTGGAAGCCATGAAAGCAAAATCAAGAGATGATTCCTTGCCTTTACCTTTAGCTACATTCACATGATGAGCTTTCTTTCTAGGGTTAGCCATATCCTATTGTCTTTTCCTATAATCTTTCTTAAGGTGACTAGGTTGCTTACAGTAAAAATATTTCCACTTAGATCTCTTATTAGAACCACTTACTTATAAAGTTTTTGTCAGAGAACTAGTAGTTTTACCAAATTGCTTACCCTTTCCCTTGATGAAGAATGCACTCTCTATACAAGTAGATGTAGACAAAACTGTTTGCTCTTACTGTCTCTCCTTCTGCAATAAAAATGTGGATAACTTTTCAAAGTCCAAAGTCTGCATCTCAAAAATCATGTGCAAGGACTCCATAAATGACACAAATGAAGGTGAAAGATTCTACATAACCAGATTAATCAAATCTTGCTCATCAATAGGCTTCTGCAAAGTCGTCAACTGATCATTGATATCCTTGATCTACAAAAAAAACTCAAAAATAAATTGACCTTCCTGCATCTTAGTGGAAAACAACAAATTCCTCAAATACAATACCCTATGGCTTCAAAAAATTGATATTTTGAAGTTAGATTTTTCCATAGATCTGATGATATGGTCACATTTATGACCTTTAAGATTAGATTATATGCTACTGATATTTTTAACAACATAAGAGCCTCTTGATGATGTTTATCATAATCATCATACCCAGTGGTAGGCCTTTTCTCTTTATCGAACACCATTTGATCAAGATTTTGATATTTACATATTTTCAAAACTGTATGACTCCACAAACTAAAATTTTTGCTTGTTAATTTTTATGAATTTGGAAACAAGCGGTGTTGTAAACTAGCCATTTAACCTAGTTTTTCCAAAAAATGAATATATCAAAAAAAATATAATGAATTTACACAAAAT
This sequence comes from Torreya grandis, assembly GCA_037957365.1. Classification (NCBI taxonomy): domain Eukaryota; kingdom Viridiplantae; phylum Streptophyta; class Pinopsida; order Cupressales; family Taxaceae; genus Torreya; species Torreya grandis. Next base: position 469,500 of record JARHVA010001085.1, on the reverse strand, counting down.
TCCTCCTACCCATAGACTCAAATTATAAACTTGTTAATACCTTCAATTTTTAGTAAAAAACCCCACATCATTTGGGAAATTTTAAATTTTATATCTTTAAAAACACCAATAAATGGACAAAAAAAATTTCATCTAGAGATCTACAATTCCAATTTAAAAAATTCATTTTCTACCAACATCCAGATTACAAAAAATGGTGAAATTTTCACCTTCTAGAACTTTTTTGAGATATTTAGTCACCAGTAGGTCCCCAATAACCCTTATAAGCTAAAATTTTGAATTATTTCAATTAAAAAATTAAAAATAATTGAAATAATAAAAATTTAGATTAAAATTTTCATAAAAATAATCAACCAATCAAAAAATTAGCCTACCTATAAAACTTTAGATGTAAAGTCTAGGAGAAATACTCAACCAAATTAAATTCCATTAGTTCCTATCATCTCCTGTAGAAAAATAGAAATTTTTAGATCCCTAACTCACAAAAAATAGTGACTAAATAAAAATCTGGTCACTTTTCAAACTGAATGGAAATGACCACCTAGGAAAAATACAAATAGAGCTATGAGCCTCTTTTGTTGCCTCTTACCACTTTTCCTTTGTTGAGATAGGTCTCTTGATGCTTCTCTCCTGATTACTGGCTTTCTTGCTAGTCATAGGAAAAAAAACTCTCTTCATGGCTCTCCACCAAGTGCTTCATGCTCTTCCCTAATAAGACTACTCCTCTGTTTCTCCACATGTTCCCTCTCAAGCTTCCTACACCATAAGCTTTGGTACCATATTAGATTCAGTAAAGAGATTGAGAAATGTAATTAACTAGCATACTAAACTATACATGAGAGGCCTATTAAATAGACAAAAGAGCCACCTAAGAAAATAGGGGGTGAGAACAACCACAAGCATTAGGTAGCATAAAATATCTAAGCTCATAAAAATAAACTAACCTATTAACCCATGTGGTTAAAATAACTAACCAAGGTGCATATATAATATACCTTAGTCAATAACCTAAGGTATTTATAATAATATGCTAACACTGACTATTAATTGAGGTGGATCTATTTTTAGTTTTTCATTGGGCAGCTCAGAGATGGTGATAGAAGGTTTTTGAATCATTCTGCTTGATCTAAGTTGAATGTTTACAAACTCAATAACTTCTACACTCATAGTTTCTCCTTATTTATTTACATAAATAGGGGATGATGGTTTATTCTTAGAGTTAGAAATTGATTGAGCAAGAAATTGTGGCTAATTAACCTATTTTTTAGGTTAAATGATAAGGGGTGCCATCAAAGCTTGCTATGGCGAAAACCTTCTTTGTGGGTTAAACTATGGATTGGAATTCTAATGTGTATTTCCTATGGTTGTGACTATGGTTGGGGCATCCATGGTTGTTGAGACATCATCCAAGGTTAAGGCATCATATATTCTTAATTGGTCCATGGTGAATGTGCTTATCCCTACATAGGTTGAGGTACCTGAGTAATCTAAGGTGTCATCCATGGATTAATTGGTTTCCTTGGACCAAATTGACCTTGGATCTAGGTTTGTGGAAATGGATTCTATATTTGAATGTAATTCAAGTCTTCTATAGGTTGTGTATTCTATTTTAATTGAGTTTTTGAAATAAGGAGATGAGTGAAATGGGTTGTGACATGGTCTTTACCATCACATATCCCACATATCTCTATTTTATCTTGAGGACATTATCTGAGAGCATGTTTTAACCTACACTTTAGGTAATAATTAGCTAAGGGTTCTATGGTAGAATTGGATTTGGACTGAAGGCCATCCAATGTAGTGTTCAATTAGATCAAAATGTCAGTTTTAAAATTATCAAACTCCTCCATTAATTAACTAACTTCATTAGACTTACCTAGTTTTTCTTTCTAGATGCTTAGTTTTATCCTAGAGTAGTTAGTGCATAAGTCTAAAATCTAGTGAAATGTTAACTTTACAATGTCTCCTCTATCCATCAAGTTTAGAGCATCTCTAGAGTCATTATATGGTATTTTAAGGAAGACCATCTTAATTACTTATTCTATAAGTGGATAACCACTGTGTTTGTGAGAAAATGTGAACCTATCCAGATAATCCTTTAAAGTTTCATCCTCATTCTATTTAATCTTAAGGAATTCCTCTTTACTATCTTTTACTCTACAATGGTCTTGATATTTATCAAAAAAATACAATTTTTATGTCTCTTTATTTTCTAATAGAGTCACCTATAAGGCCCATGAACCACCTCATGGGTACCTCCTTAAGTGTATAAGGGAATAGTTTGAGTTTATGATTATCAATTATATAATCATAGGTCTAGCATAACACCTTAAACTCAAACATGAAATGATCTAGATCTTTTAAGGATTTTCCCCTAAAAATGGGCAAATTTGAAGGTAGAATGTTTTTGATAGAGGTTTGATCTACTGGATCTATGACTATAGGAAAGGAAAAGGTTCTATCCTATTGAGGCATCTTATTCCCTTTAGGATTTTCCATGTTTCCTTGATTATCATCCATGGTTTCTTTTTCTTCTTCCCAACCTTCATCAAAGATCCAATTTATTGCTTGCTATTGGTCTTGTAGAGATTGTGGTCCAGGACCTACTATTCTAGATAGAGGGTCCTTAGGGTTAATTCTTCCAATGAGAGAAGATCTCCCAAATGTGATTCTTTCTATAGGGTCTATTTGTGAGGATGACCCTAATTATAGAAAAAAATCAAAAGAATTATCTAAGCATGATTTAAGTGTTCTTATCACACTTTTGGATCTCTTATTCAAATATTTTGTTCTTTCCTCCTCTGGTCTTAACTCAGGATCTTTGGAGATGAACCGTCCTTTGGCATCTATAGATCAGTTCATAAATCTAAAGAATTTTTTATTTTTTATTTTTTATATATTTATTAAATGTTTTTGTTGTTTTAATATATAATATTAAGGGTTACCTTACTGACACCTAATTATCCCCAACAATGGTGTCAAAAATGATAGGTTTCATCCATCCCTTCATTTAACCAATTTTTGTTGTTGATGTCATTCAAACTAGGGGTGATGTTTAAAGCTATTTGCAGTAAGGTTTATGGTTGTAGGCTTACATGAATGGTTTGGGGGGTTGTTGATCTTCTGAGTGTCTTATTTTAATCTAATCTAATCTATAAAATACTTGCTTATGCAATAAAGAAGAACACATATAAAATTAAAACACTTTGTGTTGGAAATGAAAGTAATCTAACTTGCTGAAATAAAACACACTACTAAAAGGTAAGCACATTGCTAAAAGGAAAACACACTGGTCAAAGGTAAACACACTACTTAAAAAATTGAATTTAATTTGAAAACTAGAGGTAATTATGATAGGTTCTAAGAATTAACAAACTTATAATTACTAAAACTATAAACACATTAAAAATGTAAAATACAATATAAACACATTCTTGATTCCTAAGGAGAGTGGGCTCTTGCTCACCTTGGGAATAGGAATGTAAATAAACTTAGTACTTATAAATTTTAGACATTTTTATTAATTGATCAAGGTGAAATAAATGAATGTGGATGCAACTTTTATTACTGTATCAAATTATCAACTAAATAATTCAACAACTCAACAACTACATTCTAAGACACAGATCTTCCTATATACAATGCTACAAATATAAACCCCTATATCTCAGTAATTAATCCTCTTCTAACAAGAGAACTCTTCCTAATTCCAATGTAGGTTAAGATAAATTATTGATGATTACAATAGAAAAAACCACACATTGCTGAAGAAAGGTGTGAATCACTATATCCACTAAGAATCTACTAAGAATACCATCTTAGACTATTAGATTAATTGTCTATAAAATACTATTCATATATATACAATAATTAAAATATAATAAATCTATTTATAGATTTCTATTTATAGTAATAATATAAATAGAAATTGACCAAAATGTTCTTTAGACATTTTTTAAAAAAGAGGAAAATATCTATTGTCAATACTAAAAGTTTAGAATCTAGACTAGGAGATTTCATAACAACTATGACATAGTCCATAGCTCTATCTATGTAATTCTGGTAGAGTCTATAGTGACATGCTTTATGGGTCTTCAGTACTCAAAGAGTTCATATTAATGCCATAATACTAGTAGAGATGATGGAATGCTTTAGTAGAGGTTGTAAGGTTATCTAAATGAGTCGGTAGCTACGTCTAATTGAGTCTATAATTACTAGGTGAGTCTACAATTGTAGACTGGGTGAGTCCATATCTATTGGTTGAGTTCATAGATGGGTCTAAAATGGACTGGGTGAGTCTATAGCTTACCAGATGAGTCTCTATCTTTTTGGATAGATCAAAATCCTCCATGTAGGTTACCTCATGAGAAGTAAAAGATCATACAAAAGGTCTTTATTCTCTAAATACTACTGTATTGTCTGTATGCACACAAAATTGAGAAACTAAACATGCAAAGAGTTAGAATAAGGTGATATAATCATCAACTTATACTTTAGTTGCACAAATAAAGATATAAAATATATTTCCTACATTAATATTAAATATAAGCCTAATATCCTTGTAATGTTCAATCTAGAGGAGAGGTAATTGAGTAAAGATGAAGGAAATTGATGGTAAAAATGAATCATATTTTGGACTCATCAATAAGTTTTAACATACAAGATGAAATTAATATTTTATCCCTAATATTAGTTGAAGAATCATACCAATTTGAAACTAAAGTAGAGGAAAAAATATCTAGAAATCAAACACAACATTCTAGGGGAAGAGACAGAAATTTTAGAGGTAGAGGACAACATGGTGATAGAAGTTAATTATAGATCCACAATGAGGAAACAATCAAATCTTAAGTTCAAAGTCAAATTTCAAGAGGAGCCAACTCATTCAGAGGTAGAAGGCCATATGCAAGAGGCAAAGGAAGAGGATTTTATGGCAAGTGTTTTAGGTGTAATAAATATGTAGGCCATAGATCATATGAGTGCCTTGAGAATCCACAAATAAGTCATGTTAGGACTAAAGGAAGTAATTAAATTTCTTAAGATAAATATTACAGTGTGTGATCACCATCACATGTGGATGAACCTAAAGTAGGAGAGTCTTTGCTGATGAAAAGAGTATTGCTCAAGCCAAAAAAGGAGGTGAAGGAACCAGCTTAAAGGAAAACCTTATTCAGAACCGCATCCAAATACAAAGGTAAGTGCTGCAAAGTGATAATTGATAATTATAGTATAGATAATTTAGTTTCTTCTAAGATGGTTGAAAAACTAGGATTGAAGATAGTAATACATTCTACACCCTATAAAGTGTCATGGATTCAAAAGAGGCATCTAGTATTGGTCAATGAACAATACAAGGTTAAGTTTTAGATAAGAAGTTATAAAATCAAGTGTTATGTGACATCATGCTCATAAATGTATGCCTTGTCTTATTGGGTATACCTTAGCAATTTGACAAGAGAGACATACATGATGGAAAAATTAATACATATACTTTTGATAGATATAGTAAGAATCATATGTTAATACCATTGAGAGATGATAATGTAGAAGTAGAAGATAGTACTAAGGTATTACTAGTAAGTGGAAAAGAGTTCTTACAACTAATCAAAGAAGAAGTAGGTTTTACACTAGTTTCAAATCCTAAGATAGTTATCATAGCCACTAAACTGATTCATATACCTTTAGAGATTCAAAATTTGCTAAATGAATTTGTTGATATAGTAGTGGATGAGTTATCTAATGAATTTTCACCTATGAGAAGCATACGCTACCACATAGAATTCATTCTAGGAGCTAGTATATGAAAGAAGGCAACTTAAAAAATGACACCAAAAGAGATTGAGGAGATAAAAAGACAAGTTTAGGAGTTTTTAGACAAAGATCTGATTAGAGAGAGAGTTTAAGTCCATGTGTTGTAATAACAATCTTAACCCCTGAGAACGATGGAGGATGAAAAATGTGCATAGACTCTAAAAATATAAACAAGATCACTATCATGTACATATTTCTATTACCAATGATTGATGATCTCATGGATTGTTGAAGTGGGGAAAAGTATTTTTTCAAAGATATACTTGAAGAGTGGTTACCATTAGATTAGAATGAAAGAGGGAGATGAGTAGAATCCAACTTTTAAGACTAATGATGGAATGTATGAATGGCTGATGATGCCATTTGGGTTGACCAACATTCCAAGTACCTTTATAAGGCTCATAAATGAGGTCATAAAGGCCTTTAGAGGTAAAGTTTTCATTATTTACTTAGATGGTATCATAATTTATAATTAGTCAAAAGAGGAACACATTAAGTATCTTAGAATGGTTTTAAACAAGTTGCAAGAAGATAAATTATTAATCAATCTAAATAAGTACACCTTCATGCAGATAAAGTTAGTTTATTTAGGATGTTTCATTTCCAAATATGGATTAAATATGGAAAAAGATAAGGTCAAATCCATAATAAAATGGCCTACTCTAAGGAGTGTTTTTGAGGTAAGGATCTTTCATGGTTTGGTTAGCTTTTATAGAAAGTTCATTAGGAAATTTAGTGGAATTTATGCTCCAATAGTTGAAACCATTAAAAGGAACAAAAAAAATTTTAGTGGACATATTCAACTGATAATTTTTTTTAGATTTTAAATAAAAATATCACAAAGCAACCTATTATAGCTTTATCTAACTTTAACAAGCTTTTCCAAGTAGAATGTGGTGATAGTTGGCTTGCAATAGGAGATATTTTGAGTCAAGAGGGAAGGCCTATTGCCTATTTCAGTGAGACACTTAATGAAAAAAATAATAAATACTCAACATGTGATCAGGAGTTCTATGCCATTGTCCAAGCCTTGAAGAAATGGAGGCATTACTTGTTGCCTAAAGAGTTTGCAATTTATATAAATAACCATGCCTTGTAATTAATTAATAGTCAAACTAAATTTAGTCAAATACATATGAAATTGATTGGGTTTTTTCAAAACTTTTATATTTTTCTCAATCATAAGAGTGGACAAGTTAATAAGGTAATAAATGTATTAAGTAGAAAAAATCTGCTTGTGTATGAGTCTCAAGTGAATGTTTTAGGGTTTGAATCATTGAAAGACTTGTATAAGGAAGATATTGATGTCAAAGAGGCCTATGAAGCTTGTGAGAATCCTATAAGCATAGATAAGAGTTCATGGATGGAATATATGACACAATAAGGATTTTTATTTAGAGGCATTTAGTTATGCATACCTAAAATATCCATGAGAAAATTTGTTTTAAAGGAAAAACATAGTGGTAGCTTAGTAGGAATTTTGGTCAAACAAAGACACTTGATCAATTGAGTGTACATTACTATTAGATAAGGATGCAAGCTAATGTGTATAAGTTTATGGAAAGATGTATAATTTTTCAACATGCCAAAGGGAAAATTTAGAATATAAGCCTATATCAGCCATTACCTATTCCAAATAGGCCCCAAGATTCAATAAGCATGGAATTTATACTTGGGCTGCCAAGGACACAAACAGGTAACAAATCCATATTTGTTATGTTAGATAGGTTTTATAAAATGGCATGATTAATATCTTGTAATAAAACAAGTGATGCCATCAATATTTCAAACTTTTTATTTAAAGAGGTAGTAAGATTACATGGGCTTCCTAGAAGTATTGTGTCTAATACGGATACAAAATTTGTGGGGAAGTTTTAGAGAGCACTTTGAAAAAAATTGGGGACTACCTTGAGTTTTGGTTTAACTTAACATCCCTAAACTAATGGTTAACTAAAGTTGTCAACATGATTCTAGGATACATACTCAGATGTTTGGTAAGTGATCATCCAAAATAATGGGATCAAGTATTATCTCAGGCATAATTTGCATACAATAATTCTTAAAATAGAAGTACAAATTACAAACCATTCCAAATTATGTATGGAATCAATCCAAGAGGAGTTTATGAGTTGAGATAATTTGGAAAATAAGAGAAAAGAAGTGTTGAAGATGAATATTTTGCCACAACTATGCAAGAGTTTCATGAACAGGTCAAATAATAGTTGGAGTTGAGCATAGGTTAATATAAAAGGAGTGTTGATATGAAAATAAAAGAAGTAAATTTTGAGATAGGTGATTTAGTGATAACACATATTAGGAAAGAGAGATTTTTTAGAGGTTAAATAATTGAGAGGGGAGGGGGGTTGAATCAATGAGCCCAGATAATCCAATTTCAATTTCATACCTTTCAAAACTCTTAATCAATTAACACAAGCATTCATGAAGCATACACATCATTCATAACAATGAACAAGATAGATAATGCAAGATCAAGCACATAACACATAACATATGTGGGAAACCCTCTTGGGGGAGAAACTCACTAGAACCTATAATTGAACTACTATCCTATAATAATAAGATCCAAATTAGAATAGCTATAATTGATCAAGGAACTACCATCCCTTATTTAGTGAGACTACAATACCATGAGGTGCTACCACACATGTCTAGATGAGTTGCCACACCAACTATACCTTTATATATTTTCACCTTGAAAGGAGGTTACAACCCCCTAGATTTTTATATGACATAACATCTATGAACACATCCACCTTTGAACTTGATGTCTTCAACATTGATGATGGACCTCTGATTATCACTCTTCACCTTCATTCATACTCAATCTACAAGAGCACTATTTTGAAAATAGCATTATAACTTACAAGTCATCCATATAGTCCTTAGTCTATTTTTATCTTCAAATCATCCATTGGGAACCCAAACTTTCCTTTGATTCACAACACTATGTTCTCAAATGCAAATTCCACACACACATCTCTCAAATCTAGAAATCACCAACTTTGATTTCAATATTTATAGAGCATTCATGATCATCACCATATTGGTCAACAAATAGGCATTAATTAACCCTTAATTCATTTATCTCATTGAGACACAACTCAATACCATCCACATAGGTCAGCCATAGCACTCATGGGTCACCCTTAAGCGGCTACAACTTTCAATTAGGCTCTTGTAGCTCTTATATGTCTCATACAGACCTATTTACCCATTTAACACATCATAAAACAAAGAAAAGAACACATGACCACTTAAAAAGGCATAGTTCCACTTTACATGACCCTTTTTTCATTCTCAAATGCTTATAGTCATCATTTCACTCTTCTGTGTAAGCTCAAATAACTCAAACATTAGCCCTGCTCATAAAGACACCATGAATGAACACATAGTCAACTTATTAAGCATTTTTCATAATCAATATAAATTGATCACACTTAAAAAAAACCATAAATATGATCTTCATGGAGTCTATAAAAATATCCAATAGGTAGGTCATCATGAAACATCAAAATAGTAACAACACAAGATCAATTATCCTTCTCGGGTCACTTGTATAACAAACATAAAAACATAATCAAATTTAAACATTCATAAATTTGACTATATACACTTTCAAAACTTTAAATTTATATTTTAAGATGCACCTTGGAGTCCTATATAAATTATATTTTAACACCATGAGTAAATTTTGCATAGATTGAAAGATATGTCCCAAAAACCACACACTGGTCATTCATTTGTTATATTCAAATATTTGAATTCAAACAGTCACAGTCACAGTCATAGTTGTCCTCACTAATTAGATAAATCATGCATAATTGATATTATTCAAACTTTAACTCAGATTATATGACTACCTAAATGTTAAAATTCAAACACTTGGCCTCATCTTGTGCAATCTTGTAATCTTGATCACACACGCTCTATTGATCTCTTTGAGATTGTCCTTGTTTTAACAATGCTAGACAACTATCACTTTGACCTATTGAATTTAATACACATCATTAATATTGATTATTATAAAAACCTAATCACCATTGATCCTTGGAAGAATCTTGGTCTTTATCTCTTCTCAAATTTAAACATTAAACACTTGGCACCATCTCGTTGTATCTTGACATCTTGGAATGAACACGCTCTATCAATCCTTTTGTAAGGAGCTTGATATTTAAATTCATTAACCATTAAACACCTTAAAATAATTTATCTCAATAAAAATCATTAGATAAATATTTAATTATCATCTCTGAATCATTATATCTTGATTTGGTCCTGATCTTTAACATCATGCAAAATAGACTACATATGGGGACCATTGCTATCTGCCTGGAAGGCCAACTTTTGACCTCAATAAATTTTGTTGTGCTTAGACACATGATGTAAAATTTAGACCATATGATATTATCACATAGGATAATATAAAAATGTGTAAAACTACTCCTAAAATATTCACACATGAGAGATATAACTCCATTAATCTGTTCACTCAGATTTCTTTTGCCACAGAGCCAACTATGTCAAGGATTGCCTGAAAGACCAAATTTACACATGCATAAATTTTGACATGCTTCATCACATGAAATAAAATTTATCACATATTAACTAATAAAAAAAATGAACAAATCCATATGATCAAATTATCTTGAAACATCCACATGTGTGATATATGCCATCACTAAACTGCTTACTCAACTCTTTCTCACCTCATGTAAATTTGGTGAAGTATGGGAAAACATTGTCAAACTACCTGGGAGCCCAACTTTGCACTTACATATATTTTTTCAAGATTAGTTTTAGGACCTGAGATTTAGCACAAATTATCTAGGCATAAATGTGATCATAATCATATGACCAAATCCCCTTGACTCATCCACATGTGGCAATAGTGATGTCAACAAACTGCCTATTCAAATTTTTCTGCCATTGAACCCAAAAGGTCTAGATGAAAATGATGATAAATAAGATGAAATCCAATCATGTAAATAATCACTTAAAGAATATAAAACCTCTTATATTACCCTTTTTACATTATCAATACTCGATACTCATCCTTGAACATCTCTATCCATGTCAAAATTGAAGATCAACCAAGCCTCCTTCAAGCACACTAGGATAAACACATTGCACACTTTGTCATTGTCACTTAGACTATGCAGGCACTTCATCCACTCACCAAAAAACCTCCATGACATCACCATAACATCATTTAAAAATCTCTAATAATCTCCCCCTTTATCATTGATGTCAACACCTAATAATATATAACTCATCTTTCTTCTCTCTCTTCAAACACTCTCAAAATAGGAAATTTCTCCCCCTTTGACACAATGACAAGTTGGGTACCAACTAATCCTAAGGACCTAAATATTTTACCAACAAGATAGGACCACCTAAAAAATATGATATAAACTCCCCCTTATATTGAGCCTACCTCTTCTTGCCTTGACAAGTTCCTCTTACTCGATGCCAACACTCTCTTCAACCAAGAATTACAACCAATGAAGAAATAACACAAAAAAAGACTAAAATATGATGTAACTCACCAATAAACATATGAGAGGGACTCCCCCTAATATTTTTGAGCAATTTCACCTTTTGAACATATTCAGATCTCCATACACTATGAAGAACCACCATACATACTTACTAGCATTCTCTTAAACCACCTCAAGGACCACCAATAGAACTTCATGCCACTCACAAAATAGAAGACATGAACTAAACCAACTTGATAACTCAATTTCAAATACACATACCTTGATATTTTGGATAAATTGAGAAAAATCACTCTTCTTCTCACTAGGTCTGTCTAGTCTCCTTGTAGCCCTATCTAAAACTTATAGAGCCCATAACTTTCTTTAGACACAAATTTAAGATCTAAAAAATTATATCTAGAGAATTATAATATGCTTCCTTAAGAACACCAATTTGAATTACATATATCATTCTCTAAAACATACTTCCCTCATAAACCAACTTGTCAATTAGGCCTCTATTTTGATAAAAACATGAATAACTTGAAAAAGACAAACCTTGCAATCTATGTGAATCTTAATTTGAAAACCCATTTGGCCCATTCAGCCTATTAAGAAGCCTCATACCTTAACTCATAAGGAAAACCACTTTTCTAGCATAGCCCAAAACCTAGAATCTCAAAACAAATAGAGTTAACAAACCTCCTTCTCGTCAATGTACACCTTTGAAACTTATTGTACACCTAGAGACACCCATCACTCACTTTAAGACCAAGATTTGAGATTCCACACCTTTGGGAACCCATACATACTATAATCCTTTTTAGGACCTGCATACTCTTAAGCACAAATTGGGAAAACTAAGAGAAAACAAAAATCTCTAATTTGACTTCAACATACCTTCAGACAACAAAAATCACTTCGAGCACACTAGAATAAGGTCAACAGTCCTTTCTATATAAAAAGATCATCTTGATAAATCACAAATCCTCTTTTGCCACCTAGAAACCTTCAATTTGACCCTACAGACTGCTCCAACTAAAAAACACTCATCTCTAGCCTTTTAGGACCATCTAAAGAACACCACAACAACACTTGCTTCTTCATTGAAAGGAGTCTCTTAAGAAGCATAGACAAAGACATCCTTTGTACCAAAATATTCTAAAACAAAGTGAAGTCAAGAGTGGCCCATATCTCCTCAGTAACCATTGGAATCCTCTTATAACTATAATATTTCTTGATTTTTTTCTTCTTCTTTTCAGTCTGAACTATGAAAACTAGTTCATTTTATAAATTACTCTCCTTCTTTTCTAAGATTAGATTGACAAAACATGGAGACAACATAGATTCATGACATACCTTTTCATATGGAGAATCTTCCTTGCATCTTGGAACCTTATCACTAGGCACTAATAATTGATTTTTTTTGCATGATACATGCTCAATAATGGTAGAATGTTCATTTGGATCCATACATACCGCTTCAACTAGCACCTTGGTCTTCTCTTTGAGTTTGGTCTCTTTATTCACAACATGAGCAAAAAATGAGAGCCCTTGGCACTCTTCAAATTCTAAATCATTCTCTACCATAAAAAATAGATTACTTAGAATTTTAATCTCATCATGACTTATACTTACCACCTTTAGCTTTCATGAGTTGACTTGTCTTCTTCTTTGCACTCTAGGAGCCTGATTGAACTCAGTTTGACTTGATGACCTTTGCTTGTAGAATCTAACAATGTGACCAATCTTCTCACAGTTGTATCAAACAATACTTATTGATGGAATCATAGTTTGTCTTACCTTGTTTAGATAGAAACTTACAAGGTGTCCTATGTCATGAAAAATGAAACAACCTCCTCTTTTGGGAGAGAACTCACCTTGTATAACCTTATGTGGAAAATGATTTGCAAAGTTTCCCACATCAAGATAGTTGAAGAAATTGGCTTTGTTCACACCTTTTGACTGATAGTCTCCATCATATTTCCATACAAACTCATTTCTAATAGGTCTCTTGCATTCTCTAGCTTTATGCCCAAATTGATTACATGTGTAACAATAACCATTAAAACTTTCATAACTCATGGAATTTGGCTGTTTGATCTAATTTATCTTCATTCTACCATGACCTTCATTCCTTATCTGATGATTTGTATTCAAAGTATTTTTTTCCTTGTTCACATTAGTCTTCATCTTGTCTTGAGTTACATTCTTTTGTTCTTCTTCATATCCAAGACCAATCTTATCACTAGAATGCTTTTGACCACTCATAATATTATGTAGATCACTTGAGCTCTTTTCAAATCTCATAAATGACTCAACCTTACTAGATGTCTTCTCTAACTTAGATTTCAATGACTCATTTTCAATTACATACCTTGAACATTCATCTTCTTTAACTTTTAGGCTTGTAGATAGGATTTATAATTGATAAATGAGATGTTTGACCATATCTTCATGCTCCTTGGTGTCTTAATTCATTCTTGATTCATACACATTGAATTTCTCCTCATAGTCTTTGAATTAAGACTTCATCTTATTGTTAATCTTCTTCTCAATCTTTAGTTCTTCAAAAGTATTTGTCAATGCAGTCTCATAGTCCACCTCATCTTCATCATCATTTGAATCACTCCAAGTAGACTCCTTTTGATGTAAGCAATTTTATTATTCAACCATGAAAATGGATTCATATTCAATAGGATCATCATCTTCATGATCACACTTTAAGTCATTATCTTCACTCTCATCTGATGAGCTATAATATTTATTGGTGTAGAGACTGTTCTTATTCTTATAGAACTTCTTGTTGTCATACTTTCTGAAACCTTTCTTCTTCTTATCAGACTTGTATGTCTTTTTGTCTTCATCTTGGTCTTTATCATGCTTATGAGGGCACTTTATATCAAAATGTTCTATCTCTCCATAATTGAAGCATTTAAAGGGTAGTGTACCCTTATACTTGTTTGAACCTATTTTCAATTTCCTTGTAAACAAAGCAATCATTTCATCCTCATCAATATAAAAAATGTCATCCTCCTTGGGTTTATTACCTTGGAAAATATTCTTAGGATTCATCTCTATCTTGAATGTTTCTTCCTTCTTCGGTGGTATATCATCATTCTTCCTCATCTCATATGCAGTAAGGATGCCATGCAATTCATCCAACTTCAGCTAAGTAAGATCATGCCTTTCTTCTACAACATATACTTTAAGATAAAATTTGAGAGAGAGGGACCTTAATACATTTTTAACTATGGTATCCTCTTCAAGGTTCTCTCCAAGAACTCTGTGATGTTCACAATCTCATCAACTCTCTACAAAAAGGATTTCACAAAATCTTCTTCCTTCATCTTGAGACTTTCAAATTGATTTTTGTGAGTTTGTAACTTAGCAATATTGACATTTGAATCTCCTTCATAAATGATCTAAATTTTATCCCATATATTTTTATAAAATTTACAATGGATTACCTTTGTGAACTCAGTCTTTGTAAGACCACAAGTGATGGCATTCATTAATTTATAATGATTCTCAAACAACTTCTTGTCTGCAGTACTAGATAGAGGAGTAGTAGGAACAACATAACCATACACAATAGATTTCCATACATCAAACCCTAGGGACATGATGTATATCCTCATCCTTACACTCCAAAAAATCATAATTAGATCTATTGAACATCAGTGCTTGCTTAGTAAAGAGACCTCCTTGATGACTACCCATATTGTACATTGGATCACCTTAAAGCTATCAAGACTTTACCAAAGGACCTAATCTGATACCAATTGTTAAAATTATAATAAATAAGAGGGGGGTGAATCAGTGAGCCTAGATAATCCAACTTAAATTTCAAATTTTTCAAAACTCTTAATCAATTACCACAAGCATTCATGAAACATACACATTATTCATAACAATGAACAAGATAGACAATGCAAGATCAAGCACATAACACATGACATATGTGGTAAACCCTCTTGGGGGAGAAAACCCATTAGAACCTATAATTAGAATACTATCCTATAATAACAAGATCCAAATTAGACTAGATACAATTGATCAAGGAACTACCATCCCTTATTTAGTGAGACTATAATCTTACAAGGGGCTACCACACCTGTCTAGCCGAGTTGCTACAAAAACTAGACATTTAACAAGTTTAACCTTGTAAGGAGGCTAAAAACCCTAGATGTTGAGGTACCATAACAAAATCTATGAACACATACACCGTTGAACTTGATGTCTTCAACACCTGATGATGGACCTCTATTATCACTCTTCACCTTCACTTATACTCAATCTGCAACAACACTATTATGCTAATAAAATTATGATCTATAGGTCATACATATAATACTAAATCTATTATTATATTCAAATCATATATTGGGAAACCACCTTTTCCTTCACTTTACAACACTATGTTCTCAAATGCAAATTCCACACACACATCTCTCAAATCTAGAAATCACCAAATTTGATTTAACTATTTATAGAGCATTCATGATCATCACCATCTTGGTCAGATAATAGGCATGAATTAACCCTTAAGGCATATATATCTCAATACATAACTCAATACCATCCATATAGTTCAACCATAGCACTCATGGGTCACTGTTAAGCAGCTATACCTTTCAATTAGGCCCTTGTAGCTCTTATAGGTCTCATGGAGACCTATTCACCCATTTAACATATCATTGAGAAAAAAAAAGAACATAAGACCAATTAAAAATGCATATGTCCACTCCAAATGACCCCTTTATCATTATCAAATGCTTATAGTCATCATTACACTCTTCTATGCAAGCTCAAATAACTCAAACATTACCCTTTTCTATAAGGACACCATGAACGAACACATAGTCAACTTATTAACATTTTTCATACTCAAGATAGATTTATCACACCTCCAAAAACCATATAAATTATCCTCATGGAGTCTAAAATAATTTCCAATATTTAAGTCATCATGAAACATCAAAATAGCAACAACACAAGCTCAATTATCCTTCTTGGGTTACTTGTAGAATAAACACAAAAACACAGTCAGCTTTGAATGTTCATAACTTTGAATATACACATTTTCAAACCTTTAAATTTATATTTACATATTCAACTTGGATTCCTCTATAAATTTTCTTTTTACACATGAGAAAATTATGCATAGATCAAATGATATGGCCCAAAAACTAGACATTGGTCATTCTTTTATAAAACTCAAATATTTAAATTCAAACGGTCATAGTTAAACATCAAAACACCATGTACTCATCTCATGTCCTCATTACTTATATTAATCATACACCAATGATCTTGTTCAAACTTTAACTCAAAGTCCATCACTACCCAAATGTTAAACTTCGAACACTTGGCCTCATCTCATGTAATCTTGAATTCTTGATCACACATGCTCCATCGATCTCTTGGAGATTGTCCTTGTTTTAAAAATGCTAGACAAATATCACTTTGACCTCTTGAATTTAATATTCACCATTGGCACACCATATAAATGATTTGGTAGATTTAAAAAAGGTTGGCATATAAATTAAGAACATAGAGAACATTTTCAAATGTACATTCCTGCATTTTAACTGATCCTTTTCCAAAAACTTCCACTAATGTATCATATCCTATGAGAATGTGAGGTAATAAACAAGGTTTCAAAGAAAAAAAATGTTCTCGATCAAAACCCATATGATGTATAGCCCCAGAGTCAAGTATCCATTGCTATGAATATTTATCTATTATGACAAGTGATTATCATTTTCATTTATTTGATGTTGAATAATTAGGAGTTGATTCCTTTGTGTAGGATGATGATAAATTTATGCAATTTTTCTTCATAAGATGTTTCAACTCATTAATTTTCTTGGCATGACATTTATGATCATTATGACCAAGTTTATTGAAGTATGAACATGTTGGTCACTCCTTCTAGAAATCCCTTTTCTTGAAAGAAGATTTAGACTTTGTCAGTGCAAGATGCGATGAATTTGTAAGATATTTTTGTGGCTTGTACATTAGTTACTTCAACTATTCAAAATATTTTTGTATGTTTAGAATGACTTGCCACTAATGCTTATGACTTTTATGGCTTTTGGATTCTCATAGTGATCAACTTGGCTTGTTTGAGCATTAACATTTATAAAAATAACTCAAAAGAAGGCATGATATAGGCATTGCCTACAATCAGCTGATAAGTTTGGAAGCTGAAAACAAATGTTGCATATTCAAAAGGTAGTTTTCATAACACATTAAAGACTAATTATACACCCTTATTTACAATACCATATTATTTTAGTTGTGCTCTAAGTTCATTCACTTTAGTTAAATAATCTTGGATGTTGTTAAAACTAGATAGATCTATATTAGTGAGTTCATTGTCAATTTGATATACATTATAATCTCATCAGTTTTATCATACAAGTTTTAAAATATATCCCAAGCCTCCTTAGGTGATTTACATTACTCAATGTGAAAAAAAATATCAGGGGAAATAAAAGTGCATAAGTAACCAAATGTTTTAGTGTGATCAATTTGCCACACTATTTTTTCCATAGCATTCATGGTTTCTAAAAATATTCCTTCGATGTAGTGCATGTATTATTTAACCATTAACACAATCCATGCATGTGATTTACATGATGTGTAGTTATATGGAGTTAAGAGAAGAAATTTTTGATTACCCATTACAAATTTAAAATTTTGGATTACCCATTGTAAAGTTACAAGTGTAGAATATAAAACACACAGAGTTGACACAATCATATAATGCACCCCCTGAAAAAATCACTCAATGAAGAAACACCCCAATAAATGATTTTGGCACTTTATATTTAGTGTGGTTATAATGTCCACTTATAGAAACAAAAAATTAGTTATAGTTTTACTATGTTATAATTGAAATTTGTAGAGAAACCATGCACCAAGAGCATAAACTATCTACACCACTGTATAAAGCATGGAAAACTAGTGAATTTCAATAAAAATTGCTTATGAATTAGAGGTTGAGAGCCCAATATATCTGCCAGTGAAAGTGAACTATAAATCCATGACATGTGATGGAGAGGAGGTTTGACTGGTCAAAGTGATACCATAAAAATTAGTGAAACTGTTGCCAAATTTAGAGAGCCACCACAATTATCTATTGTTGTCTTGTTTAGTGATCCCACCAATTATAGAAAAAATTATGTTAAGTTTAGAGGAATGGATGCCAAATGTAGTTGTCAGAAATGTTATCTAGAATCTTTGTCTAAGATCAAAATTTAGTTTTTTTTGAAGATGATCAAATTTGACAAAATGGAGGAGATCAAATATTAATTTTTGTTTTTTGAGTTTTTTTAAAACTCAAATTTTGACTTCTTATTTGCACACTAATTTTGACCAAAATGTGTTGGTCATATATTTGACTATTTTTTTTTTTGTTGAATATAAAAACCATATAATTTTGTTAAATGAATTGATTCAAGGCTGAATGGATTTGAAGGATCTAATTTTTTATTCAACAAAAAGATTCAAGATGGAGTTCAAGCAAAGTTTGATCAAGATGAAGGGTATTTCAAACTATCCAACTCATAAAAAATCTTCTAAAAATATGTACCATCACTAATTTTACATGAAACAATTCTCACTCAATTTTAGACATAACTATAAATTTTTTTTTGTTTCTATGTGCTTATTTTAAGCTTTCTATATTAGTTTGAATTTTTAATTTTTATTGAGAGACGAAAAAGTTATTGCAGTTTTACTAAACTTGCATAAATCTGAAATAACATTTTTTAAAACTATGATTTCTCTCTTTTTTGATTTTAGTTAAAAAAGAAAAATATTACCATGAGGTTTTATTTTTGTTAAAAAAGAATAAAAATATTACAATAAGATTGGTATGAAAACTAGATCTATTTTAGCTTTTACAAACTTAGAATCAAAATGGATACTTGATAGCCATAAAAAAACTATTTTATATAGAAAACAACCATATATATATTTTTAGGATAAATGGAAAAAAGATAATTAAAAATATTTAAAAAATAAAAATAAAAATTTAGACCTGTAATAAAACTTACACTGAGCTTGCTGTTAATGACTTTTCTTATAGTGGATCATATAGATTCCTATTACTGAATATGAACAAATGATGCATATAAAGCAATCATGAGAGCATGCATAGAAAATTATCAATGTATAGGTTCATATTGTAAATATTTTCTCATATAAATGATGCTTTTAAATTTTTTTTCCAAATCTAGCCTCTAATATCCAACTGGGATGAATGATGAGGAGTTATTGAATGTCTCAGATGCCTTGGATGCAAATGTGTACTCGGATTTAATCCTAAAATATATAGAACATTCATACAAAAGGGAAACTCAAGGAAGAACCCCCTTCACTCCCACCCCCCCCCCCCCCCCCGACTAAGTTGAGCAAGTTAGTTTTTATGATTATGAAAGTGCAGATTTTTGTATTTTCCATCAACAAACACGACTGTTCTTCTACATATAGCTCTCTAAACATATGCAATCATGCCAATTTTTTTTTTTATAAATTTTGTTTGAATTATTTCCATATTTATATAATAGTTTGAATTTTTATATTTCATTTAGGATTGTGAAAGTTATCATAATTTTACTAACTTTTATTTGTAAAAAAAAATAAAAAAAATCATGGTAGTTTCACTCACTACTGCCCAAAATATAAAAATAAGTTTATTAATTTCAAAAGTGGATGTTACGTTGCATAAAATAAACACTAATATTCATACTAATTTTGATATATTAGAGCTTCACTTCCATATATTAACACATTATGATGAGGAAATTAATGCATGGTTGGATTGAGAAAATAACTACAACACATGGTGTGAAGACGTATTTCCTATAGTTAAAGTATATGAGATGGACATAACTACATGGGTAGATTTGGAGGATTATTACAACACCTGGTAGGTTTATTTCCTTCCTTTTTCCATGAATAATTCACATTTGTATGCATTCAAGCAAGCACCTATGCATGCCATCGATGAGCCCAAGCTGAACACTAATGCTTCAATTTTTTTATGTTCTGTGTTAGAGTTAACCACTCAAAAAATAATATATGTAAAGAAAATGCTAATGGGGATGGAATGTATCCTACATTGGATCACCAAGAATATTTTTTTGAGCACCCTTGTCCTAGCTTTGAGGTGATGATCGTCAAGCTTCAAATTTCAATGCTCAACTATAACCTCCAGATGGCCTTGTTTTCTATTGATGTTCATTCTTCTGTTCCCTTTAAACATCCACCTCATGTTATATTGATTATTTTCACACTAATATTATACATGATCCTATAAAATTACATGAAGAAGAAGTGGAAGCAAAAAGTAATATATGGCAGGGCTTCCATCTAATCCTCAACGTATTTTTGATATATAATTCTTAGCATGTTTCGAGGATGAAACATGTCAAGGGAGATGGAATGTAATATGGATAGGCAGGGGTATATATTATATATTGGGTTAAAATAATATTAATAAATAGTAGTATGAATAGTAATGCATAATAATGTCATAGAGGAATAATCTCACATGCATAGAATGGAAGAGTGGGATAGATTAGTATAATATACATAGAGGGGCATAAGCTATTATCAATCATCAAATAAAAGTATAAATCAATTAGAGTGTTGTTATGATAAGGAGGTAGCCATTCAAAGTGATAAAAAATTATGGATTTATTCCTTCCTACCAAAAATGATTATTATATTTATATAATGTATTAGTTATAAGAGGTTCTTAACAAACAATCAAGAAGATATAGATCTTGAGGATGGAGAGATTGGATCTAGGGAAGTCAAGGATCAAAATAAATAAAAATAAGAGGAGGGAAGAAGTGATACCATTGGTTTAGAGAAATAAATTGAAATTCATACTTGGTCTAAGGAGATAAATGTTAGCAAGATGAGTATTATTTCCTTTTGGGAAGGATTTATGTATAAGGAGTATGTTATAAAGGAAAATTTGAATACTGAGATAGGATCCACCCACGAGGAAGGATAGGAGAATGATGATTGGAATTTAGAAATTAAAATAAAATATATATCTAAAATAATAGTTTAGACAAATAATAGGGTGACTACGAGTACTAAGATGAAGGAACTTGCAAGATCCATAGCCAAAGACTCAAGTAGTTATTATTATTAAGTGTTTTGATTTTTTTATGGATGTAGGTTGATGTTATGTAGTCTTTTTAGTGTTTTATCTCACTATATATTTTATTGAAAGACCATTAGAGGGTTCTCTATTTGATATATTATGGTCGTGTTTGGCTATATTTTCTATCCTCTGGATGAATTATTTTTGAAGATTTGTTAAAGCTAGTTATTGTTTAGTAGCCTATTATTGTAGGGTTTTTAAATTTTTATTTTGATCCAATTTTTAATTTTATATCTATAAGGCTTTGTATAAGGTTATGGGTGCCTTTAAAAAAAACACATATTTACCCTTATAAAAAAAAACTTAAAAAGTAAAAACTTATGGCTTGCACTTGACATAAGTTAATTCTTTACATATGTCTAGCACATTTTTTGTAGATAGTATATTTATTTCCATACATGCATGCATACCATGAGTATATGAGTGTGATTCAAAAGATACATATCTACATGGATTATTAGATGCTATAATCCCTTCTACCAAAGGCTATGCCTATGCTAAGGACATCTTATTCATTATGTTACATTACCATAGCTTATATTTATATATTTTCTCTCTACCATATTGAGATACATGGATTACAAGTATCTTTCTTGTTTATCATATCTTACATTTCACTTCATGGATATTCTACTTTGATATGACATGATATTGATACTAATGGATACTATATTCTAGTTTTAATTATTCTATGCTCCTTTGATGTTATTAATTTATTGAATGATAAGATAAAAATTTCTTGCTTATTGTGTGTAACCATTGGGCATTGTGCATGTGACATATTTATGCCCATTATTTATGAATTTATTAATTTTATTTATGTGTGGCCTTTGACCTTGATTTTTGTACATGTTTATGTCCATTGTATGTAACCCTTGGACTTATGTGTGACATTACATGAAATTATGGTTGATGATCTTGTTTAATGGTGCCATGATCCATATCATGTATTTTTATTGCATTTTATTGATCCATATAATGTATTTTTATTGCATTTTATATCTATGTATTTTTATTACATTTTATATCTATTGCATTTGTAGTGCATACCTCATTTCTATATCTATCTAGAAATGAAACTTGCATGCATTACATTTAATATGTTACATACATGCTTCAATGACAATTACTATACTATGATGACATACTCTCCACATGATTATATGATTCTACATTATATATATATATATATATATATATATATATATATATATATATATATATATATATATATATATATATATATATATATATGTATGTATGTATGTATGTATGTATCTCTCTGTGTGTGTGTGTGTGTGTGTGTGTGTGTGTGTGTGTGTGTGTGTGTGTGTGTGTGTGTGTGTGTGTGTGTGTGTGTGTGTAGGGTTTTGAAAGGGGTTCTTCCATTTTATAATGGATAAAAAGAAAGAACATTCAAAGCATAAAGATACACGTCTTATAGAAGTAGATGAGATAGGCTATAAAGAAGTTATAAACTTGATGCAAGATAACAATAATACTAAAATGAAAACATAAAACTAATTCCCTTAAAAAAATTATCTTTTCTAGGTTGAAGGATCATATTTAGTGGTTCAAAGTCCTTCTTAAAGTGACATTTCCTCTTGTTGTTAACCACCGTCCAATCTCCTCCATCACCCAAATTAGGGGAAATAGGAACAGTGATCTAAAATGAATCTAAAGATTGAAAGTTATTCATAGAGACATGAGAAACACAATTTTCATTGTATACCCATTTTATTGATTTATTTCATCCCTTATTTACTTTAATGTATATTCCTCTTCAATAGGTACACTATCTTTTTTGTTCTCTATAGGATATGGCAATGGAGACTCTAGAACTTGACTCACATCTACACTATCAACTTCTTTGTCCACTTGGACTATTAGATATTCATAACTATCATCCTTCCACCATGAATTTTCATTCTTGTGTTTGAGGTACAAAAACATATTAACCAAATGGCTAGTTCCAAAGTATCTATGACATCTAAAGGTAAACCTTCATAGTTGATAGTTTGTAACCATTTTTAATCCCTTACTTGCAATTCAATATGTGTAGGAAACTCTATAGTAATATATAGATTAATAATTATTCTATAATAAGTTATATGCCATATATCTTCTATTGTGGTATCCACATCATAAAATTCACCCAATGAGTTTACTATAACCTGAAGCAAGGAAGTATTCCAAAATTGAATGAGTAAATGAGGTAATCAAATACATGTTAACTTGAAATTAAAATTTTTAGTGAGAATGTTTAATGTGGGATACTAATGATTTTTTTAAAGCATATGTTTCCCATCTATTCACCACACCCAAAAATATTGAATAATTACATCTTGTCCTCCTCTAAGTAAAAAATGACAATAAATATTTCTTTGACACATGGATGAATTTCAATCTTATCTTGTATCAAAACACTCCAATCCTTGGAGATATGGAAGAGAAGGTCAAATCCCATTGAAACAAAATATCATTCATCTTGCCAAAATCCAATCCTCCCGATCTAGAACCTCTTTAAGTTTCTCCTTTGAAAGGGAAACCATAGATTAATTTTTTTTGGATGAAAATGTTCTCTTTTATTTATAGCCTTTAAAGATTAAAATACTTTATTAGAAAAGGTAGGTTTCCAGTTTCCTTCCTTTTCCTCCCATGGTCTTTGTCTTGGATCATAAACAAACTTATTGCTCTTATCAGTCTTATGCTATAGTCATCCACCAGATTCCTTAACCAATCACTTATCTTTAGATCTGGAAGCCATCCTTATTGGAAAAACATGATTTTACTTTACCTTGTGAGATTATATTATAAAGGTAGGCAAATATCTCTTGGGAAACCCTACCACATCAATATCCCTCAAAGTATCCACTATTGCATGTGTCATATGAACAATGTCACTATCATTATAAACCCTAGTCATAACCCTAGGCATTATTTTATTTTTTTGGCTTTACACTAGAAATTGAACCAACCATTTATTACAGGAGAAGAATTTATGAGTCTAGGTTCATGGTTATGATCTTCCCATCCAAACTAATATCGAAGACTATTATGTTAAGCTCAAAGGATAGATTATGGAGATAAGAATTTAATGTGGATGAATTATTTAGACCTTGTGAGTCTTGATCCTACATTAAACATTTAGGGAGGCTTTGTTTAAACATTAAACACCCCCCAACAATGGGAAACCCTTGGAGCCTTCATTAATATCCTCAATTAATGGGAATATTATGGATTGTAAGTACTTTCCTTGACTAGATTTTGGGTTAATACCACACATTGAGGATAATGTTTAGATGCAACCTTACTCATCCTTTTTGGACTCTAATTCAACTCAATGGCATAATGATAACATTCATTTGTACCCTCAATTGGATTTGATGGTTATCTCAGGGGATTCTAATAGTTTGCCTTACGTAGGATTGAGGCCACCTATTTCTACCAAACAACAAGAGGAATCAAATAATAATGTTAATTATATAATTTATCAACCATTGGTTCTATAAAAATTGGCCATAATGGAACTGGTCCCTCCCCCATCTACAACCGAAGTAACCCTTTCCCATTTTGAGAGAAGGGGCAAGTTTAGTCCAAATTATTTATCATAAATTAAGTGAAATAATCATTTGGTGTGGGGCATTCTTGAGAGTGGAGGACTGACCTAATTCATGTTGAAAATTATTGGGAATGATCCTATCTTGTCTATGGCTTTCACCACAACATGGAAGGATAAAATGGTAATCATGATAATAGTGGTATATAAAGTTTTCATTGTTGAAGCTATGGGACTTGTAGTCCATGACCTAAAATATTATAAACATAAGAGTGTGAAAGATGAATGGGTCTCTAAATTATTCAATTATTCTGAGAAAGCAAAAATAATTACCAAATGATTTAGGCATGTTGATCTTGTAGAATCCTATCATGAAGTATGAAAATAGGTAATGTTGTATCTCACTTTGGATTCTAAATTTAGCTTGGTTTGGTTGTATCATTTCATGTTGTTAAATCACTTCAAGGATGTTTATAAAATTAGCCTTCCATTCTTCCTACTACGCTACCTCAAGGACTCTATTATAGCTTTTTACGGTAATAATAAGGTATTTATTGCACATAAATATTTTATTCTCTTTATCTTAAAGAATGTGTCTCCAAAAATAATCAAGGTGATATCACTAACTCTGGGCTTTGGATTGGTTGCAAAAAAGTCTAAGAAGTGGTTTAAAGGAGAAAGTCATTTGTTGAGGCCTTGATGGTTACCAAAGCTAAAGATGGTAGGCTAAGGAAGAGATTAATTTTAGAACCCAGGGAGTCAAAATAACTAGAGGAAATGGAAATTAGGACCCAAGAATTGGACAAACCCATTGTATAATTCTCAACCCTAGCTCTGAAAGCCTTATATTTCCTTGATTAGGATATTACTGATGTGGAGGTGACTACTTTACCTAGAACAAGGTTACATTATCTTGAGATTGGTCTCAAGAAAAAATCCTTGCTTAGGATAATGAGAAGATAAATTAAGGAAATTTGAGGACCCCTATTTACTAGAACTAGCTTGGTAGATAACGAGTGCCTAGTATCTACTTTTGACACCCTCCACAACAAATATTTGGAAAACCTAGAGGACCTTCTGATTTTGAGCTCTAATGGACATCATTTAGGAGTGATCGATTCTTCTCTTCCAATTCCTAAGAGCATACCCTCCATTTATATAGATAAAGGATCCAAATATATGGGCAAAGATGGACTGGGTTTTAAGACCTACAAGAAGTGGGGAAGAGCCCCATCTAAGGTCTATGGTATTTCCCTCTATTATTTTTATCTTTACTAGGGTCTTTTGCCTCGTTGGTATTTATCTTTCCTTCTAGTTTTTTCATGGGTCTTTTTTATCTCATGATTGTTGTGTCTTCTTTTGTTTGTCTATGATGTGCCCTTACTTTTATTTCATGATGTTTCTCCAACCTTCTTATTAGATATTTCAATGGTAATCCTAGGCTTCCTTTTGTGTCTGGGCTAGGTTCCACACTAGTCAAAGGTGGGCTTACCTTAATCCAACCTATTTATTATTATTATAGACTTTGTCATTCCTTTTTTTGATCTTAGGTAGAGTTTATAGTTTAGGCACCTTTTAATTTTTTCTTTATCCATTTAATTTTAACATTTAATTCTCTATTAGGAATTCTAATATGTAGTTTTCATTTTGGTTTTTATTCAATTTTAATTATCCCTAGTATTATTTTTATTAGTACTTATTCAAATCTAATATAATTTTGTGCATGTTTAATCTTATCTTTCAGCTGTCTCTATTATTTTATTCTTAGAAACTTGTTATTTCCTTCACATCCTGACATCTTAAAAAGAACTAAGTCTACAATCATCATTCATTGTATTCTCATCCTGATGATGGTTCACAGTGTGACTCGAAACATTGATCCAATTTTTTTTAGATGGTTATTTCTAGAAGCATTTCACTATATTCTAATGGATTGTGAAAATACTATTAATCTTATATTATTTATTTCAAATGCATATAATAGAATATATAAAAAGTACATCCATGAAATATAATTTTGAATTGGTCAAATCATTCAATTAATGGGATAAGGTGCATATTTACATGGTAATAATTAAGATATAAAGGAAATAATAATAAATAAATTAATTTATCATTGTTTACTATTCCTAATACATTTAGATAGAACACACTCACTTAGAATCTAAAAAATAATTAATTAGGATATGGTTTCTATACACTATTTTTTTACACAATGCAATATTTTCATGATATTTGATAATGATTTAAGGACCTCCATAAAGAAAATATGCTTAGACTTGGTGTTCTCCATATTTCTTCCTTATGCCTCTATTGAGGGATTAATTAAGTGTCAAACTTGTAATTTTTAAGTTTATTTCTTTCAAACCTTGAAGTTTGGTGTGACATAACCAAAATATCAAGCAGTTCTACAAACTACCTCAATAGTTTTGAAAACCACCTTGGTGGTTCCTAAACCACCACATTGGTCTCATTGATTACCATGGTTTTTGATTTTCCACCACATGTATAAAGTGGAGGATTTTCCACCATTAAATTATTTTAAGGCTTACTCCCAAGACATGTATTTTAACACATTTTACATATTTCAACTCATATTTTTGATCGTGTTATGTTATGATTGCCTCTCCAATTTTCTAGTTCACTCCTAGTTTTTCCTATACCAATTTTATCTAAGTCTAAGTCAACTCCAACATGCTCTCAATCAAGCTTTTGTTAACTTGTAGCCTCTTATATTTTCCTACAAAAAAGTTATTTTACATTGATTTTTATATCCATTAATTGCATTAAGATTTGAGCATAGGTGTTAGAGAGAAATAGTCTAATATATCTTCTTTAAAAACTCAGTCTATGTTCAATAGTAAAATTGTGGTCACCCATATGAATTGGAATAAGATAATCACAAGCTTATAACACACCATTTTCTAACACATCATTTTATTTTTTATGAGAAACCAACCACAATATAGCTACTTCTTTATTCAATTTTTGATTATTTCTTATTTTTAATTAATTAATTTTTTTAAGAGTTCTTGAGTTATTATTGAGCTTCAAAAATGGATTTCGAAACCTAAGGATCAATAAATTTTTGGATTAATCAATCTCTTCTACTCTAATTATCCTATTCTTTAGTTAGGTTTGGGGATTTAGTTTTATTTTATTTTAATTTATTTAAAAGTTGAATTATATTCTTATTCTATTTTATATTAAATTGAAAATATAAAAACTATACACAAAATACCAAAAATAATCCATCTTTCATTTTCTTTTTACATTGAAAATTAATCAATCTTTTATAATTTCATTCACAAACAATATATTAGAAAACAAAATAGTTTTCATGCTACATTTAGAGTTAAATAGACAAATTTATATTTAATTTATAGCCATAAATATATTTTAGTTTTGTTATCTAGCGCACGCACACGCACGCACGCACACGCACGCACGCACACACACACACACACACACACACACACACACACACACACACACACACACACACACACACACACAATAACCTTCACACCCGAGAGCATAGAAAACCTAGAAAACCCAAAAAAATGAACCACATATTGAATTATTTTTTCCTATTGCATGTTAGGAAAAGTAATTAAAACAAAATCATAAGCATAAATCACAATATATTTTTTAATTATTAAAACAAGTTTCACACACACACACACACACACACACACACACACACACACACACACACACACACACACACACACACACACACACACACACACACACACACACAATTTGCATCTAGTCTTATATCAAAACAATTAAATTTTTAGAATTCAAAAAATTCATTACATGCACATAAAATATGGATTGTACATTTAAATTTAATTTAAATATATAAAATTTAAATTATTCATTTTAATAATTCATTGCACTCATACCCAAAAAAAAGTCAAAACATTCATTTCTAATAAGAGTAGCTAATTTTTTGCACTTTCAAAAATCATTAAAAAAAAAACTAAATAATTTAGTTTTAATTTAACAATATTTATCAATTGCATACATATTATTTAAATTTAAATTTTTTTACTTTCAAAAATTTCATTATCAACAATATCATAATTTAGTCTATCATTTCAAAAGCCTTGATTAACATAAACAAGTGAATAAAATATCATTGAAATAAGTATTTAAATTCCAAAATAAATAAGCATAAAATTTAAAAAAAAATTAAAATAATCCAAACACATCAGAATAAAAAATAAAATAAAGATGTGCACCTGAGTTGGCCTAATGGTGAAGAACATGTGCTCCCAAAAAGGAGGTCATAAGGTTTAATCCTACAGGGGGTAAGGTATGCACACCTTTGTGAAAAGTATTCACATGTAATGAGATAACCGACTTGATGTTTAATGTGATGGGGGTCGGTAAGTGGCTTGAAATTTATGTTTACTGTGACAAGGCAAGTCCATAGTCCATGGATAGGGATATTATTCACTGTTGGTTTGGACATTTTGGGTATAAAAATGTCAACACCCAAAAATTTACCCTTGTTAAAGGGTCAATTATACATAAGAAGAATAAGAGAAATAAAAAGGAAGCAATTTGGTCTCTTCCATAACTAGGATGGTTTAAGCTCAACTTTGATGGAGATTGTAGAGGAAATATAGGAACCTCAGGGGCTAGATGTGTGATTAAGGATTGCAGTGGATCACTAATAAGATCAATGTATTGGAAGCTTCTTGATGGAATGAATAATGAGGTAGAGGTTCAGGCACTGACCATAGGCATTGAGTTGGATTTGGAATGTGGGATTTATTTTATAGAGATTAAATGGGATTTAAAGGTAGTCATTCAAGCTTTGATAATTCAAAAGGCTAAATCATGGAAATTAGAGAATCTCTTGGCAATAATTCAGCCTAAAACTAGATCAATTTGAGGAATAGAAATGTTTGCATTGCTTTCATGAAAGCAATTGAGTGGCCGATTTCTTGGCTAATATGGGTATAGATCAACCAATGTCTACTTGAATTGATAATTTTAGAGAAGGTTGGGGAGAATTCATAAGGCTTGATCAAATTGAACTTAATTTGTTTTAAATGACATTTTAAAATTTAAAATTTATAAAAAAAAGGTTATTAATATTTATTTTTGATTAAATCTTGATTTGAAATGACAACTATTTCTTTATTTTGGTGGATGAGTTGGTAATAGGGTGTAGATTGAATCATTTATGATCTCATTAAAGGCAAGCATACAAGTTAATCAATTTCATGATGGAATTTTTGTTTGTATTGTTAGGAATTTTTGATTTCTTTGAAATGGGTGTCAAAGGTGGATTTTGGGCTTGGGTCTATGGCTGGATTGCATTGTCAAGCATGGAGCTATAATGCATGGAATCAATAGGATGGTTGTTAATTTTTTATGGAATGAAAGCTCATGAAATGGGTTTCTCAAGTAGTATTTACAAGATGAGACTTTTTAATGTCTTTTGGATACCTATTATGAAAGTGGCAGATGCTATTGAGATAATGCCAGGGGTGGAGATGTTGGCTGTTAGTAGGCATGTGCATGTAAATTTAGACTTGACATCATTATTTGCCAGTAACCTATGCATGGTAATGGTGGATAAAGATCATATTAAAATATTGGTAGACTTCTTGGTTAGAGCACATAGTGGGTCTCATGTTAGAAATTGACTCTCTTCCTTTGGGTCCTTTTCCAACAATGCCTTTTTTAGGTAAAAATAATTTGGGTTTCATTTCATTGTCCTTTTTTTGGCTGTTTGAATCCAAATTTTTGGCTTTGGTTAATTTTATACAGGAAGAAGAGGTTTATTCTGGAGAGAAAATGAAAGAATGGGCAAAGGGTATTGTGATGCCTATTATTGAGGATCTCTTACTGCTTATACTACAAATGGAAGTATTACGTGCTTAGAGATGGATGCTAGAGTAAGTGAAAACTATAAAGTGGTTGGTGAAAGGAGTTATGAGGGGTTTTTCAAGGAACCACCTTGGTAGAAAGGTAAAGGTAAAGTAAATATGTAATAAGGGAACAATAAGAGGAGGTTGAATTTTTTGCATTTGAAGGAGGATACGAGCTCTTAGATAGCTCAAGAGATGGTTTTGGTTGGTTTAGTCTTAAGAGACAAAGACCAGTAAGTGCCTATTTCTAGTTTAAATAAGAAAGCTAAGCTATTAGCTTTTGGGGAAATGATGATCAGTGATGGTAAGGCTGTAAAAGTGATCATTATGGATTAATTTATAGTTTTTTGATTTGTAAGCAATAGATAGGCAAGAAGGTGATGTATGTATATGTTTATTGGTTTTTATTAATAGTTATAAATACTAAATATAGTTATTTTCAAATTAATTCAAGTATTTTGTTTTATTTTGGAAGGTAAAATGCCTTAACAATGTTTATTGTTAATCCAAACCAATTGGGTTATATATATATATATATATATATATATATATATATCTGTGTGTATGTATGTATGTATGTGTGTGTGTATATATATATATATATATATATATATATTTATATATATATATATATATATATATATATATATATATGTATATATGTATGTATGTATGTATGTATGTATGTATGTTTTTGGGACATGTACCCTTCAACCCTGACATTGAGATAAAAAATAAAAGTAAATTAAAGTGAAAAATTCTTTCTAAAATTTTAAATAAGTATTTCTTCTCCCTTGAATGATGCTTCCTAAATAATATCATTTATACATAGAATATACATTTTCATGAGTACTAGATTTTATACTAGCATAAAAAATTCAAAGTGACATAGAATATGATATTAGGCTATAATTATTTCACTCCACTCATTTACATAACCTCATCATCAATAATTTAAATGCTTAAATTGAGAAAACTAGTTTTTTGAAGCACAACTAGCAAGGAAAAATCATATCTAGCCTACCAAACCCATAACCTCCAAATTTGAATTTTCCATTAATCCTAAGGTATATCCTCATCAAATTTAATTTAATTCATTGATAGTATTGTATAGGAAAAACTAACTTGATAGATCCATTCAGATATCTAGAGTCATCGAACCCTATTTTAAACTATTTACAAAGCCTAACACATAATACTAATTACAATACCTAGTTCTCTTGAATTATAAGTGTTATTGGGATGCCATAACACCTTATTTTGCTCAATTGAATAATAATTTTAATGTAGTTTAGATATTTTATAGCAAACACAAACATACTCTAATACTGATTGGTTGAAACCCCATGTGGGTAGTTCGTTTAAACCAACAACCCTTTCAGCTCTTCTAGTTAAGCCCATTTAACCACCTCAACTAAATCAACCAAATCATACAAACTAATAGATTTTCTATCACATTATTTACTCATTTTTTGTCCTACTCAACCTTAGGAATTTGAGTGAATAAAGGTTAGCATGTCACTTTCTACATTTACAAATATGATAAAAATGACATGAAAGGATTTTCCTTTTGTGTAAATTATTTTTATGTATTTCCTCCACATTTTCTCTTATTACATTTGTTCTGTTAGTGTTTATACCCTAAATATTTAAGGATAGGATATTGATAGGACATTTAACCTTGAGGCTTATAAAATTAGTGTTTAAATTTTTGGGGTGAAACATTTTTATTTAGTTGGAATAACACATACAATCAAAACATGGAGAACCATAATAAACTCCAAGATGGTATTTCAAAGACAAAGATAGATAATTATTTCTATATCTCCTCCCCCAGTAAGAATTTTTGGGATAAAATGTATTTATGAAGGGATGTATGAGCCATAAGGATGAAGAGAATCAATACACTTTATCATCCAAAAAATAAAATATATAGTTTTATCTAGAAACAAATTTTAAAATATATTATACCTTGTATGGTGACAAAAACACCACTTCATGAAGAACAATGATTTTATAACCACCGGATCTAAAAGTTATTTTTTTCACCTTAATTCTAGATTTATTGATGGTTTTATTTAATTTGATTATAATATCTAATTAAAATCACAAAATTGATCTCTATTAAATCTGGATATGGTTAGAAGTCCTTTGGTGCACAAAAGGACAATCATGAATAGTAAAAGTAAGAAGCAAAAATATAAATTAAGGAATAAATGAGTTTATGAGTGATAAAGGAGTTATTAGTTAGTTTTAAAAGAAGGAAAAAAGAACAAAGAGGCATTGAGTGATAAATATATCATGATGATTTTGGTACTTATTTTATTGATATTCTTTTAATTCCTCTTTGTCTATGAAAAAGAAAAGGAAACTGAGAAATTCCATTTCCTCTTTATTTTAGTGATATCACCACCCTACCAAGGTTCTTATATATAGAAATACAAATAGATACATTGTCTCTATTAACAATTTAATTATGATTGTAATGATACATTGTTTCTAAATATTATTGAGGGAATGATTGGAGGCTCCAAAGGTATGAAGATCCCCAATATTTTGGCTTGGTGCATTTAATTGGTCGGAAGAGAGATGGGTTAATACTATTGTGATTGGTAATATGCCACCAAAATGTGAATAGAATAAAAATGTTTTTATTGTTATTGAATGAAAAATTTGTATTAATTTCACTATGATGAAAATGTCTATCTACATTTATGCAATTTTTTAAATTGTTTAATAAAAATATTAATTGGAATGTAAGTGAAAACTATATAATTTATTCCAAGTGTATAAAATAGAATATAAAAATTAAGACACCCATAAAAAATAATTATGATTTTTTCAAATAATGAAATTAATGAGATACATTGCATCTTTTCATGGTAATAAATAGGGTCTATTGGAAAAAATCACAAAAAAAATTATATATCATTCTTTACTATTACAAATACATCTAGATAAGAAAAAGTAATGTAGAAGATAAAATAAATCAAGTAGAGTATGGTTTCCTCTTTTAAAAGCATCTTATACATTTTATGACTTAGTGTATAAATTATAAATTACATGAATGAGGTGATTTTTAAAAGTCAATAGAACAAATAAAAGTTTTACAAATGTTTTGAAAAAGAGGGGAGGAAAAAATGAACAAGATATTCAAAGAAGCTACTTGACACAAAGTTTTAAAATTGATTCTTTTTTCCATATGATTAATATATGTTACTAGAGAAAGTGAAAAAAAAACTAGTGTGAAATACCTCTTATCAATTAGGATTGAGATCTGACAAGGAATATAATCCTTACTCTTATGTATCTTGATATGGATGTATGAACTCTCTTTTATTCTTCGAGATCAATCAAAAGAGAAATGATGCAAAATATGAAGGTCTTGTAGTGATTTCACTCTTGATAACACAGTAAACACTAAGTCCTAACATTGAATATTACCAATATGCTAGCTATTGCGTTTTCCAATGTTAGTCCCTATAACCTTTTGCCATGGAAGTAATAGTTGATTATTTAAAATTTAATTAATCATTAAATTTGTAGATTTATCTTTTATTAATTAAGAAAATTATTTAATTAATGGAGTTGTCTCTTATTTGGTAGATATGAATAATAATTATCATAACTGTTTAATCATTTATTTATTTTTTATGCTAAAAAAACCTTATAGTGGTTTCTATGTGGAGTGATAAATATTATATAGTTTATTTTGAGACCTTGAATGTGTTTTTATTTTTATTTCATTTTAATTTTTTAATTATTACATTATTTTTATTATAATTATGAATGATTATTTTTTTAGAATGATAAAGTGATTTTTTTGAATTACAATTAACTTGTGATGGACAAATTTATGGAAAGTTATGCATTCTTTTTAAGACATAAAGTAATGTGCAAATAATTTGATTGTAAATAATGTAACAAAATTTAGATGAATGGTTATATTAGACACAATACATGTTTTAATTAATAACATAATTTGTTATGTTATTGAACATTTATATATTCCATTAAAATTAATAATATATAATATAGTTTTTTTATTGGTTAATGCGAATAGTTAGCAAGTAAAAAATAATATGTTTGTTTGAAATAATAATAATAATAATAATAATAATAATAATAATAATAATAATAATAATAATAATAATAATAATAATAATCATCATCATCATCTTCTAGAAATGTTGAGTAGAAAAATTTCAACATGGTCTGCAAAGAAGGGGTATGCAATAATGGTGGATATTTTGAATCTTTGATTGAGCATGAAAGACATTATGAGTCCATATTAGAAGTGTTCAAGCCAAGACCTAAAAGTCAAGCCCTAAAAGGAGACTCTATTACTTTACTTCCTTGTTTTAAAGGAAAGCTGATCTATCTTTAGATTTTGAATAGTGTTATGGATGGTTCCACTGTAAATTTTGATATGGCCCTTCTTTTTAGGTTACAAGGGTTTTGACCCAACATCAAAATATTTAGGGAATGTGTTAATAGAAAATGGGCCTTGAAAGGCAAGGTATGTATGAGCATCATGACCGATAAGTTATTTTCGGTCAAGTTTTATGGCCATGTTGATTTTGATAGAGTTTTGATAGGAAGCCCATGGTTTATGGGTAAACATTAGTTGTTAATTATAAAATGGAGGCCAATAATATACCTAGTTAGTGAGCTCCCTAAATAATACCCAACCTGGGTTAATAGTTTAGGACTCCCATGGGAATTTTGTAATGAAGAGATCATCTTAAGGATTGTTAGGGCCATTGATCACTTGGTTAATTTTGAACAAATATTGTTATCAAAGAAATGCCTTGTAATATCAAGAGTTTGTGTCTTGGTAAAAATAGGAAAATTGGACCTAAGATCGATTTCAATAAGAACTGGTTTCAACAAGTGGGTAAAAGAAATAGTGTATGAAAATGAGGCTAGAATTTATAAATGATGTAGTTTTTGGGCCATAAAGCTTCAATTTGATTCAATATTGATAAGAACTCCCCCCCCCCCCCCCCGCCACCCCCCCACCAAAAAAAAAAAAAGGATAAACTTATAGAATAATAAGGCTAATTTCAACCCTTATAGAAAGCATAGGAAGAGGAATAAAGGAGGCTATCTTGGGAAGATTCAAGGGAAGATTGAAGGTACCATTATTATGGACCTTTTAGGGATGAACAATCCTATTAACCACAACATGGAAAAATATTCTCTAGATTACGACCTTGAAAATATTAGAGGTAGCAAGGACTTGTTGAGTTATCCCCTCTCATGTGAATACACATGATAACGAAAACCTTATACTTCAAAAGGGGGGATATTGGATTGGTTTTTGGAACTCTTAAACTAGACACAATCAAGAAAGCCTCAAGGAATCCAAGACATTCTAGTTGGGATTAATTCAAGAACCAAAGATATACAAACAAAAGGCAAGTAGAATGGGAGGCATATTGCATAGATAGCCCCAGTAGATTCATTTAAAACTTGAGACTAGGTTATAACATAGAAGGGGTAAAAGATTCCAATAACTTCTTAGGATAAGGTAGGTCTCCCTCCCCATTTTATCAATGAAAGTTATTTATTGTAATGTTAGGGGGATTCATAACCCCACTAAGTAAAGACTAATTATAAATCTTAAGAATGTTGATAAACCTAGTTTCCTTCTTCTCCAAAAAACCAAACTTTCCATATAATCCTTGGAGAAGCTGAAATGTTCTATCTATAATTAGTCTTATTTTATGGGATTTATAGTTTTTAGTTCCTTTGAAGGCCTTACTATTTTTTGGGATTCACTAGATTTCAATGGTAGGGTTGTGTGGAACAAACAAGATCATATTGTGGTGGTGATTACCTACCTAGTTACCAATAAGAAGTGGATTATGTCCAATGTTTATGCCCAAAATTCCAAAATGGGTAGGTGTATATTTTGGAAAGAACTTTTTGATTATAGATCCCACACTTTACGATGGTACCAGATGGTGGTAGGATATTTTAACACTCCCTTGAATTTAGGGGACAAAAAGGGAATACATATTGAATACAATGACAATATGGTAGATTTTAATGATTTTAATGGTGTGATAAAAGATTAGAGGTGGATAAAATTCAGGTTAGATTGGATAGATTCTTGATCATAACAATTTGGGATATTAGTTGCTGATGTAGGCTTTCAGTTCTCCCTAAAATAGGATTCGATCATAATCTAGTGGTGTTCACTAAGTTGTCTCAAGGGTTAGAATTATTCCATTTAGGTTTTAAAAGATGTGGTTGGATCATTTGGATCTATGGAAAACCATGAAAAGTTGGTGGAGTGTTGATATCGATGGACAAGAGATGTTTATACTTGAAATCAAACTTAAAATGATTAAGATGAACTTGAAAGTTTGGAATAAGGAAGTTTTTGGCAACATATTTATGAGGAAATAAGAAATATCTGAGTCCCTTATGGGGCTATAATATTTAATCCAAACAAATTTAATGAATTAATAAACATATTGGAAGGAGAAAGAACTCTTGAGCGCTTTCCATAACTTAGAAGCTAAAGAGGAAAATTACTGGAGATAGAGATGAAGAAATAATTGGCTTAAATAAGGTGATAAAAATTAAATTTTTTTATTCCCAATAGCTTATAGAAATTGGAACACCCTTAGAATAAAGAGTTATATAAAGAATATGACACTAGATGCGAGGGCAAAATTGAAATTAAGCTGGAAGTTATAAAATTCTTCAAAAATGTCCTCTCTGAAGCCTCCTTCCAACCCCAAGGTTCTAGGAAATATTTATTTCATTGTTCTATAGGATTCTTGACTTTAAATATAATGCTGACCTTATCAAATAACCTAATCATAATGAGGTGAAATTTGTAGTGTTCTCCATGGAAGGGGATAGGGTGCCAGGTCGAGATGGTTTCCCTCCTTCTTCCAATATTTCTAGGAAATCATTCAACATGATGTGGTGGCTTTTATTTTTGAATTATTTAGAATGAGATCTATTCTTAAAGAGATCGATAACACCTTCTTGGTGTTCATTCCAAAAAAAGAGCTATTCACCTTAAAAAATTTAAACCTATTAGCCTTTGTAATACTTTTTATAAGATATGCACCAAGATTCTTGTAATAAGACCTCAACCTTTACTCCTCAAGGTCAATTTGGGTCAACAAAGTTCTTTGGTCTTAGGTAGACAAATTAATGACAATATAATCCTTATTCATGAGGCCCTCTATTCCCTGGATCAGTCCAAAAGAGTAGGTATGTTACTCAAAATGGATGTCCAGAAGGCTTATGATAGAGCATCTTAGTAGTTTATCATGCTTATTATTAAGAAGTTTGGCTTTAATAATTTCCTAAGGAAGCTTATTTTTAATTGTATTTCTAGTCCTATATTTTCAATTATTTTCAATGGATGTCCTGAGGGATACTTTGGTTCATAAATGGGACTCTAGCTGGGGAACTCTATATCCTTATACCTCTTCATTCTTATGGTAGCGGCTCTTGGATGGATGATTCAGAAAGCTAGGATGGAAGTGATGATTATGGGTCTCCAATTTTCCCCCCATATTAAACTAGTGATACACCAATAATTTAATGATGACACTTTCATTCTTTGAATTGCTTTAGTGAGGAAAGCCAAAGCCATTAAAGGAAATCTAGATAACTATGAATTCATTTTTAAACAAATTGTAAGTATGGCTAAAAGTTAAATTTTATTCACTTATACTAATATTGCATTAAAACATAGCATTTCCAATATTTTAACTATCAAATTTAATCCCTACCTACTTTTGTACTTGGGTATACCTTTAGACAAGGATAGGCTGAGTATTGCTAACTAGAACCTATTTCTGGATAACATTCAAAAGAATTTATCTAGATGGAATTCCAACAGCTTATCTTAGGTAAGGAAGTCCCTTTTTGTTAAAAAATCATTAAAGAGTATGCTAATTTATTGGATGTCTATTTCTAGGCTTCCATCTAAAGTAGAGGATAAAATAGAGAAAATTCAAAGAAGATTTATTTGGTCAGGTAAGGAGTGGTTTGATATTATTCCCCTAGTCACTTAGGATAAGGTATGTATACTTAAAAATAGAGGGGGATTAGGATTTATCCATGTTAAAAGTATGAATCAAGCTTTTGACAAAGTAGGCCTGAAAAATCCTAAAAGAGGACAATAATTACACCAGACCAAGATCATTAAAGGTAAGTATCTAACTAATAGGGATGATGACTATTTATTAAAATAAGAATTTCCTAAGGATCCAACATTTGTAAGGTAATAATTAAAGTAAGGGATCTTCTACACAAAGGCTATAAATGGGTTGTTAGCAATGGTAGAACTATTGATTTTTGGGAGGACACCTAGATCTTTAACTTTCCTATATCAATCATTAGTGGTTGTGAAGATATTATTTATTTCATTAAATCAATTATTGGGGTTAAAGTCTATAATTATTGGTCTCTTCAAATTTTAGTTCCCAACTAGAAAAGACTTCATTTTACATATGTGACTAAGGATCAAAACAAGTTCATGGATCTGTTGAATTCCAAACTTTCTAAAACCCACATTAATCTCTTTCCTAAAGAAGATAAGATTATTTGGCATTCATAAACCTTAGGAAACTACACCATCAAATCCATCTTCCTAGTTGATCAATACCTTCTACATCATGACCCTTCTTGGTTTAAATTATGGGATAAAAATTTAATTCATAAAGTTGGCATCTTTTCATGGCTAGCTTGTCAAAATAAAATTATCACCATTGATAATCTAAAGAAAGAGGTTTTCATTTCCCTAATAGGTGTTGCTTATTTCTAAATGTGGAAGAAACTATTTATCACTTATTCTTGGAATGTACTTATGTTGCTTCTATTTGGCATTCAATTCTTTTTTCTCTCAAGATCTCTTGGGTTCTACCTGGATCCCTTTGGTACCTTTTCTTGAAATGGATTTTACCTTGTAAGAACAAGGCCTTAAATATGATATTGAGTCTTTATTTTCCTCATTTCCTTTTAGGTATATAGAAATAAAGAAATCACATATTTTTTAGAGACAAATATTTGGATTTGTGGATCACCAAAGGTAAAATTATTGAGGCTATTAAGGAAAATTGGGCCTTAAGGATACCAAAAAAAGTTGAGGAAATTTATGGTGAAGGTTTGAGTGTTATTCTATTATGGGACCTCAAACTCCCTAAGGAGCCTATATTTCTCAAAAATATCACTCAAGATTATATCAAATGGACTCCTCCTTTTGATGGTTAGTTTAAACTAAACTTTGATAGAGCCTCAAAAGGTAATCTAAGGCCTTTGAGAGGTGAGTGAGTGATGAGAGACAATAATGGTAATCTGGTGGTCACCTATGCTGCCAAATTGGGGGTCTAGGCTAATCATGTGGTAGAATCTAGGGTCACTCTTTGGGGAATTAAAGTGAAAGAATAAAAATGAATTCTCAAGTTGGCTATGAAAGGGGACTCTTTAAACATCATTAACTATCTTAGATGGAATTACTAGACCTATTGGACATTTAAAATGAGATTAAGTATGTGAGGACCCTTTTGGCCTCTTTTCAAGATTATTGCCTTGGCCATGTCTACATAAAAGGTAATAGTTATGTGGACTTCCTAGTGAACCTGGGGATCTTATGTGAATTATCTTGGGATTCTAGGGGAACTCTTTCACCCCCTTCCAATATTTTGAACCTTGTTCTTATGGATAACATGAGGATGAGCTAGGCCCTTTTAGCCTAGTGGGTGTTGACAATGATCTTCTTGGGCCCCTTAGGGATCAGGCTCTTTCTATGTTTATGCCTAGTTTATGGCATATGTACATACTTTTTTATTTTGGGTTTGGTGATATTGTATCCCCTCTTATGTTGAGATCTACAAGGACTAGGCCTAGTTGGGGCCCTACTAGTTTCTTTTTATTGGCCTCCACTATTGTTTATTTCTTACCTTGGCAACTTGGGCCTCCCTCTTAGTGTGCCTAGGCTGATTTCTGCTCCTAAATTTAGTAGTTTTTGGTTTAGGGGGTTTTATTCTACCCTAGTCTAGTTTTGGTGGCTATGTTAGTTCCTTAGATTGTTGGTTCTTTACAGTCTTTTTATGTTTGTCCAGTGGGAGATCTGGGCCTCCTCTAGTGTCTAGGATTGGATTCCACACTAACCAATGGTGGTTTTATTTTTATTTGAACTATAACTTGAAATGTCATAAAAATAATAACTAATCATTTAAAATTTAATTAATCATTTAATTTTAAAGTTTTTTCTAATGATTACAAAAAACTATTTACTTGATGGATTTGTTCCTTATTTCATAGATATGGATAATAATTACCATAAATATTTGAGCATTATTTTTTTCACCCTTGAAAAAGCCTTTTTGGTGGTTAAAATTATAATTATTTTTACAGGGAGTGGGAAATGTTATATAATTATTTTTGAATCCTTGAATGTGTTTATTTTTTTATATTTAATTTAAATATTTTAACTATCATGTTATTTTTTCGATAGTAATGAATGATTATTTTTTTGGAATGACAAGGTGAATTTTTGTCTTTTGAATTAAAATCAATTCGTGATGACCAAATCAATACATAGTGATGTATTTGTATTGAAACATAATATAATGTGCAATAGTTTGATTAAATTAAATGCAACAAAATTTAGACAAATGGATATGTTGAGCATATTATGTATTTTAATTTATTATCAGGTTTCTTATGTTATCTCAACATCTATAGCTTCTATTAAATATGAAAATCTATAATATAGTTGTTTTATTGATTAAGGTGAATAATTAACAAGTAAAAAATAATGGTTTTATTTGAAATCAGATATATTTCTATTATTTCTATTTTAGTTACCATATCTTGAAACAACATATTTAATGAAACCAACAATTTATGTGAGACCTAATATATCATAATTTAATTATGCCGAGAGGCATTCTACAATGCCATATGGAAGTGGTGGTGGGTTGTAATGGAGTGAGTATGTTCAATTTTAATTCCAAACTTAAATTTGATGTCCATTTAACCATCATTTATAAAATTTTTCATTTGAAAGAAACTTGCTCAAAATTTATTATAACATATGAAAATATTTATATACACACATTAAGCAACAAATGGATATCCAAATAGATCATAAAAATGTAACAAAACACTTTAAAAGGATATGGAACACAAATTAGGAATGTATAATATTATTAGTGTACATCCATACCATAACTCATCTATTATTGGATGGGAAGGTAATGAATGTAACCATGTCCTATGGATAGAATTTGTTTTAATTTGAATGATATATGATTTAAGGCAGAATAAACCATTCTTGTGGCTTCAAATTTTATTCCCTCCCCAAATTTGGCATAAAATGAAAAATAAAAATGATCACATACTAGTTTTTTTAAATATCTATACTAATGAGGGTCCAAATATATTAGATTGATGAGTTAATTGAGGACAACTGTCTATAGATATGCTCAAATGTCATGACAAATAGTATACCTTCATCACCACTCCATAGTGAAGAAAGCTCACCAACTAATCTGATTATCCTACTCTCTCTCTCCACACTTCTCAAATATCCCTCCTATAAATCCATCCATATCCTCATTTAAAAATATAACTATTTTTGTTAGTATATAAAATATGAGTCTCTTACACATCAGGCTTCTCCTTTTCTCAATGTTTATGTTGGCCCACTTAGTCAATGCTGTCTTAGACACACAATTTTCTATCTCTTAGGATCTAACCCAAGTTCAATTATTCAATGCAGTGCATGAATTTCAACTCACTCTCAATCAAACATCTCGTAAGTAATCTCAAGGTCACTATATATAAAAATATATGTCAAACTTTACATTTGGTGGGTTTATTGAATAGGGTCAGGTTTCATGTCAAAAAATAAGTTTATGTTTGGAAAAATTATCATGTAAATCAATTTGGTTTCAAGATACTTTGTTGGAAATATAAATACTTACTATGTATGTATCATAAATACTATTCTTCATTCTATTTATATAAAGACACTGATTGATTAAGTGTAAAATAAATATTTATTAATGAATTTTATTGTAGTCATCTTTGGAAAGATCAAATTGTAATGTGTTAGACTTGGAGTTTTTGGGGAATAAATTAGGAGTGTTTTACATTATTGAGACAAATGTGTAGTGCAATGGCATTTGGGGGGCGTAGAGGGCATGCGAGTGGTGGTGGTGCATTGTAATGTAGTGAGTATATTCACTTTTAAATCCAACCTTAAATTTTTTGTTCCCATCAATTAAAAAATTTTTATTTAAAAAAACCTGAATGACATTATTATACCATATTAACTTTTAGTGAAAATTTGATTTTATGAAAGGAAACTATTACAAATTAAAACTTGGCCGACATTATTATACCATATTAAACTTTATTAAAAATTATTTTTATGAATAGAATCTATTACAAGTTATGAACTTAAAATACACATATTTTAATTTTAGCACACCATCCACCATCACATATTAATTTTATCTTCTTTGACACATTAATATTATAAAATTATAAGGTTATAACATTATGATTATCCACTAGCATACATATCTTAGATCGATCAACATAAAATACATTGAGAGATATCATTATTGAGATGTGAAATAAATGGAATTGGTGCATCGATAATGGTATCTATCTACATAATTTACATATATTTATCTAAGATATGGATTCTAATTTTACTCATTACTTACATATTTAATATTGCATGTGAAATATATGAAAGTATAAAA
This sequence comes from Torreya grandis, assembly GCA_037957365.1. Taxonomy (NCBI): domain Eukaryota; kingdom Viridiplantae; phylum Streptophyta; class Pinopsida; order Cupressales; family Taxaceae; genus Torreya; species Torreya grandis. The sequence continues at coordinate 425,785 of JARHVA010001085.1, read as the reverse complement.
ACATGTGATATGGATAATAAATTCATAAATGATATAACATTAAAAATACCACACTTTATGAGAGATGTTTATTTTAACAAGATAAATTTTGTCATAATTTTTTTGTAATGTAGACAAACAAGGTCTCCATGTCAAAGATAAAAGCGATGGTGAAAGTGTGAATATTGTTTAGAAAGATGTGTTATTTATTTTTTAAAAATGAACACTATTGGTCCTCTATCTATAGGTTTCAATATTATCTATGATAGTTTCCATCATGATAAAAAATATGAACCTAGGTGTAAATTGGAAAAAATGGGCATCACAGTTCCAAATCCTAAGGTAGTAAACGATTGCCTTGATCCTACTTGAAAAATTTAGGGAGCAAAGAAAGAAATTTTAGTTAAATGGAAAATGTTTATATTGGTTGTAATTTTTTTGGCTATAATTTTAATATATAGTTCTTTTATATTTGAAAGATTTAAATTCAACATTTTAAAGTTGATATATTTAATGCAGTATGCATAATGGTAATTATGCATCAAAGTAAATGTACATTTTCTTAAAATGATACAATTTTTTTGTTGTATCATTTTTTCCTCCTTGTTAATGATGGTATTATTGATATTTACTCCTTTTAATAGTTTACTAATTCGTGAAACGTGAAAAAAATGTTTTTTTATATTAATTTTTAATTATTATTATTAATTTTTATTTTTTTAATTTAAATTTTAAGGTTCTTGCATATATATATAGACAAACACACACACATCTATAATGTTTTGTTTAAGATAATTCATATTGGGATGGTAAGAATTGGTATTGGCACGATGGTTGCATTTTTAACTAAAAATGGTATTTATTATTTGCTCAAAAGAGGGATTGATATTTTTATAAATTCTAACAATATCAATATCTCGCTTAGTTTTTTACATTTTATTGAATTAAATGTTATATTCTATTATTTTTTTAATATTTAATTTAATGATTGTATTTTTATATAATAATATATTCATTTAATATAAATTTTACATATATTTTATTGATATAAAAAATGAATTAATATTATAAATGTCTACTTTAAAAATTAAACAAAAAGTACATGAATATTACTAAAATAATAAATAAAATCTTAAATAAAATCTATGATGTCGATACCAACTCAAAAATTATATTATAGATAAATGTAGAACGTGAAAATAACATTGTTCAAGAAGCCAATTACATTCTCCTCTTTCAAATGAAGGAATACTTTTTGAAAATAAATTTGTATGTGGTTATTCAATAAATATTGAACCTATTTCTTGTAACCACACAAATGAAATGTTTAAAATTATATAAAAAAACCATTATCTACAAACTAATTTTCTTTAGAAAAGGTTGGAGACACATTATCTCAGACATTGTATAATATATCGAAGGAAGTGTATGTTTATTTCCTTTTTTATTTTTAAAATAAAACAAAACAATTCACATATTGACAATATATATTATTAAATCCTTATTGAGATATATAGGTAATTTGTCCATAGATTGGACCAATTATTGTCTTTTTGAACATGCATTATATAAATTTATAATTATCTAGGCATGAAAATTCAAGTATAAAATAGAGTATTCATTTTTTAAAGATGCTATTTAGAATGAAAAGGTCATAATTTATACAAATGGAAAAATATGGATCTTGGAGAAAACCTACAGTTCTACAAATGTTTACACAAGTTGAGGAATACTTATAGTACATGTTATAATATATTTTTAGGGGGCCATGTTCATGGAGACCAAATAAAATTATAGTGGAAATACTATTATCTTCCCTCATAACATTAGTTCTTTTTCAAAATTTATTCCATGAAAAATAAATCATTTGGATTTAATTATCAAGTCAAAAGAGAAGGTCCTCAAGAAAAAAACATATGTTTTTTATGTTAGAATATCACATATTAAAAAATATATAGAATACAAAATAATATGATCCATACTAAAAGGATGTTATTTACAATGATGACATACTAGCATCATTTATTAATGAGTTTGATTACATTTTATCTATGCTTCCATATGTATGTATTAAAATTGAATAATCCTAGCAAACTAAACAAGTTTTAGATGGATTGAAAATTGCATGTTATGACTTCATAAAAAAATACTTTCCTCAATCATACATGTTATCCAAAATACAATAACACAAATAAAATAAATACAAAAGTATTTAAGATAAAAATATCTAGCAACACCATGTGTTATGATATGGCCAACACTTGGGACATGTCTAGTAAATGAATAAACTATATGAGGTTTGTTTGTTATGGCATTTTATAATTTATTTCCTATAGGTGAAGCTATTTTAGAGTACATCACTTCAAAAAAGTTTAGATGAATGAATATACACTTTATTTAATATGTTATTACAATAATATATTTGGTAATTAGCCAAGATTTAGGTATTTTTTACTTAATCTAATGACACATCATCATAACTAAATAAAAGCCAATTTTTTTGTTAAAAAATATGTCGATTTTTTTTCAACTACTAAATTCTATTATCTGTGGGAATGAATCCATACAATTATTCATGATAAAATTTATAAAGAATTGATGGGATTTACTTCTATTTTTTGGTGAATAAGATCTTATTGAAAAAAAAGACATGTTAAACTAATGGATATGATTGATTAATTAAGTTCTTATACTCTATATTTTATGATGATTAATAATAAAACCAAATATATTAATTTACATAGTGAAATTTATTTTGGGTGGTCACATGAAAGATTGTGACTCAAATTAATTAATAGTAGTCTATGTTGGGTGGTCACATGCTATAAATTAGGCTCTAACTATAGTTTATGGCCACATATGGTAAGTGGGTTATCTTGGAGTTGCATGACATATGAAAAGGTTCCAAATATATGGAGATTGAATAATATTAGTCGTGGTGGTGTCGATGTTATGGACACATGGTAGTGGTGGAAAATATGAGTGTCACTACCTAAGTAGTGCCATGGGCACTTTGAGCTTAACACATATCTTAGTTTAGAGGATTAAAATATTCTCCATATGATCACAATAATACAAAATTGAAAAAATGAGATAATTTTTAAAACCGCTTGGAATGCTGAATCTAGGGATAATTGTTTTATCCCAAATTATTTATATAAAAATAGATTTTTTTCCATAATTTATTCCATGTCCTAGCTCTTCAATAATTTAAATATCTTGAAATTTAAAAAAAAAAAAAACCAAAGTGAGTGAAATAAAATTCCCCTTAGGGGTTTGAAAACATTGTGATGTATAGGAAACATTAGATTTTCTCTAGGATGCTTGAAAATTTAGAAAATAGTAGATTTACTATGAAAATTAAAGTTGTTTATAAATGAGATCATGGTGTCTGATTCAAATGAAACAAAAGAAAAAAATGACTTTCTAAATAACTATTAATGCAATATAAGATATAATTCTAACAAAAAAAACATTCCAAAAAAATAGGAAAAAAATCTTCAACATAAATCCTCTTTATGTAGATCTAAAATTAGTACATGAACCCATCCTTAGGAAGAAATAAATTTGAACAAATAAGACATGGGACATGCAAATAAATTTTGATATAATCAAACTTTACTCTAGAAATGACCCTAAAATTAAATAAGAAACTTTAAATAAAAAATGCCTAATGTATTTTTACAAAACCATAAAAAAGATAGATAAAAGATGTAAATCTAGCATCAAATGTTTTTAAAAAAAATCATAGAATAGTTAGTGTGAAAATGCTTAGGCATAAATACATACATATTTAATGTAATTAAAAAAATATTGGAAGGGTTTGGTTGAGTATATATCTATAAATGAAAAATTATTCCCCATAAGAATTGGCAAAAACATTCTCTATCATGAAAAATACACGGTGGGAAATTTGAAAACTCTAGGAGGTTTGGATGAAATCATTGCAAAGGGATAAATAAGTTGTGTGGGAATGAATATACTTATTAAAAATATATAAATCCATAATTATTATCTATGAATAATGGATCTAATCTTTTATATTTGATACCATATTGGAGAAACAATAGTTTTGATGCCATTTTTAGGAAAATAAATCTTCTCAATAAAACCATGTTAGGAAAGAGAAATCCCATAACTTATGCATGTAAATACCCTACCCACATAATTTAATCTTAAAAGAGATATAGATTCACCAATTAAATAGAGAAATGCATTAAAGGGAAATAAAAAGGGGAAGCGTGAAAATATAATGATGTAAAAACATGTTTGTTTGTTTGTTTCATGTTAACATTTGTTGTGAAGTCTATCTTAGGTAATGTTTATATCATGATGTGATTTAATAGGAGGACATAATTTTTTAATGTAAAATTAATATTGGTATTTATCCTCATATACGAGAGAAGTGTTAGGTGTAATTTAGGTAATTATCCTATATTTCACTCCACCAAAAACAATCTCCTACTCACCTATTATTTTTCATATATATATAATATTTATGTCTTAGTTTGAAAAAGAGATTTGAGTTATTTATCCATACTTTGTGGATATGTATTATTTAGGAGATCTTGTTATGGTGTAAATATTGTTAGTTGCACATATAAATTACATATTATGTTTATTTATTACAATATTTCTTTTATTAGAGAATATCTATTTTTATTGTTTAGATACTTTTAATGGATGGTGTCTACATTAAATTTATTAGTATATATATTTCTTGACAAGGTTTCACTAATAATATATTACTCCTCTATATGGCATCAATGTATGTTGTTCTTATACGGTATCATAGCTGAGGGATCAAAGCCATTATTTATAGATAGACATGTGGATTTCAATAGTTTTTTTACCTAGTTTGACATTCTCACACAAATATTTTATCCCCTCTACAAGTTTTGAGCCATCACTCTTCATAGGTGGTTTCAAAATTCAAAACATTTTTTTGAGCTATCATTTTTGTAGGTGCTTTAAAAATTCAAAACATTTTTTTGATCCAAATCCTTTTTTGTGGTTTCAAAATTTAGAATAGGCGTGTCTATTATCCAACATATTTTTGGTGAAATGAAAAATTTAAATAATAATGTTGTTTGCATGGAGTGATTTCTATCAAATGGGAACTTCTTTGCATCTAGGCAATATCTTTTTTTTAGATCTAGTTTCTTCCTTTGGTTGCATTCTTGTAATGGGTGTAGATATACATATGCATGATTTATATTGAATATATTTCTATCATTTTAATTTTTAGTGTAAATTAATCATTCCCATTACATTGAGAGTGTCACAAAAATTTAATTTATAAATTTTGTTCTATTTTCATATAAAATGTCCAAATTGGTAGTTTGAGTGTGGCTTATGACACCCCATCCATAGGTCCTTTTTACATGCTCTTGTGACCCTTCTAGACACCTTTTTACTCATTACCAGTCATCTAGAACCTTCTAAATCTTAATTCCACTTCAGCTAGACAATATTCCCTATGTCAATCTTATTCCCCCAAGTCCCAAGCATGTAGGATAGGAGTGCAAAATTTGGACTACAACACTGGACCCTACAGTGTCCTATTTTTGGTGCTCCTGTCCATTTGCACTTTGAGCCCCAATGGTCATTTCCATCTGGTCCTTATCCTTAATTAAGTCAGCTTAGCATGAATACATATGACCCATGACCAATTGTTCCCTATAAAATCCCACTCAAAGCTCATTTACAAAGGAGGTGACCAAACTTACAAAGCCAACAAGAATACAAACAAAACACTAAGGAAAATTTCCCTATTCTCTACACATAGCCACTCAACATAGCTACAAACATACTCAAATCCTTATACTAGTCCCTAGCCACCTCAAATACTATCAAATTGGCATTTGTATCTACATCACACTATTGTAAAAATCATGTTAGGAGGGAGAACTATATATGTCCTGATCCCTCTTCAGAGTATTAGTGTGTAGGCAACATGCCCACATAAAGGGTGTGGATTGCATGTTTAGTACATCTTACACACTAACCCCTCCTCTTTTTCAAGTGACTCGAATATCATTTTATTAATTATGATAGAGGGTTAGGGTTTTAAGACAAAATAATATCTATAACAAGTTTCATCAACAACCAATGCTCGATTTTTCACATGCATGCTCACATAGGTACAATGTAACTACCTATAAAGTTTTAGGTCTCTATGATCAATTTGGAAAAAAATGACAGGAATGAATAACAACACTAGATACCAATGAATCTAGTTTTTGGTGCTCTTATCCTTTCATCAAATAAAATCTAGATTTAGGTTTACGACACCTTCCTAGTCCTACACAACCAATTTCACCCTCTGTATCAGCCATCTCAGTCTATTTTATAGATAAGTTATATTTCTTCCTATTTATTGTTATTTTTATAAAGGTGAAAAAGACAAACAATTGTACAAATTAGGATTGTAATTATTGATATATTCTATACTAATTTATTAATCTAGACCCTTAACTAAAATAGGAATAAAAATCCATTATTCCCAAAAAAGTTAAATTATTTGGTGAACCCAACTTACTTCATTTGTGAATAAAAACCCTAGGAAAAATTATTTGTTGATTTTAGTAGTATTTTTATGATTTTTCTTGCATATATAAATTATAATTTCACATTTAATTTTTAAAATTTACTATAGTAATTTAAAAAAAATATTTCTTTCAAACCCTAGTTACCTATACTAGGTCCTAGTATTTTCAAATCCTAGCCTAGGGTTTCAAAATTAAAATTATGCTTTTTGCACATTGGGTTGAATATTCCAATTTTATTAATCATGATTTACTTATGCAAAGTTTTCTAGTTTCTCTTGCAGGCTTGTTTCCTTTCTTTTGGCATGAATTCAAAAATGACATAAATACATATGTACATGCTATTTTAAGACCAATTCAAATATATGTCATATTTCATTACTTATTTAACATGTTATCTCTCTATTATGTGTAATTAAATTAATAATAATATCCTTACATACTTAGAGGATCCATTACATAACCTAACAACCACCTATCAAGTTTCAATGTCATATCTTATGCATAGGAAAGAATTTCCTTCTCCTCCTCCCACCAAGAAGGCGATAGATACTTTACCTCTAACCAGGTCCATGCTATCACCTCTATGAAAGGTAAGGCAGCCTATATTATTGTTCCTAATACTTAACTTATAACTTCTTCAAACCCTTTTCAACAGATGTGCTTACATGTTCAATCGGAAGCAACTAGGGTTTGCACTTGTGAGACTCTAAAGGATGAAATCACTAGTATGAAAAAATTAATTTCAAATTTACAAACACAAAATCAATTATTACATGAAAAGATCACAACATTGGAAAATTATATTATAATACAAAAGCCTCAAAGGCACCCTAGTGTCAATCATGTATATGCACCTTTACCTAGTCAATTGGGTACAAGCAATGTTACATATCAAAACAAGAAGTCACAATAAAGTAACTCTACAACTAGTGATTCAAAAAACATTCAAAGATAAAATAAGAGTTCAAGTGAGGTACTAAGAGAAATGATTAAATATAAGTTGATCAAACTAACTCCTCTAAATCAAGTGAGAAGATTTAGATATTATTGTGCATATCATCGAATGCATGGGCATTAGACAGATTCATGTTTGGCATTAAAAAAACATATGCAATAGATAATTGCTAATGAGGAACCTATACAAGGTAAATTAGTCAAGAAATCCATAGTGACACAAGAACACATTCACAAAGGGTCAAATTTAGAAACAATAAAAAAGTGGTTACCAAAGCATAAATCAAAACAACAAAAGGATAGAAAAGCAAAATCAAAGCAAAAAACAGTACCACAAGCATAGGTAAAGCACAAAAATATGTAAATCTACCTCTCTAAAATGAGGCTCAAATTTCAAAGTAGTATGGGTTTGGTCAAAAATATCTACGATAATTTGATTATCAAGGTCAAGGGTTGGGCAAACATGCTCAAGTCATCACTACTCCTACTCTAGCAGTTGATACTATTTTTCATCAAGGTTTGGGATTTATTGAACATCTTAAGGCAAATCATTCAAAGACATAATTTATCAAAAGAAAAGATCCAGATATAGTAAAAGTTAACACTAGCATTCCATTGGTTCAAAATCAAGATGATAATGATGAGTGGAATAATATAGGTTATGATTTTCAACATACCAACAGTGAATCAGAATATTTAGAGTCATATTCACAGCCATCCCTCATGCTTCACAATCACACATGATTCCTTTATTTGATACAAAACACCATGACAAGGAGTCTCTTCTGAGACTCATCAGTTAGTATCATTTATTATTAGTCTTTATTGTATATAATTTCTCAACTTAATTGTACATAGCTTATTTCAAAATACTAAAAACAATACAATATTTCAAAATACCAAAAATAATATAACATGTCAAAATATAACTCAAAACACCAAAAACACTTTTCAACTGTATACATTATCCATGCTTTACAATTTGACTACCATGCTAGACTTACATTTTGCTATTTTATGCTAATGTTTATCCATTTATCTACATTACCATGATTCACTTGATCTTCTTTGAGTGTGTGCAGTGACACCTAGATCCTTGATTGCTTCACTCTACCCATTGAGGGGGCATCCTACTTCTACATTCGAGACATACATTGACATATATACCCATTGAGAGCATCTTCAACATGACTACACCATCCAAGTTATGTCATTCCTATACCACAAACTCTAGTTATAATGTTGATGTACATTAATTACTATCTTACACAGATTATTCTATCAACACTCACTAGTATATAACACTTGTGTATTTTTTATCATCTACCTAGTCTTGTACTACATGTTTTGCATACTTTCACTTCTTACTTTGATTAGCTAGATGCAATAATATTAATGGAATTTACATGCCTTCCTTTCTTAATTTGAGTAGATATATGTGATCGCATTTCTTAGTTCCTATTTTTTTACTTGTGTCTGCCATAGGACATTTTCCAATGTTATTTACTTGTACTCTTGTATGTGCTTGTGGCCCTCATGCCAATATTGATTGTTTGAAATTTTATGTGTATATGGGCATTTGAACATGCCTTGTATGATTGATTTACCAATTTGAGTGACATGTGCCCATGTCCCTTATTTGCTTGGTCCTTTGGCCTCTTTTGTATGCTTCTTGCCTTGTGTGCTGGTTTACTTGTTTGCTTCTTAGTTGTTTGTAATGTCATGATCCACACCATGCATTATCTTGCCTTCTTGGATGCCATGATGGACATCATGCTCCATCCCTCCTTGAAAACTAACAAATAACCACATTTTCAATTTTAGTTCAATATACTGCACATGTTATTACATTATTACATCTATCTAGGCATACCCTTGTTGATCTAATAATTTCTAATACAAAATTTGCTATATCTTAAGACATATTTTCAATAATCATTGATATATCATGTATTTCACAACATAACACACTTGTAGGGATATTTATTCTAAGGTATGTCATTGCATGGTCTTCATTCCTACCCTTAAAAGAGGGGGCAATAAATAGGGGTTTTATCACAGAGATCAAAGCTTTCTATTGGTAAAAAAATTAGTTTTTAGAACACTTAGAACAATAATCAAAGTTCAAAAAATGTAGAATAGACCAAAAAAATAGTGACAAATATATAATAGTCATCATAAAGAGTAAAGGATAAGAGCACTAGAATTAGACTACAATGCTAAACACCAAAGTGTCCACTTTTTAGCGCTCCTATCCAAATAGCCAAAAACCCAAATTTTTTAGAAATAAATAGAAATGTAAGGACAACTATAGTTTTGTTAGCTATAGTTTAGTTTAGATTGGGTAGTTTCAATATAGTTTTACTCAAATTATCTAGATATAGGGAGCATCATACATGGCATGATGGTTCTCACTTTCAGTTTCAGATTGGGCAATTGGTACAACTTCTAGATCAAAATCCATGTTATAAACCCCAGTGATTGGGGGTAATGTGCATGGAATATTTGACTTATTTTATTTATAATTTATTGTATTACCTAGGTATTCTCAGTAGTTGCATGCCTTATTACATCTGAAGGTGGTTGGCATCATTTTAGAGTGGCTTTCATATAAGCCTAGTTATTAGTTTTAGAGTGGCTTTCATACAAGCTTAATATCCACCTTTTGGAGTGGCCAATATTAGCCTAGTTCTTAGTACACATTCAGATATACATGCCACATTGATAGACTATAGATAATTCATGGGATTCATGAGCCATCTGATATGACACACATTCATATCGATATAATTTCATAGTTTACTACATAGTAAGCAATGATGGAGCCAAAGGAATAGCTAGCATTTGTATTCTTGAGCCACCTACTCAGAGGGATTAGAAACATAGTCGAAACATTGATTAACACATGCATAATCACATAACTTCACTCAGTGGGTGATGATGGAGCCCAAACACTAGCCTTTGTATTCTTGAGCCACCCTCAGGGCATTGAGCACTCAACTCTGTTCATGATATTACTCTTGGTACAACACATACCCAACATCACTCAACATCACTCAACATCATAATAGGTTTTGTATTGGTTTACATACCTAGTGAGGTGTATTCATTCTTTTCTCTTCCTCTATCTTTTACCCAGCCTTTGTACATTCCTATTTTAGACATAACATGTCTAGTAAGAACTAATCTACTCCTTATTTTATCTTATAGATTTATGCTTCATGCTGTGCTCTCTCTATGCACACTCAACATCATACATATTCATGGGATTCACCCTTGTAGGTAAGTTTAGGTACACTTTCTACTTTTCCTTTATCCTAATATTTTTCTTTGCTACCTCACTAGAATAAAGGGGGGGGGAAATGTAGTCATATAAAATGTCCAAATTGGTAGTTTGAGTGTGGATTGTGACACCCCATTCATAGGTCCTTTTTGCATGCTCTTGTGACCCTTATAGCCACCTTTTTTCTCATTACCAATCATCCAAAACCTTTTCAACCTTGATTCCACTTCAGCCAAACAATATTCTCTATACCAATCTTGTTTCCATAGGTCTTGAGCCTCTAAGATAGGAGCACTGAATTTAGACTATAACACGGACCCCAAAGTGTCCCATTTTTGATGCTCTTATCCATTTGTACTCTAATCCCCAATAGTCATTTTCATCTGGTCCTTATCCTAAATTAGGTTAACTTAGCATGAAATCATCTGACCCATGACCAATTATTCCCTATAAAATCCCACTCAAAGCTCATTTACAAAGGAAATGTCCAAAATTACAAAGCAAGCAAGAATACAAATAAAACACTAAGACAAATTTACCTATTCTTTGCACATAGTCACCTAACACAGCTACAAACATACTTAAATTCTCATAACACTCCCTAACCACCTCAAATACTATCAAATTGGAATTTACATCCACATCACACTATTTCACAAAGCACGTTAGGTGGGAGAACTACATATGGTTCGATCCCTCATTAGAGTATTGATATGTATGCAACATGCCTACACAAGGGGTGTGGATTGCATGTTTAGTACATATTACACACTAACCCCTCCTCTTTTTCAAGTGACTAAAATATCATTTTATCATGCATGATAGAGGGTTAGGGTCTGAAGACAAAATTATCTCTACAACAAGTTTCATCAACAACCAACACTTTATTTTTCATAGGAAGACTCACACATGCACAACATAACTACCCAAAAAGTTTTAGGTTTCTATGATTAGTTTGAAAAATGGTAGGAATGAAAAATAATGCTGGATACCAAAGCATCCAATTTTAGGCACTCTTATCTTTTCACCAAATGAAATCTAGATTTAGGTTTATGACATCTTCCTAGTCCTACATGGCCATTTTCAGCCTCTGTATTAGTCATCTCAGTCTATTTTCTAGATAAGTTATTTTTTTTCTTATTTATTTTTATTTTTAGGAAGATGAAAAAGACAAACAATTACACAAATTAGAACTATAATTATTTCTATATTTTGTACTGATTTATTAATCCAGACCCTTAAACTAAAATAAGAATAAAACTCCATTATTCCCAAAAAATTAAATCAGTTCACTTAATTTTGACAATATTATTTTATTTTCAAAGCTACATAGATCACCTTATTTATAGATACAAATAATATTTAAGGGTAAAAATTAGATAAATAGAAGGAAAAAAATACTTTTCAACTCATCTAGCATGTTTTGAGGACCAAGTTTCATGTTTTTTAAGTAACTTGCGATGATATATTAACTTTAATATTTGGTATAAATTAGATTTGAGTCCATTAAAAATATGTTTTTAGACTTGGATATTTTTTGAGATATATACAATGGTGGGGTATTTTTTTACATTTTTATAGCACATATTTATAGAATTTACAATCTATGAATTTTTTATGGCTAATTCATTTATTTTAGACTTTTAGAGGTCATACCTTTTGATTGGTAACTAAAATTTGCATACTAGTTTTTTAATAGCATATGTTTTTCTTTTATTTGAAGCTATAAAATTTACTTGTTATGACGTTGAATAATATTCAAAGTTTTTAAAAGCTTAATAGACTCTCTGTAAGCTATAAAACATATTTTTTTACACTGAGCATGGGTGCTACCTTATTTTTAGATGGGATAACTTTTCATTACATTACACATTTTATAGGTGTGTTATCAGATATATTTTATACTCACATTTATTTATAAAGTGCCATGGGGGGTTTATATCTTTGCATATATATCTTCAAGCACATATATATTTTTTCACACTCCATTTCCAAATTCTAGTTATTGATTTCATCATGTGGCATATTGGGCACTCTCACTCGAGTATTTTTGTTTTGTTTTTATACACATTTACCCATTGTATTTTTTTACAAATTTAGATACTTTTTATTCACTCCCTATTCAAAATTTAGGTGTGTGTGTGTGAGGGGGTGGGGGGTCAGTCTTGTGTACTACTAATACTTCCTTGGCTATTTGAGTATGTAATTTACTTTTTATTTTTTATTTTATACTACGTGGAAGAAAAGGTTGATATTAAAATTAATAACATCATGTCTCAACATATTTCATGGGAAAAAAAATTCAAAACATAATATTTGAGCCAAAATTATTTTATAGTATCAAAATTTAGAACATTTTATTTGAGGCAACATTATTTTTTGGTATCAAAATTTAAAATAGTTTCTAATCCAACCCTATTTAATGTATTTTATCCATGTATTCTAGTCATATAGATTACATATATATTATCACTCTTGTTCAAATAATTGGATTCATGGATTATTCTTCTAATTCAATCTTTTGGAGGATTCATCAGAATCAATAGTCATCTAAAATAACTTCATTGTTTTTTGTTTTTTTTCATTGGACATGTGTACTTCATCAATTTTGGTTACAAGTATCTATAATTATGAGCTCAAAAATTATTCTTTTTTTATATCACATTATATAAGCCAATCTTTAGGGGGTGTTGGTGTGTGTCATGTTCACACATATTTCAAAATCTGCCTTAGGTAGTTTTTCTACAAAGATGTGATTTAATATGTGCACAATGTTATTTGATGCACATTTTATTTTGGTAGCTATTCTAACATGTGTGAAAAATTTTATGTGTGAGTAATGATCCCACCTTTCAAATCTACCAATAATAATCTCACACTCCTTATTTTTATTATATAATGTGCCTTTGTGTCCTTAGTTGAAAATGATAATACATTAAATTATCCATAGTTGATGGAGATGTAGTGTCTTATAAGATCACATTATAGTTCAGATATTATTTTTTTAACATATACATTGTATATTAAATGTGTTTAATATGGTGTGTCTTTTATTGGTCAATTTAACTTTGTATTGTTTGAATTTTTTATGTGGATGGTGTCTAGGTTGAAGTTCATGGGATTTTTATTTATAGATATGGTTTCATTTATAAGAATTTTTCCCCCATGTGGAATCAATATATGATTTTATTTAATAAATAATACAATGGATCAATGAGTGATCCCTGATTTTATTAATGACTACATCTCTACCACCTTACTAGATGCAATACTCTATACATGATAATAATAAAATCCATAAAGGTTATTTATATAGGAGTAAGAAGAGATGAGTGGGATATGTTTATTAGTGGATTGAAATGTGGAATCATTATCTAAGGTATAACTAACCCTTCTCACACAGTTGAGAATAACTACCACATTAAATATACATTTAATAGTATTGTGCACATAATAAATCAAACTTGGTAACACATCTATCTTATGTGGAATTCATAAAAAGTGTGAAAATGACACACAACAATAAGGGATTCCCATATAAACATGTGTTCGTTCATGGATCCATTATAACTCCTATGATGTCTTATTAAATTCCTAAACTAATGAAGCCTTAAAATACGGTTGATTTATGAAATCCTAGATCCCTAAAATATGGTTGTATGCAATCTAATGGGATCCTTTAAAACATATATTATACATAATAAATTCTAAAGGTTTGAAACCACTCTAAAAAATCCTAGAAAAAAATATAAAATATTATTTAAATTATAATAAATTGTATACTTCAATGTTTATTTTATATAGATACTAGTTGATACATGATTGCATGGCCCTCTTATACACATTTCATTCCTTTTTCTTACTAATTTTGAAATATTACATATATTTATTTCTATATCAACCATGAAAAATACAAATTTATATCTCTTTTTCTCTCTCTCAATTGTATCATCCATGGCCAAAACATATTTATTCATATTGACCCTTTTTGTATTGTATTGACCATGGTTGACATAGTACTATTTTTACCCCATTTAATTATATTAGCTGAATCATGGATGATTCCATTGGATTAGTTAATATGTAAATTTTAATATTTGGATCCACATATATAGGTATTTAATATCTCATTTCTATAATAACAACACTCATCTACTCTATTTAAGCACAAAAGTCTATTCTAAGTATAGAGGAGAAATTAAGAGATAAGATACTATTCTTGTGGAGGTATAATATTGATCAAGGTATTTCAAGATTCATATAAGGATGTGAAACCATTTATGGGACCCTTAGCCTTTACAATGTCCAATTAAGTAAAATTAAGACTTCATATTTACCATTTGATTCCTTCACCTTCAACATCGATTTCAAAGTGCCATTAAATTCAAGGGGGATATTGATACACTAGAAATAAAATTCAAAGTAAGTATACATATCACTAATAATTTTAATTTATTTACTTTAGGAGATAGATATATTCTACATATTTTTAGAGTAGTATATTTGTTGTTACTTCTTTCCTTTGTCAATGCCTAGGCTAGTTTTCAATACCTTTGCATGTTGTTATTATCTATTATATCTATTTGAAATTTACATATTTTAACTTAGATTCTAATCATATTATGTATAGTTTACCACTATTATTAAATTTCTTATACTCAATTATAATATTATATCCTTGATACCCACTCTTAATAATAACTTGTGCTTATAGCCTCTACCCCACCTTGGAACACATCATTTATATATGTATTTGGTCCTATTATGGTATTATCTCTATTATATATTACAATATATTTATAATATTGACCTTATTTTCACAATATACACTTTTATATTTAAGGTCACTTGTAAATATATAATCTTTTAGCAGACTACATTTTTCCTAATTTTAAATAAACAAAATTTTAAACATTATAAATGTATAAACTAAAGAGTACAAATCTAAACATAGTCAAAATTACTTAGAAATGTTAAATATTAACACATACTGAACCATCTAATTTATGTCCAAATACACAAATATTATTTTTCAATCCTCTCAACCATTTATTTTTAAGTGAGTTTGATCCTTTGTTCACTGTCATTACTACACATGATTTTTAAATTCAATGTTAGAACATATTTATATAAATATAAAATTACTTAAAATATTAAGACATCTATCCCTAATTATTAATTATAAATCTATGCTAGGAAAATGGGTCTAATTTTGCAAACCTACACACCTAATGTAGCATTTTCCTCACACTAATTAACTAGTTTAAGAATTTGAAGTATTCAATTGGGTCTTAAGACACATTTATGAATTTAACATGAAGGTAATTATTCAAAAAATTCATTATATAATCAAATCAAAACCTCATTTCAAAGGGACGTGATCTCTATCTAACATCTATCTTTTAAACTCTTACACATTGATAAAAAATCACTATTCTTCTCAAATTCAATATAAATCACAAGTATAAGTCTCATATAAATTATATAGGATCTCCAATCAATTCAAGACCTTAAATTTTCAAGTATCAAAACATTTTTTTTAATTCCATATATAATTAACAACCACAATTGTACAATCTCTCTAGTTTGGAGAACTATGTGTGGCTTGACTCTCTCATTGGATTATTTAGATATGTAGGTAGTGGTAAATAATAAAATGGGGTGATTGGGGTTATCTATTCCCATTAAAATTACCCTATTTTTTTAAGGTATATAACTATCACAAGTTATGTTAAAGTTTTTAATAAAAGAGAAGAAAAATATGAGTTTAAGTTTAATAATTACATAATTGAAATATGCCAACCCTCTCAATAGACATAGGTGTAAAATGTGGAACATGTATATTTTTTCCATAGTAAATATGAAACATTCCATAGTAAAAAGACACAACTAACATTTGCTACCATCTAATGAGAACAAAACTATCAATAAACATCCACAAATTTTGTTCTTACTTTTGAGAAACTATAGTCTTATCTTACCCCAATTTCCACTATCAAAAAATAGTTACAATAATCTTGAATTTATAAATAGATAAGGGTCTAATTATTATATTCACTTAGTATTTTTAGCATATTCCACTAGTCAATATATTCCAATCAATTTTGATCTATATTCAAATTAATGCTTAAATGTCATATATTATAATCTGAATAATTTATCAGTGTTTTACACCTATTAACAATTTATAAAATATAAAATAAGATAAACATAATAATGAACATATAAAATTTTCAAGAACTAATTTTTTTATTTTTATTCTAGGGTTTAGGCTAACTTAATGATTCCCACAAATTAAAAGAATCTGATCATCATTTACTAGATTTGATTGAGTGTTTCTCTAAGATTTAACTTAGACTTGGGTTTTAAATTGAATTATTGATTTCTATTTAGAAAAATATTCCTTTATGTTGTTTTTCAGTTTCTCAATTTCTTTCTTTCTTTATTTCTTTCTAGAACTATGTTTTAACTATTTTAAAACTCTTAGGATTTGTCATTATAAAAAAAATAGTCTTCAATTTTACCTAAGTTGTGTTGTGAGGGATACTACCTAAACATTCAAGACTATAGATAATACTATATATTGAATATAGTTTCCACATGCCTCATGATATATAAACAAGGCACATGATTTCTATTTTCAATGTTAGGAAGAATATTATTCATTTTTTTGTGTGGTGCACTTATTTAAGTAGTTATCCATGGGAGATTACTCTCAATTTACATCACACACATGATAATATAGCTAAGGGATGGTGGAATCCTCTATAGTTAGTTCCCCTTTGGGACTTGGTTACTATTTATGATTAGGATTAGTATATCTAAGAGCCTAAAAATAAAACACACCCTCTATAACTACACCATTACTACCATTTAAAAATTTATAAGATTTATATTAAAATTAAGGCCATAATTAAATGAATTGTGCTTACATCATTTGATCCACCTAACGAGGTTCATGATCAAATTCTATGTTAATTTATGATGTGTTATTTGGATTCAATAAATATTTACATTTATCAAATTCAAATATCATAAAAATAATAAAAGGAAAAATGTAAAATATCAAGCCTTCCTTAACTCATATTGTTTCAATATTATACCATGGCATGATTTTTATAGGATACATGCACCATTAAAGATTTTGTTTAAAAGTATAACTTGTGAACAAAAAAAATAGTACATTTTGAATATCACAAGGAATAATATACACCTTATTAATGGAATTATTATGACTATGGATATTTAAAAACCTAATATAGACAAATTGGATGAAATAAATGATAAATAATACACTAAATATCTTAATGCCAATCCATATGATATTGGTGAATAACTATACATTTCAAGAGATGAATAAAATAAAATGGTTCAATATTCTACATAAAAAGCCTAATATGATCCATTTTGTGATGATAATCAAGTTAATACTTCCAATTTATGTGTTTTTTATCTACTATTTATTATATTCATATATTGACACCTCAATTTATATATGTGACATCATCCCTAGGTATGGGGGTATCACAAGGTTTTTCATAGTTTCATATGTCTATTTATACATAGGAATCATATAAACATCCTATGCTTATTATGCATGGTCTATCACCAAAATTTCCTAATACATACTCGTTTGAGCACATTATTATATAGCTACATGCTAAGGTGTTGTAATTAGAGAAACATGTCTTTAAAACTAGTTATTCAATAGATTCCCACACTTCTATTCATAATCATTTGGAACTAGAGATAAAATATTAACCATAAATATAAACCTTTGTATCTCTTAAGATACCACTCTATTAATTTAAATGTGATCCTAAAAACATCTTCAATCACTTCATGTAACATGATTGGATTATGCTTATAATGACAAATTATTAATTAGAATATTTACAAGAAGTCTCAAAAACTATGTTTTATGATGGTTATATGATTTTAAACTCTAATAAGTTAAAACATCAAATCTTATTTAAAATAATTTTATATTTAAAATAATTTTATATTAAAAATATCAATTACCATTAGTGAAAAAATATCTTATGCATAAATAATTAAATTTCAATCAAGTGTCTAATGAGCCAATCAATAAATTAGTTCTTCATTACAAAACTATATTAGCTAAGATGGCCAATTATATGTTAGCCAATGAACTATACTATATCTTCACACATAGTTTTATAGCACCACTTCATGAGCCTATCATGTTTAAAAAATTCAAATATTTTAATGAGTTATGGCATGCAGTCAAAGAATGAGAAGTCAAGGTAATAGCTTTGAACAAACTCAAGTATGCACTAAATACTACAACTACTTAAAATAATAAGTTTCAAAGAAAATCATGATACAAGTTCAAGTATAATGAAATGAAAAATGAACCAAAATGTACATTCAATGTGGTATCACATCCAATGAATACTATTTAATTGACAACTCTACCAAAGAGGAAATATTCAAGGTTACCATGACCTCCTCATGCCTTGTTACATAAATTACTTGACTGTAATATCATATCTCTCTCTCCTATGATGGTATGAGTAAACCTAAACACAATGGATTTTATAATAGTGCATATTATGACCAAAAGATATGTATTAGACATTATTGTCTATATAATCCCACTTGGGGGTGATTGTGAACTTGGTTTGTCGATTGGGCATGTTGTTATAAAGTTGTGAATTATGTTGACATAATTTTCATCCTTAAAACAAGTTTTGGATGAGAGAGAAATATTTAATTTTTTTTTTCCTCATCAATAATAGAGCATAATCATCCTAGGAATTTTTATATTACTCCCTCATGCAACTAAAAAATCTCATGGTTAATCTCTACCCTTCACAAGTTTCCTACAATAGATGCACACAATTTGTATTATTTTTCTTGTGAAGAACAACAAGTTTATCTTAAGGGATGCATTTGTAAAGGTGAATGTTTCAAGTGGATGCATATAAGGACTAAATTTGAAGTTTTTTTTTTGAATTTATAAACCCATTACAATGTTTTGAAGTTGGTTTGTTGATTGTGGTTCAAAATATATGTGTTATAGTGACCAACTTTTGATACCTAAATAAAGTTTTGGCTATGGGATAAAATGTGACCCCATTTATTACTTGTAATGAGTTGAATATAATATTATTGGGGGTGATTATAGGACTCTCCTATACAACTATAAGAACTTACCATTCATTTCTACCCCTAATTTCCCACCTAAATGATTGCTTAATATTCATATTATTTTCCCCCTTAAGAATGAAAAATTTTAGTTATGGGATGCATCCTTGCATGTGCATATATTAATTTTAGGGGTTTATGGAGGGAATTTGAAGGCCATTAATACACATATCCCCCCATCTAGGTTTGAATGTGAATTTGGTTTGAAAATTAGGCATGCAATTCAATAATTATGCATTATACAAATGAAAATTTCCTCCCTAAAGCAAGTTTTGACCATGAGATAACATGTGCCACCAATTATTACTCATTATGAGTGGAATATAATATTAAAATGGATATTTAATATAATCTTGTTTGAAATTTCATAATATTGAGGCTCATATCAACCCTTCATAGTTTTATTGCAAGAATTATGTAAAGATCATACTATTTTTCCCAATAAGAATGATAAGTTTATCTTAAGGGATGTATCCATCTGTGTGCAAGTTTTGAGTGTGAGGTATTATGGAGGGAATGATAAGGGGATTATTTTGCATATATTTACATTTTTACATGACCTAAATTATTTTCATCAATTATGTGCATGGTTTAAAGGTTGTGCATTATATTGAGCAACTTTTACTCCCAAAAACAAGATTTTACTATGAGATAAAACATGTTTCCATGTATTGCTCATTTTTAGTGGAATAAAATAATATATGTAGTAATTAGAATACTAGCTAATGAAATTTTAAGACCTTACATATTATCTTTAACCCTATTGACATTCCTACAATGGTTATGCAATTTCCCCCCTTGAGAATGAAAAGTTTATCTTAAGGGATGTGTCTAGCCATGTGAAAATTTCAAGTATAGGAGATTATAAGGGTGGAAAATTTCTAATATCATATTTATATTTGAATCTAGATGTGACCAGGAATAGATTTTGTTGATTGGGCATGTGGTTTGAAAGTTGTGACTTATATTGACCAACTTTTGATCCGGTTGAAAGAAGTTTTGGCTGTGAAAAAAAATGTGATTCCATTTATTACTCATCATGAGTGTAAGAGAATAATATATGATATTATTATAGTAATATACCATGAAATTGAAATACATTATGTTTTATCTTTACCTCTCACTATTTTCTTGTAATGGCTACGTAGAATTTGTACTACTTTTGCCCTTAAGAATGAAAAGTTTATCTTAAGGGATAATTTTAGACACACAAAATTTTAAATTGTGAGGGATGAAAAATTGTGTAAAAAATATATTATATATTTTACACTCACATCTAGACATGACCATGAATCTAGTTCATTGATTGGACTTACGATTTAAAAGTTTTACATTATATTGACCAAATTTTGGTCCCAAAAGTAAGTTTTGTCTATGAAAGAAACATTATTCAAATTTATTAATTATCACATATGGAAGATAATACTATTGGATATTATTGTACGAATCCTACATGAAACTATAATAAATTACATTTTTTCCCCTACCCCTCATGGTTTCCATGCAATGACTATCTAAAGTTTTTAATGTTTTTCCCCTTTAGAATGACAAGTTTATTCATTCATTGGCATTACCATAATTTTTAAACCTAATCACTTAAGAATAATTATAATAATAATATTGTACAATAAAATAAATAAATAATAGACATATAAAAATGAAATTTATATACATAATTTATGACATTTTACATTACTCATATAAATATATCTTACATGTATCCAAATTATGCAATGATGCATATAAAATGGGCCATTTCAGCATAAAATATAGACCATATAAGAATATAAAATAGGCCATATAGCTATACATAGTGGGAAATATCTGTAAAACAAATTTTAAATATTGAAATACATAATAAATTACACATACAACTATCCCTAACACTTCAAATATCTCTCTTACTGCTTAGTTTCTCCAAATAATTTGTGCATCAACACCCTAGATGTAGAAATAGGGGTGATGGATGTCTCATTATAGGGACAAACTCTACTCTTAGCTTATGAAGGAATAAATGTTTATGACACAACCTTAGAAAATGGTATAGATACATAACATAAAAATTAGCAAATAATGCATTAAAGTGATGTATAAAAAATGTTAGATTTTACAAGATTTTTTTATGGTAGGGTAATTGTGAATTCACCTCATGCCACTTAAACAAAAGCTTAGGGATACATGCTCTTGAATATATTATGGATTATATATGTGCATACATATATAAATATGATGTAGAGTATCATTAAATAGGGTTAAAAACAAAATTTTAATATATATTCTCACCAGTATTTATCTCTAAATAAGATGGTGTTAGGGAGATATTAGAACTTGGGACACAATTATATCATTAGTCATAGGATTGCAATCCAAGTGGGATACCCATATCATGTTTCATCATATTTAGAAGGGATTTAAATAAATAAATAAATAAATTAGAATTAAGATAAATTTAAATTATTCCTTATATATAAAGAGAGATAAGAATAACATGTAAATGTAATGTTAATTACATCGTTATCATCATATATTTTTTTATATAGACATGGTACTAATAACATATATCATCATATATAAAAATAAAAATAAAAATAAAAATTACATAATATATTTAAAATAAAATAATTTTTTATTCCTTATATATGAAGGGAGAGAGTGTGAAAAATGGATACAAATTAGAGAAAAATAGTGGTGCTAAGAGGGATTGATAGAGATATAGTGATAAAGAGAGAATGAGAGAGGAAGAGAGAGATAATGCAATATTATCTCTACTCATATTCCCTTATCTACATATGCCTCTCTATCTTAAAAGAGGAGAGGGTAATGGAAAGAAAGAAAACACACTAAAACTATGGTGCATATATAAAAATAAAAAATATAAGAACTTGATAATTAGCTTTCACAACCTGAAACTATGATGTATATAAAATATTAATAAAATAAAAAAATTGAAAATTTAATTTAATAATATGAGTGTAGGGTGTAATTATAATGGAAACCTCAATAAAAAATCTAATCTAAGTTGGGTACCCATAATATTAGTCATCATCTCTACAAACAACAAATGAAAAAAGTAAAATATGAATCAATTAAATAAAATTGTTAAGATAAACATAATATTATTTTAGATACAAAAACAAATTATAATTAATTAAATATGTATGGTGAAGAAGATAATTCCTACATATCTAGTTCTATGTTGACATGAGACGATGAAGAAACTTTAGATGGAATATGTTGTTACGTAATAATGCGAGTGTGCCTATTAGATTTATGGATGTAACACTTGCATGTCTAACTTGAAAATGTGGTCTTGTACACTTCCTCCCACATGATGTGAAGTGATGTTCAATAAATTTAGGATACCTTCTCTATGTGCCACTGTATGAAGCACCAATAGTAGGAAAAATAGTATTAGATGTGCCACCACATGTAACTTACATAGTCCTTAGTTTATGCATCCCATGGTCAATCTTGACATGTGTGAGACTACTAAATACCTCAATGGATTTCATATATGTAATATGATGTAATATTATGAGGATAATAATATGTGTTATTATTTTTAATTTCTCTAGGGGTGGTTTTAATGTTTTTAGTAATGCTTAACATCAGGTATATATCAAATGAGGACCCATCTACCTTGGGATACATTCATGTAAAAATAATTTGGTGTTTCCTAAAGAGAGACATTGCAATAAGGATTTCTAAAAAAATGCAATGAAACCTCATTGTTATTTCATAGATTCTCCTTGAACACCATCCACCACCTATCCCAATTATTATTTTTAATCTCTGCATAAATACACCAATCAATGATAATATGTTTGTAACTCGTTGGTGGTGGCTTGGTGGTTATAAGAATATGAAACAAAGAACATAATTATTCATTTTTTTATATTAATATTATATTATCCTCATATAAAAATTTATTAGAATAATAACATTTCAATATATCTCTTTGATGTAACATAGCGTCAAGTTGGGAAGTGACATTTAACACTTCATTATAAATTACCTACAATATATAAAAAAGTAAATGATGTACATTATTTTATGAAGTGTCATGAAATTTTTTAATGATAGTTCCAAATTTTATCTCTTTGAAATATATTATTGATATAATTTATCTTCTTTTTTTGTAAAGTTAAATTGTTGGGGCTTTTCATTAGGGTTTTTCTAAGGTTTCTCTTTAGGCAATGGGTCCAAAAAATCAATATTATAAAATTAAAAAATAAAATTGTATTAGATATTTGAATGATTTCATGGGATAAGTCTAATTTTAATTTGAATGTCCCCTTTCCTTGTGATTGTTATAAAAGTGTGACAAAAAATATCATTACAAACCCTAAACATGTCCTAAAGAATAAAATAGCATATGTGGGACCATGATGAAAGAATGGATGATAGGAGGACACATTTTAAAAATAATTTGTGGCATAAAGTAAAAACACCCATTGATTTTTATCTTATTAATGTCTTCTAATTGTAAAAATTCAATGCAATGAAATAAAACGTGATGATATTTTTGTTTCATGTCTATTTTTTGGATTTTAAATGACATATCTCTGAGCATAAATCCAATATGATTTATTGAGATTATATAATATGAATTATAAAGACTTATTAATAGACTTACATATCTCATAATATTCCTACAAGATAATATGAACAAATAAACAAATAACAATATGTAATCTTCTATATTACAAAATTGGTCCATAATAGACTTATTCTACTAACTTAGTTTAACAACTAACAAACTAATCTAAAAAATATATGAGTTGTTTTATAGATAAAAAACTCAATTTTACATAAGCATATTACTATGGTAAATCTATTCTAACACCCACCCCTCCTTGTTAATTTATCATAGCTTGGAGAGTACAAAAGAAAGAACTTTTGAATGCCTCAAACTTATCATGTGCAAGTGACTTTATGAAGACATCTACACACTGATCTTAAGTGGATAAATACTAGAGATATATATTACATTGTTAAACATATTCACATATGAAATGGACTTGAAATTCAATGTTCTTAGTGTGTTTATGAGAAATTGGATTGTGAATAAGTTTAAAAACACCCTGATTATTGTAGTTTAGAATTGTTGGCTGAGTCTGTGGAACTCCCAATCCTGCTCATATACAACACAACCATATTTCCTCATGGATATATCCTCTTATAGTGTAATATTTTTCATCATTATAAGAATGAGAAATAAATTTTTGCTTCTTAATTCCCCATGAGATCAAAATAGATACAGAAAAGAATACAAACCCAAAATTGGATTTTTAGTCATCAATTGAACTTGCATGATTTAAATCTATGTATCCTATCAAGAAGAACTTATAATTATTATTGTATGCTAGGATATAATCCATTATTACTTGAATATATCATAATACCCACTTAGCTACTTTATAGTAGCTTACCTTTGGCTCCTACATAAACTGAGAAAGATAGTTGACAACATAGATAATATCTAGCCTAGTATATGTGAGGTAGATAAGACTCCCAACCAATTGCTGATAAAGAGTGGCATTTACTAGTGGTGATATATATGAGTAAGACAACTAAAGATTTGTCTCTATATGTATAACCATTGGTTTTCAATCCATCATTAGAAATGTCTTGAGCAATGTCTTGGTATACTTCATCTAAGACATGAATATTCTATGTTATTTTTGCCATAATTTTAATCCAAGACAGTAGTTAAGTAGCCCAAGATCTATCATGTCAAATTATCAATTGAGATATTTTTTTTATTGTATCAATCATCTTCACTAAAAATCCAATGATGACTAGATCATTGATATAAATAGTAATAATAATAATAATAATAATAATAATAATAATAATAATAATAATAATAATAATAATAATAATAATAATAATAATAATAATCTCCCCCTTGATTTTTGAGGCAGAGATTGGGATCATATGGATTCTTATGAAATCCATGCTTTAGGAGATGTTCATAAATTTTTATATACCAAGATATAGGATCTTGTTTGAGACCATATAGATGTTTTATTATTATACACACCTTATTCTCTTACCCTAGTGTGACATAACCTTTTGGATGAGTCATGTAGACCTCTTCCTATAGATCTCCATTTAAGAAGGAAATTTTTAAAGTCTATTTGATGAACATTCAATCTAAACTATGTATCCATTTAAAAAATCATTTTGATTACTTTTATCTTATTTTTAGGAGCAAAAGTCTCCTCATAATCTATACCTTATTTTTGTGCATAGCCCTTTGCTACGAGTCTTGTCTTATGCTTGTCTATACTACCATATACTTTGTATTTGGTCTTAGAAACCAATTTAAATTCAATAGGCTTATTCTCTAGTGGAAGATAAACAAGTTATCATGTGTTATTCTATAGGAGAGACTAATATTTTTCATCTATGGCATATTTCCATGTTTTGGAATCTAGGTCTTCACAGATGGAAGAGGGATCAAATGTTTATGCAATAATGATCATTAAGGAAAAATTCACCTCTTCATGAGCCATACTATGAGTCCTCAATATTGTAGATGAAGTGTTTGGAGGTCCATCTATTTTTCCATCTTTAATTTAATCATACACCATTCAGGCATATGTTGAGTAGTAGTTTGTGGTGTGGAGCTTCTAATAGATCATCACCACTATTTTCATCTAGAAATTTTACATGTCTGATGCCTATATCAGATGTCTATATGGAAGATGAATTTTTTTCAAATTTATCATCAAACATTACATCCCAAATGATAAGTATCTTCATAATATTTGGATCAATGAGTCGATATGATTTCAAATCATTATTGTATCCCATAAAAATGCATTCCTAGGTTTTCTTATCCATTTTATTTATTTTCTTATTTAGGGCATGCATGTATGCCTTACAACTAAAAAATCAAAGATGAGAGACTTTCAGATTTGTCCTATTCTATGCTTCATGTGATGTAATTCCATCAAGAGCTTTGGTTGGTGACCTGTTTAACAGATATATGGTTGTGAGACAAACCTATGCCCAATATGAATGAGGTAGTTGTGCATCTTCAACCATGCTTCAAAACATATCTACAATGACATGATTATGCCTTTTTGTAACACCATTCTAATATGGTGTATAAGGATCAATGTATTAATGATGTATTCCATGTTCTGCATGGTATATAGTGAAATTTTTACGAGTGTATTCCCTCCATGATTTGAGTGGAGGGCCTTGATTGTGTGACCAATTTCATTTTCAACATAGGCCTTAAAAAATTTAAAGGTTTGGAATGCTTTATCCTTAGTCTTAAACAAGTAAACCCACATCTTTTGAGAATGATCATCAACAAAGAGTTAAAAATACTTATATTTTTTAAAGATAGAAGTCATAGGTCTACACAGATTGATGTGTACTAGATCTAATGGATAAAGACACCAATATTCAATTTTTCCAAAAAATATCTTCATTTTTTACCAGCTAAGTAACTAAAAAAGATATCGAAATACTATTTGAGTGTGGGAAGACCTCTGACCATGTTGTGTTTACTTAATGAAATAAAATACCCATAACTCAAATGACCATATCTTCTATGCCATAGTTGAGATTTTTATGTACCCTTCATAACAAGTGCTTGATGGCCATTATGTACAAGATCAAGCTGAAACATCTTGCCTATATTAGAATCTATTGAAATAGTTCGAGAGTCTCAAGACTTGTTCTTGATAGGGAAAAAAAGATCACCATGGTTATGATTGAAATCATCTTTGAGATAGTGATCAAGAAGTTTATTTACAGACAACAAGTTCTTAGTGAGCCCTAGATCATACATGACATCTATGATCATGGTAGTATGATTACCAAGCTATAAAGAAACATCAACTCTACCTTGAATAGTGTATGATGAGTCATCACCAAGAGAAACATTACCCTAATATATTAATTGGTGTAAAGTGGAAAACCATTATTTTTGTTATGTCATATGCCTTGTGGTACCATAATCAACATACTAGATGGATTTTGAAGAATAAGGTTCCTCATGTGTCTATAAAGTAAAGACTTGATAGTCTTTTGAAGAATGATCATCTATAGAAACATTCCCATGTTATTGTTTTTTATTCCAATGCTTTTTAGAATGGGGTTTAGGCTTCGATAACTGGGGTGGATTTTGTGAAGTGGGATTTTTAATGAATAAGCCCTATGTGAATCCATTATACTAGCAATGTTTTAGGTCATGTCTTATCTTTCCATAAATAAATTAAACCTTTTGTGAATGGGATTTGTTCCCCTACTAGTGTTGTTGATTGTTCTACTTAGGGTTATGTTTATAAGTCTTTATGGGCTTCTTCCCTTTTTGAGAGGAGGCAAGTACATGCTCTTCATTAGATTCCTCTATGTTTTGCATGGATTATTGTTGTTGTAACATGTTAACCAAAGAGACGAAGGTTGGTTTTTGACCTGTGACATTCAACATAGTAAAAAAAAATTTATATGTAGGGGGCAGAGCTCTTAAGACAATAGGAACCAAAGAGACATCTTTCACTGGTTCACCCAATGCTTCAAGTAAAATCCATAATGTTGTAAATCTATAAAGAAAAGCCTCCACATTTTCTTCAGATGTTAACTTTAGACTATGGAGTTAACTTTATAGATGAATAATCTAGTTTTAATTATTTGTCTCAAATACTATTTGAAGCTTATCCTAATCATCTTGGGCTATAATGTCATTATGGATATGAGGTTGTACCTCATCCAAGACTCTAAACATGATTATGAGCTTAGCTTTTTGATTAGATTTGTCATATTTTCATTGCTAATCAACATCAGTAGCATGTTGGTTCATGTGCCATAAACAATTATCCATATGTCTACAAATTCCAAGTGGGTTTTAACCTTAGTTTTCCATGATGCATAGTTATCAACTCGAATAAGCTGAGTGTTTGGTAAAATAAAACATGGTCAATTTATGGCTATATGTAAAAATATGATCAAACTATAGAAATGAGATGGATTGGTGCCTTATAACTCTAAAAGGTTCCTCTTTCTATATATTATCATATTGATATATTAGACCTCTCTATATGTGCACCTTCTTATATACCTGTCGATACTAGAAGAGCTCATCCTTTTGATATAACCATTGGTACATGAAAGATATTTTAACACATGTGAGAGTAGAATGGTACTAGGTATATAGATAGTATGTGAAAGAGATTCATTCTGTCATTAACACCTTCTTAGAAGGAATTTTACATATGTGGGTGTAACTTCCCTTTATACTTGAAAATTCTAATTTTTAGAATTTACATCTATCAATAATAATAAGTTTATGAATATTTCTAAACCTTATTACTCCCTAAAAATTTAAAGGGTCGATGCCCATATGTCATTGTTTTAGCTATGTTAGGCTATAATTATAATAATTCAAAGTATGATAGAATTACCCATAAATTTGAACTAGAAGTGTCATTAAATATTGAACACTGTGAATGAGTTTTTTACAATCTTGTTATTTTTACATTGATTGGATTTGCCATAAATAAATAAAAATTTAAAAATGTTTACAAGTTATAATTTGTAAGTACATAAAATGGAAAATAAATTTTTGTAAAATAAAATAATTAAAACAATCCCTCTAATTTTTTAATTTTCTTATTTTATCTTTTTATGGTTTTGTCTTTTATACTTATTTATGATTTGAACTCTAAACCTCTTATGGATAGATTTTATAAAAAAATAAATATAACATCTTCTCTATATATCAATTCAAAATATTGAGAAGAAAAATTTGTATTTGAATCTAAATAGAGTGGGAATTTTAAATTAAAATCATACCTCCATCATGTGAAATCCACATTAGAATGCTTAGGTGGCAAAGGAATCATATTTGAATACCTCTTTATGCTCCACTAAACAAGTTTTTAAAACATGCCACCTTGCATACTTCCAAATAGTTTTAAGATAGTGTTTCCACATGTAAAAAAAGTTTTGGGAGGAAAGTGCAGGCAATAAATAATGAAATTCAAAAATTGGTTTTTGAAAAAACATGTTCATATGGTTTGTTGTGTATAAAAACCAATTTACTAGTCAAAAATATGATTTAAAAGACTACATCACCTTGAGTCTTACAAAATAGATGTATGGTAGTATGAAAATATGTAAAAATTAGTTTGAGATGTTTTGACATGGAAAAAATAACACCATACAAAGGGTAGAAATGAAAAGTATGATCCGTATGTTTCATAATTGAGAAAAACTGATCTACAACTCTGTCATCTATTCAAAGTGTTTGTTGCAAGTTGAAGGATCCAAAATTGTTGTATATATTTATGCACTAGTGTACATCAAAGTGTGGGAGGATGGTTGTCTAAATAGAGAAGAGTATCCAAAAAACATATATGAAGAATTTACTCTCTATGGCCCAAAATAAAAGAAAACTAGTCTACAAGTACAAAATGACTAGGAATAGATTGTAGGCATCCAAAAGGTGGTATGGCCTACTTCAAAATTTTAAGGACTAATGTCATATTTTACACATTGGAGTTAAATAAGTCTCCAATAAATTTTAGAATATAAAGATTCTTGTACGGTTAGATATGATAAAAAAACAATCTATTGCAAGCTTAAAGGAGAAACACATACTCTATACAATCTAATGACCAAAATAGCTATATGTCCAAGTATATAATTATGAAAATGAATTAATAAATGTTCAAAAACATAAAAATAATACCTATAATCTATAATTCCTTACTTGTGGAGTGTGTATGGTCTATAGTGGAAGAAAACCTGTACAACTAGCATGAATTTATTGGATATAAAGCTACCAAAATACACGATAATATCTGTAAGTGCAATCTAATTTTAAAAAAGGAAATTTAAAAAAATTCTTACTCTAAAAATTCTCTGCTATGATACCTAATTTGAGAATAAATCTAATATGATTTATTGAACTTACATAATACGAATTATAGAAATATATAAATAACCCTACATATGCTCATAATAGTCCTACAAGATAGGATGAGAAAATAACCAAATAATAATCTTTAATATTATATATTATGAAATAGGTCCATAATAGACTTATTCTACTAACTTATTTTAACAACTAACAAACTAATATAAAAACTATGTGAACTATTTTATAGATAACAACCTCACTTTTACATAAGCATATTACTATGGTAAATTTATTCTAACAATACTCTCTTTTTAATGCAAAGGGAACACACATGTTGAGATGATAAATGGTGTAAAATATTTTTTATAAAAAGGAAATACACTATTTATTAGGTATCTCAAATTTTATGTTTGTGCACCCACCTAAAAATTACACAGTGCAACATTTATGAAAGAAATCCAATGATGATGCAAGGATCTCAATAAATAAGTTCATACCCAATTATATCTGACATTATCACTTAATAATATTATTTTAAGTTGTTTTTAACATTTTAAATAATTTTATAATCCATTTTTGGGATTAGACTTTGAGTTGATTCATCAGTGATGAAACTGCCACTCTTCGTGGCAAAGCCATCAGTCCTGATAATAAAACTGCCCCTTTGTAGCATGTTTAGCCATGATGGTTTCTTAAAAATGTGTGGAAAAAAAATATATGAGAGTTGATTACATAATTTAATATGGTGGTTTATTCATGAATTAGGTAAATTTAATAACCTTTCATGGTGATTTTGCACTTGTCACTTGCAAATAATGGTGATTTCACCATAATGTATACTTTTATATACAACGTCAAAGACTTGAGTTATAACATTTATTGAATGATTTTATTTAGGTTATATATTTTTTCTATTTGTGTTTATCTTCATAATTTCCTATCTCACTCCCACTATTATTTTTATCAATCTTGTCCCTCCTAATTTTAGCTGCTAGTTAACTAATAGTTAAATTCACACACATAACCTCCTCTCTTCCTGTACAAGTATCTCACTTTTAGATGAATTAGGGTGTTTTTAAAGATATACATAACCCAATACTACCTTATTTAAAATTTTAAAAATATTTAATCCATCTTTGGTCATCTTCTTGTCAAATCTACATAATTTTGGAGGATAGAACTCTCTAGATTAAAAACACAATATTTGATATCAATGAACCAACTAACCACATTAAAGTAACACTATTGTATAGGATTGGGTTTTCATTTTTATACCTATATTATTACCATAATTTTTATAATATTTACTATGGTCATGTTGATTTAAGGAGCTATCTTCTGAAGGACACTTTATACAAAAATAATCTTTTGCCTTTACTTGGTCAAAACCATTGATTAGATTAGAGGATTATTTTCAATATTATTTTAATTTTTTATATTTGATAGATTTAGTTTTATTTATTCCTTATATTAGTTTCATATTTAAAAAATCATATAAAAATAAAATAAAACTAATATCTCTCTTTCCTCTCTTACACAAAAATAGTGCAAATTTCTTGTTTTTGCAATTACATGTTAGTTTTATTGAAATAACTCAGTGTTGCACATAACATAAGGTAGATTAATAAAATCATAATAATAGGTAAAAATAAAATAAAGTAGTTTACTTTCAGTTTTATACAATATTTTACACAAACATATCTCAAACACACAAATACAAAAACCTAGATATTCGAACCTTGCATATTAGATTTGGAATCCATTCATTTCATTAGTGAAATAAAAATATTTTAAGATATTGAAATAAAAAAATAATAAAAATAAAATTTAATTATTTCATTAATAGATAACTTATTTTCATGCACAAACATTCAAATATTTTAAAATAAATTTCTAGCTTGTATAAGTAAAGTCAACTTTCATAATTCTTAGTAAGTGTGCTTGAAAGGATTTTACAACATGAATTAAAATTTACATGTTAGGAATGATTATTTTCATAGTATTATATCATGTAATTAACATAATACAAATAAAAATAACTTATGTCATTTATATGACATTAGTCAAACCATTATGCAACTTAGGAAGAACTATAAAAAAATGATATTTTTATATTTATTTCAAAATTTTAGTTTTAGGTTTACATCCATCCAAAATATTTAAAAAGAAAAATAAAAAGAACTTTATTTTTATTTTATTTAATTATTAATTACTTTATTTATTTCAACATTCTATTTTCATAAAGTAGATCAATTCATTTCCTTTTTCAAAACATTGTAAAAAAAACTCAAAACATCCAGAAATAGCCTTGTTAAGATAAGAAAAAAATCTAAAAATTGATAAAACATTCAAAACAAAAATTATAGCATTTAAAAAAAATTATATATACAAGATATTATGAGTCATATACTTAAAAATACATTGATTTCTGCTTTCATGACACTTCCAAAATGTTCTTATATTATAAGGGTAGGTCCTTTCCCTAGGGTCAAATCTCCTTTTATTAATAGTAACATACAAATTGATATCAATACAAAGATCAGAGTATAAATATTTCAATCCACCCCAATTTTTGATCTTGTTGTTAACTCTCTTAACACTCTTGAAGAGTGAGAATAAATTCTTAAGCCATTCATGGTCACCCCCATCATATATAAGGTCATCAATATAATGTCCACTGAGCTTAGCCATTCACCTTTCCTTTTACTTAATCCTTGGGACTAGACTCATCAAATTTTAATTCAATTTGTGTATGAATATAACTATGCATAGACAACTCCGCATGATTTATCAAATCCCTAGAGTCATCTTGTTGATGATTGAAAGTGCATCATAGGGTTTCAATAGTGTTTAAAAAACAATTCTCATTTTTGGATTTAAAGAATCCATGGCATGAGTTGTTGGTTTTGATATTCTTGATATCTTTGATGGAGTAGTGGTAAAGCTAATGACTATTTTACAAATGAAAATGAAAATGGTTGTTAAAAGCAACTGTGGTGTTAAAGCCTGCTTGTGAACATGAAAGTAACCTAAAATAATTATAATGAATTATGATAAAAACCTAAAGCCTAAAGTCTAATCTATCATGTATATTTATAATAAAAACTAAACTACAGTGAATTGATCAAAAAATGAGCAAAAGGAAGGGTAGGGTAGAAAAGAAGGTTTATGATCTTCAGTCCACTCATTATGACAAAGTTTAATTTCATCCAAACATGCACTTGAACCAATATATGACATGAAAGAACCAAAAAAAAAAATGCAAATAAAAAACTAGATTCAATTTGAAGATTTACTTCCAAAAGCAAATTGCATTATCACATTTGCAAGCAAAGAAAATGAAATGAATCTAAGATATTTCAATCAATCTAGCATAATAAAAAATTGATAGCTCTAAATTCAAATATGCATATCTAGAATCTATAAAATCCATTCACATCTAAAAATCAAACCAGTTAGTTGAGGAAGCAACCATAATAACAAAATACATAAACAAATATTGGATAATCTTTACAGAATTCCTTGCTTACATAAATTTGCTCAAAATTTACAGAATAGTTTTTACTTAAAAATTCCCTCCCTTTTTTAAAAATGACATTACCCCTTTTATATAAGACTAATGAGGTATGTTGGTTAGTCCTATCAAATGAAAATTACACAAGTGTCAAGGAAAGTTGTCCTTCTACAACATTTTAGAACTAGACACTTTATAAATGATCTGACCTCTAAGCAAATGTGCATTACAAAATTGCACATGCATTTATAAGATATAATATTCATTTTTAAAATTATATACATGTTCCTATATAATATAATATTCTACATCAATAGATTTGACTTTGAGACTCCTTTATTGTTATAGTCTCTTGTCTTTGCTACATGATCTTCATTACTATGCTATATTGATCATCAATAAGCTTTAAGTTGATGATGGGATCCATGAAAAGTTATTCTTCTTGATCAATCAATTCTTTGAATTCTTTATCATCCATGTCTAAATCTTCCTTAATGCTTTTAACATCTCCAATTTTTTCTTCTGTAGATATAACCATTTCTAATATCCTTTTGTTGTCTACCCTTGTTTTGCCTTAGATTTGAGTCCTCATCTCCTGCATGAACTAAGTATCTCTATGATTTAAATCCTCATATGTTATCAAGCTAATGAGATTGAGAGTAGTTGGGTCTTTGATTAGGCTACCCAATCTATGCCTTATCCAGAGTTCTAACTGATTGAAATCCTTTGAAATATCTTCCAAGATTTTGGACCATTTGTTCAAACCCTTGATCTTATCCATAAATATAACTATATCCATATTCAAATGGAATAGGAAAACTATCTTAAACCCATGAATTTGATCTTCTACCAATATATTAATCAGCTCCTTCACCTTATTGTATGAACCCTACCATAGGTTTATTTTGTTCACAACCAAAGTACCCTATTCATTCACCATACCCTTCTTGGACCTTATAGGTTTCAAGGAACTAAATATGTCCTACATGGTTGCCTCAAACTCATTGATCATATCCCCTATAATAGATAGAATAGACTATTCCTCCAGGCTCTTCTTTTGTTACTTTAGCCCTTTGATAGTAGCTTGCAACTATTTTGGTTGTGATTTAGCCATCTCTAGTACATATTATTCAAATATTGGGTCCTCAATAAGTCTCTATACTTGCTTCTGACTCAAATTAGTCAAGGTCTCCACCTTTTGATATGTAATTTTCTCACCATGTTGTATGACCTTTTTCTCAGTCACCATTTACAAACTAGTAGTGCTTGGGTCAAAATTAAATCTAACTGAAGATTGGGTCACATGTAAAATTGGGAACTCTACTTATGATTGAGTTGATTGACTAAGAGTAGCCAATCTCCTTATCTATTCTTGTATAGCAATGATCTGGGGTTTCAAATCTTACTATAAAGAGATGTTGGTAGCCTTAATCATAGCCCAATGATGATGAATAGTAGGCAACTTTTATATCCTTGGTTCATAATTGAACCACTCTAGAATTGGTGGTCCATACAATAAGTTTTCCTCACTAAAAAAATTGACTTCACTCAAAGGAGTAGTGATAGTCACTTTAGGTCTCTTAGTCTTTGAGACAAGTGTAGTCCTAGCTTTACTTTTAGGAGGAATAACAACCACCAAGTTTAATGCCATTTCCTTCCCTTTATCCTATTTATCTTCCTCAACCTTTACCTTTTTTGTATCTAAATTTTTATCATAATCCATGGATAGTATCTTCAATTCATCCTCAAAAGAATCATTAGGATTTAGGGTTATCATATGAACCTCTTATTGAAGTGATTCTTGCTCTACTACTTTGGGAGATTTATGAGCTAATAAACTAGAATAAATTTCATCCGGCCTTTTCTCCTTAGGTTTATGCTCTATTTGTGTCTCTTATTGTGTATTGGTTGATGGAAGTATAGAATATTCACCACTTATCAAATGATAATATCTTGGGCCTAACTACCATATATCATCTACCTTTTGATCTCTAGATAATCTAGACTTAGGTCTAACATTTTACTCTTTCAATCTTCTAGTCACCTAAAATTTTGAGGATGTTGTAATGTATATGAAATCAAATGAATTGGGATCATGCTCATATGGTAAATTAAAAATAACCTTGATCCTTAAATGTTATTTTACCTTAACATAAGAGTCCCATTTCTTAAGATCATCCATATGTAGGTTGAAAGACAATCTATGTTTTGATGTAGCCTAAATAGGATCCCATTGTCTAAAAATTGTCTTGCCAAATTTCATTGGAAATCTATGTAAGAGACATTTTATCTTAGTTTACAAAGGCCATCTATACCATAGAACAACTGATAGGCCACCTCTTGTTCTACTAGTTTATCAATAACATGGACTAGTAACTTGAGAAGAGAATTTTGAGTTCCTTCAATCCTCATAATAGTATAGTTAGGGTATAACCATATGTCTCCCATTGATTCAACTAATTTCTTGATTAGAGGGATAACTCTCTCTATAGGGATACTAATTATAGCCTCACTTAGTGTAGGTTAGACACACTCATAAATAAATTGAATGTGGTCTCTATATATTGTGAAAATTGAATAGTATTAAGAGATAGTCTGAGTACTACTTATAGACCATTCTCTCTGGTTGGGAATATCTATGGTTGCACAAATGGAATCTAGAAGATACGACATCATGTAAAACTCATTTTTATTCCTATGATTGATTGAATATATG
Organism: Torreya grandis; assembly: GCA_037957365.1. Lineage (NCBI taxonomy): Eukaryota > Viridiplantae > Streptophyta > Pinopsida > Cupressales > Taxaceae > Torreya > Torreya grandis. The sequence continues at coordinate 388,732 of JARHVA010001085.1, read as the reverse complement.
TGTATACTCTAAGAGATGCTAATTATCTCACCCAATGAAGGAACTATCACCTTTTCAATGAGGAAATACACCATGAACACCCACATTGGATTTACATATGCTATAGTTGCACACCCATATAGCTTGTTCAACACTATCATTACCATCCTAACTCCATCTCTGAATTGGCTTATTGGGATATTCTTTGCAAGGTCTATAATGACCTGGTTACCAAATTCTAACCGCATAGCTAGGGTATCCATCATGTTATGCTCTTTAACCCATGAGTTAATAGAGGTTAGGTCAATTTGAGCTTGGGTAATTTGTAATAAGACTCAAATGAAATTGGGGAAATGGAAGCAACTTTCCTCTAATTATTCTCAATAATTAACATGCCCTTGTCTATTTTAGCTTCCTTAAAAATGGGACTAAGAACATCAATTCAATGAAGTACCTCTACTTTTACAATTGCTTAATGAAGTCCAGTCACTTGGATGGCTATAATGTCATCATATAATCTATTTATAGGGAGTATCTTCTCTTCTTCCTTGGTGATCACTGGCTAGTTTTCAATTGTCCAGAATAATTTAGAACATTTTTTATCACCTATGTTTAAAGTATCAACTACAAACTTTATATACTTGAATACTTAACCCTCTGTGTTTGAGGATAGATATAGTTCAACCTCTTGCTTTGAAACATGTTTATGGGCTACCATTATTATAATCTTGATCAAATTATCTAATTGTAGAAAATAATATAACTCTCTCAGCTCAATTATAATTAATCCAAAGATAATTAGGGCAATCTATACACTTTAGGGCTTTTATATGTTCACACAGGGCTTTAATGGTGGAAACCTAATTTGAAATGTGAGTTTATATGACTTGGATTGGATTTGGATTGCATATTTATATATTTTGTGTGCTTGGGTCCATAAGATCTCCAATTTGATGTGTATTGCTTATGTGGCATTGCCATGTCATGTTGCTCATTTATTTAAAATATGACCATTTATCAGTTTTGAATGTGTCATTACCTTATGCAATCTTGAAGCCTAATCAATTTGTACCATTAATCTCTTGAGAAGTCTTCCTATCCTTGACTTCATCATTGGCCATTGATTTTACTTTTGACCTTATGAGAGTGTGCCACTTGGTAGCTCTTTGAGTTCTCTATGTACCTTTCACACATTCTTCATCATTTAATGACCTTTTACCATGTGGTGGCTTCTAGTTAGATCTAGGTTATTTAAATTATTGACTCCACTCGCACTATTGATATTTAATGCATGACCAAAGGTAGGCCATTAATCTTTATTTTACATGATTAAACTCACACCATTGATCTCCTTCTTTATACACAATCTCACACATAGGCCATTGATTTACTTGTTCATTCACCTAGATTGTGACATTTGTCACTCTTAAGTTTCTTATCGGGATCTTTGAATTGTTGGCCTTCAGTCGCTATTAGATATTTGATCTATATTAAATATCATGACACTTATCATTCTTGCATTTGATTTTAGAATCCTTTGATGCTTTGATTCCTCGCTCACCATCAAATATCCATTATACTATTAACATGCACCATCAATCAACTCCTTTGACTTATTAACTCCAAATTTACCTGTATATCATTGATTTTTGGTTCAGCTCTTGAGATCTTGCTACTTGGTGTATTTTCATTTAATTAGTACTTGTGAACAATGAAATAAACTAAGGGGTCAGAAGTATAAAGAAACTTAGGATCAATTTTATACTAAGGTTTTATTCATGTTAATAAACATGATTAAAACTTAGGATAAAATTTAAACTAGGTTTAAAATATAAAAACATGTTCTTACAAAAATTTGAATTTATTTCAAAAAGAAATCCGCATAAATATGAATCCGTTTCAAAATAAAAAACTTAGGCTAAAATACTTAGACTAAGGTTTTTTTAACATTTATTTAAACGTGGATCCAATTAATTGATAAAAGACCAAAGGTTAATCAAAAGGGTTAAATTAGATCATATTATTTAACCAACTAAGGGTTAATTTGACATTGAAGCATAAACCCTGAATAGGGTTCATTCAAATAGAAATCCATTAAACCTGCAACATAAAAACACAATAATTAAACATTAGTAATATTGGATGAATTCAAACAAGGATTACATGTAAACATGTTAATTAAGCCATATGAGAACCATGATATTCAAATAATACACTTTTATCATTTTAAATGCATAATTTCTAACACAATTTTCAAAATTAAACAAGGGTCCTCATTTTTCAAAATGGGGATATGTTGACCTCAACAAATGGCAAATTTTGGGAGAAACATAGCAATATATTAGAACTTGGATACTCTTGGTTTAGACTAATGACCAGACCAATCATTCCACATGATCAAGTACCATTATTAAGATAAATTCATGATTAAAACAAGTTTTACAAATGCATAATTAAATTCAAACATTAAAACTTAGTCATGTTGTATGTGTGCTTTGATGCATTCATTGATTGCCATGGGATTAGGATAATAACTTATAGATTTCATGACTTTAATCACTAACATAGATTTATAGCATATTTAGATATTCATTAAGAATCATGCTTTATGAAAGGGAAGGCTTGGTCATTGCTCTACTACCAGCCATACATCCATAGCCCCAACAGAGATAACTTTGGCTCCACTCAAGGCCTTTCTCAAATGCTATCTAGGCATCCATAACCCCAGTGGAGATTATCGGAATCACCTTTGTTTAGAAATCTTTTGAATTTTCAATAAGCTCTTAGTTTTGTATTTTTAAGATATATTTAGCTTTCAACAAAGGTTAGGAACCATAATTAGCTAGGTTTACAGATTTTTTTCAAATGTTTGATTTTTAGACAATCATCTTTGTTTATAAAATTCATTCTAGGTAATAATATTCTTTAAGTGCTAACATGATTTTTCTCTAATAATTTAAACTTTCACTCAAAATATGCAATCCTTATTGGAACCAAACTTAGATCAAAACAAGGCTTAATATTTTAAGGAATAATTAACCTAGCTATAAATCCTCACCAATTTTTCAAAATCATAACATCAAGCTATGATTTCCAGAATCCATGATCAACCAATGTCTAAGGTTCATATCTGCATTCTTGATTTGAGAAGTTCTTTTGAGCATTTAGGATGTATTGGAGCCAAAAATTGTCTTGAAAATTAGATAACAAATTAAAGAAAATGAAACACAACCAATAAAACATACAACAAACAAACAAACAACAAGAAAAAAATATACAAATAAGGAACAAGAAAGAAAATAATGTAAGCCTACCTACACTAACTCTAATTAGTCTTACAAGTTACTCCATAAATATTTGAGAGGTAAAAATAGAGAAATAGTACTTAAGGTATTGCCCATTTTTTGGAAAGTGAACTCTGCTCCTTGAAAATATTTGAGCTTGAATGTGTTGTTTTCTAATGTCTCAACAATCTAATAAGGACCAATACACAAAGGAGTGAATTTACCATGCTTTCCTTTTGAATTTGAGGCTTTGTCCCATAAGAAAACTAGGTCTCCCTACCTAAATACCTTGATATTTGAATTCTTGTCAAACCATCTCTTTACTGTGGTTTGATGTCTGATGAAGTTGGCAAATGATTCTTCCCTTGCATCCTCCATTTTTATGATGTCAAGCAACCTTGAATTTGCATATTCTTGATCTTCTTCTATATACTCTTGCATGAACCTATAAGTTGGTAGTTTGAGAGAGATTAGAAATATAAGTTCTTGACCATATACAAAAATAAATGGTGATGATTTTATAGCTTGCTTCACTCTAGTTCTCTTTTCCCAAAGAGCATATTTAAGCAATTTATGCCATATTCTAGGTTGCTTAATTGTAGACTTTTTGATAGCTTTTATCAAATTTTTGTTTATTTATTATGAGACTCCATTACCTTGAGGGTAATGATTTGATGAAAAACTAAGAATTATTTTGTTATTATAGGCCCACTCAATCATATCAATAGATATGAAGGCTGATCCATTATCACAAGCTAATGATACTGGTGTCCCAATTCTTGCACACATGTTCTCTTTCAAGAAATTGATCACCTCTTCAGTTCTACATTATTTTGTTACCACCACTTCTATCCATCTTGTGAAGTAATAAGTAGTAGTAAGAAAATATTTGTGTTCATATAAAGATTTAGGGTTGATCATCCCTACAAAGACTAATCCCCATTGAGTAAAATATTTATCAATCATAACTAGCTTTAATGACATAACTGCTCTTGGTTCCTTGGTTTTGAATATCTTACATTGATGACATTCTCTAAAATGATTATGTGCATCCTTAAAGATGGTGGGCCAATAATATCCTACCCTTAGGATTTTATGAGATTTTGTTTTTCTAGAGGGGTGTCCACTTCCAAGTTTTTCATGAAAAGTATTCAAGATCTCAATTGCTTCTTATTTTAAAACACATCTCAAGTATATGCCCTAATAATTTTTCCTAAAGAGTACCCAATCCTTGATCAATAAATGTTATTCTTTGAGACTAAAATCTCTTCTTTTCTCTTTCCTCATACTTTTAGGCTAAGAGCCATTAATTAGTAAATGAACAATTGCATCATATCAATCATTTGGCTAAAATTGTTGTTGATCAACCTACATGACACTTAATTTAGGATTGGTGTTAGAAATAAATTTAATCAATCCTTGACATCTTACCAACTTGGAAATTTTATCTCAAGATAATACTCTTGGAGTATAGACATCCATTTACCTCTTCTCTCTCCCAATTCATATTGACTAAGCATAGGTTTAGTGGTAGGGTTTGGCAATTCTGCATGCACTTTATTCCTAAGAATATAATGTCTAATTTTTTTAACTACCTTAACTAAATCAAATGCTTATTTGTAAATAAGAGAGTAATTTAACTCAAAATTGTTAAAGTTTTTTCTCATAGATGTAATTGGATGATCACATTTATCTATTTTCTGATTCAAAATAATAACTATAGTATGTTTTGAAGAAAAATAATAAAGATAAAAATCTTTTGTGAAATCAGTACTTATCAACATCAGTGCCTATCCTATTGCTTATTTAATGTCCTTGAAGGATTTATTTGATTCTTCGTTACATATTACCTTGGAATCTTTCTTCAACATGTCATTAAGTGGCTTCATAATTTCTACAAAACCAAAAATGAGCTTTCTTACAAAATTGTTTTTCCCAAAGAAAGACTTTAATTATTTTCTATTATTAGGGGATTCTATTTTGGATATGGCACCAACTCTATCAGGATATATAGAAATCTCATCTTTGGTTATAACACATCCTAATAATTTCCCTTCTATGACATAAAAAATGCTTTTCTTAGGATTGAGGGAAATTCCATACCTTCTACATCATTCAAATACCTACTGTAAATACAGAATATGATCTTATCTATTTTTAGAAAACCTAGTTAGATCATCCATATGTATGATGATGCACTTACCTCTGATAACTTGTAATTGGTTTTTCCCAAGATGAGCATGACTCAAAGGTAATTGGTTTTAAAAATGGTGTTTGATTCAAAGTAGGTGTGTTTTGATTAGCATTTGGTTTGAAATTTAATGTAGATAAATTAGGATTAACATTAGGAATAACATATGATAATTAACCATGGGGTTGCATTTGATCACTTATTTTCATAGCTTTAACATAAGTTAAGGCTAATGTATTTATAGCTCCCACAAATCTTTTTAGAAACATAGAACTCATGGGATCTAAAGTAACCTTATAAATTTCTAAAGATAAAGCTTCATTAGGTCTATAGGGAGCTATGGTTTTGCTAAACATCTTTTGGAATCTAGAATTAAAATATCTAATGGTTTTACTTGAATCTCTCTCCACAGTAGTGAATTATTCATAAAGGATACAAGGACTGATGATCTTCCTAAATTGATCAATGAAAATACTATTGACATTATTCTAATTGGTAATATAATTCTCAGGAAGGTTGAAAAACTAATCATATGAAACCTATTTAAAAGTAAATGGAAATAGTCTGCATGTGACATCTTTATGAACAACATTTAATATTCTCAAGGTAGCCTTGAAGGACTTGATATGTTCTTCAATAGTAACCACACCTATAGGACTGAAAGAAAGTAAATACTTCTCAGTATTTCTAGATAAATTATGTACCTTAGTAGGCACATTGATGGAAGATCCACCTAACCATGACACACCTTGATAAGGGTTAAACATATGAGCACCATGAATAGGTGAAACAAGTTGAGATTTAAAAACCCTGTGCTTACCTTTACTTACTCTTGCTTTCCTATGAGTCTTCAAAGAAAGAAGAGGTAATATTGTTTCAAACCTTGATCTAGTCCTTATCCTTGGCCTTTCCAAATTGTAAACTCTAAATCCTATTCAAAATATGACATATAAACCTTATCTTTGTAAATAAAAATGATTAAATTTATAATTTAAGCAAATTTTGCATAAATTCATATAAATATTTTCAAGTAACACTGATCTTTAACTGAATTAGCTCAAAGATACCTCCAAACTTGTGAGTATGAATGATATTCACACTTCTAAGTTTAAATAAACCCAAATTTTCAAAGAATCAACCACCATTTAAACAAAATTGCTATCACTAACCTCAAACATGTCAGATTTACAAAGGTTAAACTACCTTTTCAATAATTTATCATCAATCTTCAAAGAATAGCTATATTTATCTAAATAAGCAAAACCATGAATATTGATGATATTTACATAATTCAAGCTAAATAAATACAAATATATAAAGGATCAACTAATCTTTGAACAAAATTCACTAAAATTTGCCAAGATACTTCAAATTCACAAAGCTTTAGCTAAAGGCCCTCCTTCTAGTGCCAATTTTAATGCCGATTAATGACTAAAAGTGCATCATAGGGTTTCCATAGTCTTTAAGAAACACTTCTCATTTCTAGATTCAAAGAATCCATTTCATGAGTTTTTGATTATGATATTCTTGATATCTTTGGTGGAGTAACATCAAAGATAATGACTATTTCAAAAATGAAAATGTAAATGGTTGTTGGGAGTAATCATGGTGTTAAAGCCTGCTTGTGAACATGAAAGTAACCTGAACTAAGTATAGTGAATTATGATCAAAACCTAATGCCTAAAGTCTAATATAGCATGTATATTTACAATGAAAACTAAACTACAGTGAATTGATCAAAAAATGAGCAAAAAGAAGGGTAGGGAAGAAAAGAAGACTTTTGATCTTTAGTCCAAACATTATGACAAAATTTAAATTTCATTCAAACATTTAATTTAACCAATATATGACATGAAATATCGAACATCACTGATCCTATCATTTACTAGGAAATTTTTTAAGGATTCTTAAAACAATAAAAATAATAAACTAGATTCAATTAAGAGATTTACTTCCACAAGCAAATTTAATTAACACATCTACAAGAAAAGCAAAAAAAATGAAATGAATCTAAGATCTTTTAATCAATCTATCATAAGCAAAAATTGACACCTCTACATTCAAATATGCATATCTATAATCTATAAAAACCATTCACATATAAACATCAAACCAGTTAGTTGAGGAAGTAGCCATGATAAAAAATTCAAAAACAAATATTGGACAATCTTTACAAAATTCCTTGCTTGCATTAATTTTCTCAAAATTTATAGAATAGTTTTTGCTCAAAATATCCCTCCCTTTTTTACAAATGACAATACCACTTTTATATAATAATAATGAGGTATGTTGGTCAGTCTTATTAAATGATAGTTGTAGTAGTGTCAAGGATAGCTGTCCTTCTACAACATTCTAGAACTAGACACTTTACAAAAGAACTGACCTATAAGAAAATGTGCATTACAAAGTTGAACATGCATTTATAAACAAAATATTCCTTTTTAAAATGATATACATGTTCCTATATAAGAGAATATTATACATCAACATATTTGACTTTGAGACTGTTGTGTTGTTATAATCCCTTGTCTTTGTTATATGATCTTTATTGCTTTGCTATGTTGATCATCAATCAGCTTGAATTTGATGATGGGATCCATGAAAAGTTCTTATTCTTGATTAGTTATACCTTTGAAGTCCTTCTTGTCCCTTACTAAAGCTTCCTTGATGCTTCTAACATCTCCAAATTTCTCTTTTATAGATAGGACCATGTCCAAGATCCATTTGTTGTCTACCCCTATTTTGCTTTGGATTTGACTCCTTACCTCCTACATGAACTAAGTATCTCTATGCTTGAAATCCTCATCTATTATCAAGCCAATGGGACTAAGAGTAGTTGAGTCTTTGATTAGGCTACCCAATATATGACTTATCCAATTCTCTAACTGGATGAAATCCTTTGAAAGATCTTCCAAGCTCTTAGACCATTTGTTCAAACCCTTGATCTTCTCCATCAATATAACCATAGCCATATTCAAATGGGATAGGTTAGCTATCTTAAACCCAAGAATTTGGTCTTCTATCAATATATTAATTAGCTCCTTCACCTTATTGTATGAACCCTACCATATATTTATTTTGTTCACAACCAAAGTACCCTATTTGTTTACCATATTCTGCTTGGACCTTATAGCTTTCAAGGAGTTGAATATGTCATGCATGGTTTCCTCAAACTCATTAATCATAATACCTATAGTAGATAGAATAAACTATTCATCCAAGTTCTTATTTTTTTACCTTAGACATTTAATAACAACTTGCAACTATTCTAATTATGCGTAAGCCAACTCTAGTACATCTTCTTTAAATATTGGGTCATCACTAAGTCTTTGTACTTGCTTCTGAGTCAAATTATTCAAGGGATCCACCATTTGATATGTAATTTCTTCACCATGTTGCATGACCTTTTTCTCAGTCACCCTTTGTAAACCAATAGTTTTTGGGTCAAACTTGACCCCAATTGAAGATTGGGTCACATGAAAAATTGGAACCTCTACTTGTGATTGTGCAAATTGAATAGGAGTATCCAATCTCCTTGTCTCTTCTTCTTTTAGAGCAATGATCTAGGGTTTCAAATCTTGCTATGGAGGGATGTTGGTAGCTTTAACCATATCCCAAGGATGATGGATAATAGGCAACATTTCTATCCTTGGTTCATAAATGAACCACTCTAGAATTTGTGGTTCATATAATAAGTTTTCCTCACTAAAAAAAATTAACTTCACTCAAAAGAGTAGTGATAGTCACTTTAAGTCTCTTAGTTTTTGACACAAGTGCAGTCCCAAATTTTATTTTAGGAGGATTAACAACTACCAAGTCTAATGCCATTTCTTTCCCTTTATCCTCTTTATCTTCCTCAACATTCACCTCTTCTATATATGAATTTGTATCATAAGCCATGGATAACATATTCAATTCATCCTCAATAGACTCATTAGGATCTAGGGCTATCATATGAACTTCTTTTTGAAGTGATTCTTGCTTTGCTACTTTGGGAGATTTATGAGCTAATGAACTAGAAGTAATTTCATCTAGCCTTTTCTCCTTAGGTTTATGCTCTATTTGTGTTTATGCTTGTGTACTCACTGATGTAAGTCTATAAGATTTATCACTTATAAAATGATACTATCTTGGGCCTAACTACCATCTATCATCTACCTTTTAATCTCTAGATAATCTAAACTAAGATCTAACATTGTACTCTTTCAATCTTCTAGTCACTTCAAAACTTGAGGATGCTTTAATGTATATGAAATCAAATGAAATGGGCTCATGTTCATATGGTACATTTAAAATAACCTTGATCCTTAAATGCTCTTTTACCTTACCATAAGGGTCCTATTGCCTAAGACCATCCATCTGTAGGTTGAAAGATAATCTATGTTTTGATGCATCCTCAATATGATCCCATTATCTAAATTTTTTCTTACTAATTATCATTAGAAAGCTATGCAGGAGACCTTTTCTATTAGTTTTACAAAGGCCCTCTATAACATGGAACAACTGATAGGCCACTTTTTGTTCTGTTAGTTTGTCAGGAACATGAATTGGTAACTTGAGAAGAGAATTTTGAGTTCCTTCAATCCTCATAATAATACAATCAGGGTATAACCATATGTCTCCCATTGCTTCAACTGATTTCTTGATCGGAGGGATAACTCTCTCCATATAGATATTGGTTATAGCCTCACTTAGTGCAAGGTAGACACAATCACAAATAAATTGAATGTGGTCTCTATACTTATATATGTGCAACCTGGCATAGTTTTGGGATAAGGTCTGAGTACCACTTGGAGACCATTATCTCTAGTTGGGAATGTTTATGGTTGCACAAAGGGAATCTAGAAGATAAGACATCATGTAGAACTCATTTTTATTCCTATGCCTGATTGCATATATTTGTATGCTCAAAGAGATACTAATTATCTCACCCAATGGAGGAACTATCACCTTTTTAATGATGAAATACACCATGGGCACCCACATTGGATTTACATATCCTATAGTTTCATGCCCATATAGCTTGTTCAACATTATCACTACCATTTTAACTCCATAATTAAATTGGATTATTAGGATGTTCTTTGTGGGGTCTATAATGACCTAGTTACCAAATTGTAACCACATAGCTAGGGTATCCATCATGTTATACTCTTTAGCCCATGAGTTAATAGAGGTTAGGTTAATTTGAGGCTTGGAAAATTGTAATAAGACTCAAAGGTATTTGGGGAAATGTAAGCATCTTTCCTCTGATTATGCTCATTAATTAACATGCCCTTATCTATTTTAGCTTCCTTAAAAATGGGACCAAGAACATCAATGTAATTAAGTACCTAAGGTTTTACAGTTTCTTAATGAAGTCCAGTCATCTGGATGGATACAATTTATTCATATAATCTCTTTGTAGGGAGTATCTTCTCTTCTTTGGTGATCACTGGATGGTTGGAAATTATATAGAATAATTTAGAATAATTATTATCCCTTATGTTCAAAGAAACAACTATAAACTTGGTATCCTTAAACACTCAACCCTCTACATTTGAGGATAGATATAATTCAACCTCTTGCTTTGAAAAATGTTTATGAGCTTCCATTGCAATAATCCTAATCATATTATCTAATTTCAAACAATAATCTAACTCTCTCGACTCAATTATGGTGAATCTAGAGATTATTAGGGTAATTCATACACTTTAGGGATTTTATATGTTCACATTGGGCTTTAATGGTGTCAAGCTAGTTCAAAATGTGAGTTTATATGTCTTAGATTGCATATTTATACTTTTCTTGTGCTTGGGTCCACAAGATATCCAATTTGATGTCTCTTACTTATGTGGCATTGCCATGTCATGTTGCTCATTTGTTTAAAATGTGACCATTTGTTTCTTTTGAACATGTGTCATTACCTCATGTAATATTTAAGCTCGATCAATTCACATTATTGATTTATTAAGAAGTCTTCATAGCCTTAACTTCATCATTGGCCATTGATATTCTTTTTGAGCTTATGAGAGTGTGCCACTTGGCAGCTCTACGGGCTCTCTGTATACCTTTCACACATTCTTCATCACTTAAAGCCCTTTCACCATGTGCCAAATTTTCATTCAATATTGTATCTTTTAATTGTTGACTCCACTCACACTATTGATCTTGAATATATGATAAAATGTAGTCCATTAAACTTCCTTCTGTGGGATTAAAATTGCACCATTGATCTGCTGACTACATGATCAAGTACCGACTATTGATCTCCTTATTTATACACAAGCTTTAATGTAGGACATTTATTTGATTGATCATTCACCGAGATTGTGACATTTATCACTCTCACATTTCTTCTTACGATCTTTAACTTGTTGATGTTCATTCATTATTAGATATTTGATCTGTATCTGAGATTGTTACACTTATCGTTCTCACAATTGATTTTAGAATTCTTTGATGATTTTATTTCTCACTCACCATTAGATCTCTATTATACTATTAATGCATACCATCAATCAATTCCTTTGACTTATTGACTCCATCTTTACACGTGGATCATTGATCTTTGGTTCAAGCTCTTGAGATCTTGCCACTTGACATCTTCAAATTTTATTAATACATGTGAACAATGAAATAAACTAATTGGTCAGGAGTATAAATAAACTTAGGATAATTTTTATACTAAGGTTTTAGTCATGTTAATAAACATGATTAAAACTTAGGATAAAATTTAAACTAGGTCAAAAACATGTTCCTACAAAAATTTGAATTTATTTAAAAAATAAACCCATGTAAATATGAACCCATTTCAAAATAAAAAACTTAGGCTAAAATAATTAGACTAAGGTTTTTTTAAACATTTATTTAAATATGGATCTAATTAATCGATCAAAGACCAAAGGTTAATCAAAAGGGTTAAATTAGATCATATTATTTAACCAAGGGTTAATTTGACATTGAATCATAAACCTTGAACATTGTTCATTCAAATGGAACCCCATTAAACTTGCAACATGGAAGCAAAATAATTAAATGTTAGCAACATTGGATGAATTCAAACAAGGATTACATGTAAACATATTAACTAAGCTAGATGATAACCATGATATTCAATTAATGAACTTTAATCAATTTAAATGAATAATTTATAAAACAATTTGCAAAAATTGAATAAGGGTCCTCATTTTTCAAAATGGGGGTATGTTGACCTTAGCACATCCAACCGAATTATACCCATTTTTTTGTTCTAAGCATTGATCAAGAAATTCATTATATTATCATCACTAATACAAAGGGATCTTGAAATTTATTCTCTTCTTATTTAAATGATCTCAATGAACATTTTGACTCAAAAAATATATTTTGGTACCATCATGAGAAGCCCTTCGCACTTGTCACCCAAAACCCCATTCCTCAACTTAACTAGCCCAATCTATAGATTCACCCATCCAAACATACATTATGTTAGTTGTCTTAGCTAGATCTTGAGAAGTCAAGTGTAGAGGTTAACATATTGATTTCCACATGTACATAAATTTTTAAACTTGATCCAAAATGCTCATGCTTTCATTTTCGTATATTATTTATCTTTACTTACCCTTTCATAGCCTTCCTTGTATTTAATATGTGAGTATTTATATATCAAATGAAAATGTTTGGATATGATACATAAGGGTGTCTTGGCCTATAAGGATATAGGAGAAGTATAAAAAATCCTAGTTAAGCTTCTTTGTTTATCTAGAATAATAAAACTTATAATCAACATGTTGAACACAATTCTAATATTACCCAAACCTCAATTCATAAACTAGTACAAGGATAAAAATTCACAAAGTGTAGGATCCATTAGAGACCACCAATAACCATACTCATTCTAACAATATCACTCTTATTGATGGGAGTGGATCTAGTCCTCACATCAAAACTAGGACTCTAATTATTTTTCAAAATATAGATGTAATTTTTTTGCTAAATATGATTAATAGATCAAGAGAATATATCATATATAAGATGAAGAGATTATAATGTAAACAACCTCACATCTCTTTATAAACAACCAAAAAATATCCAACCCACTATAAAAAATCCAAAATCTCTTCTTGAAGCTTCTATCATGAACCAATAGCATCACAGTTACCAATCTCTCCCTACCAAACCTTTCATAAAGGATGTTCTTAGACCTCATACCAATTCTACCCTAAATAAACTCATCTATACATTGGTGGGTCACATCTATGATTTGGAGAGAAAACAACTCTCTTTAAATCAAGGTATGAGATCTAACCCTCCTAACTAGGTTTATTCCTCTTCTATCCCCATCAAAATGATGGATTACCAACTACCTCCAAAAAAATGTACACACTTCCTATTAACTATGTTTCTAACGAACATCCATGGACATTATTACTCATAGAGTCCCCAACATAGAGGCTTCTAACATTCCTCCACCTTATCATCCTCTAAACAAAATCCCAATTGGAAGTGTGTTCATTCCTTACAATAATATGATGGCCAATAATATAGCACACTACATTCATATGAGTTATATTCCATCCATGTATAATCCCCCTTTAGAAACTAACAATCCCCCATATTAAATTTTTATAAGTTATGTGCCACATGTGTATACTCTTTCTCTACAAGAATCTAAACCTTTTATGTCTAACTCACTTCCTCCTTACTATCATATTTCTCCAAATCCACCCAATTGGAGAACTATTTTCTGGCCTAGTCTACACAACCTTATCGAACACCTTATTTTCCTCTTATAGTTATGCAAATAATCCATATAAAAAACCACCCATTCAAGTTTATCCTACTATGCATTTAATTTTTTTTTGTATTATGGCAACTTATGATGAGTATTTGAAAGATCACCTTGATCATAACGTACAGACTAGTACGATATAAGATTAAGAATCTAAATGCACTTTCTAATACCCTTTAATGTCTTACACCTCTCCATGCAATTTCATGCACTAACTCACTATCTAGATACCTTTTCTAGCACCTTATTCTTTGTAAATAGCCCTCATTAGCCCTGCATGCCCCTGTTTTCTCTACAGGTTGTATTATCCATACATACAGTTCCCAAACCAACCTAAAAACTTGAAAATCTCTTTCCATAGTTGGAATCCCAATAAACTACCATCTTTCACCTTATCTCACTGGGTAACTCTCTCAAAAAATCATTTTAAAGAATTATTTATACCTCATACCTACTTGAACTTTGTAATTATAAATGGGAATGAGATCCCAATGCACAAGTCAAAGCATATGCCACTGCCGTTATGAAACTCTTAACTTGGGATGAAGTTGTTGAAAATATATTTCTAAAAATCCTTGAATGAATTTACCATGACTGGTAATATCAACTCTATGAAGCTTCTATTCATTTATTTATACAACTCATGGTGAAATTCATCAAGGCCTTCAATATGAAATTTTTTCTTAAAACTTACATTCGATAATTACTACACATTAAACAAGAACATAATGAATATGCTACCAATATCATTATAAGATGGTGACAAGTTCTATATTCATCTTCCAGTGCACCAAACATGTATCAAAGAGAATTATGTGGTCTCTTTCTTCATTCTCTTAATAAGGAAAATATGGAAGATATCCAAAATTTCCCTTATCATTCATACAAAGAAGCACTTGATATCACTTCAAAAATAGACCAAGTGGCTCTTGATAGTGGCCACCTAACTTATGGATCCAATGGGAATATAGTTACCCCTAACCAATACAATGAGTATTTTCAAAATGTAACCAAAACAATGTTAACAATTAAGTCTTGAAGGTTCTGAATAGAAACTAGAATGCCACCATTGATGGCATGACTAATTAAAAAAGAAACCAAACCCCTAAACAACAACCCACCACAACCCATGAATAATAATGAAAAATATAACAAGTCAAGTATAAGGAAACATAATCCTTTACATGTGGTTCATGTGGTTTATTTCAATATTCCTCCACCACATAAAATATAATTTTAAAATCCCACCAAGAACCATTTTTAACACATTAATCATTTACCATAGGTCTAAAACCAACCCTTCTTTAAAGGGAACAACCAATATATATTTTATAAATAAGGAAAAAACTAAATACATAGGGAGTATGGTCCCAACATCTATTATCACCACAATCCATATATAATAATGAAAAAAATAACAATCAAACCAGTACTATTTCCATAGTCCATATATTAAGTATGTACATGTTTTTGGTTTAAACCATGTCAAAATTTTTCCAAAAACACGTACATACATAAAGAATAACAAGTCAGGTATAAGGAAACAAGATATTTTTCATGAAGTTCATGTGGTTTATTTCAATATTCCTTCACCACATAAAATATAATTCTAAAATCCCACCAAGAACCTTTTTTTAACACATTGACCATTTCCCACAGGTCCAAACTATCAAGGGAATAACTAACATAGATTTTTTCAACAAGGACAACAATAAATACATAGGGAGCATGATCCAAACATCTATTATCTTTTTCATAATGTAATTGGACATGACCCTCATGCTTGTAGGGAATATAATAAATTTATCTAAAGAATCCATGAAGACTGAAGGCAATTTTTTTTTGATGTGTTCATATTGAATGAAAAGACAAACCCTTAGGATCTCTAAAATGGTCTTTTAACACCTCAAAACCAAAAATTACAAATTTATTAAAACCCCTTTCCAAATAACTAGATGTTCATTACCCAACACCAACCATAAGGTAACCCATCAAACCAACCAATTCAACAAAATCAAGTGCCCTTGGATGGCACTCATGATATTTTACTTCTAGCTTAGTCAACCTTGATTTTTGTCTCCAATTATGTCCTCATGGTAAGACTACGATGGCATGGGTTGTGGAGTTAGAAATGGATGAAGAGGTGAATATTATTACTCACATAAGAGAGTATATACCCAAAAATCCTCACCTGTCAAATTTTTTTGAAGGTGATGCCATTCCTAAACCCATGGGAGATTATTATTTAGTTTCAGACCTTATGAATACACTTTACCACATGTATTTTATTGAGTTTATCAAAAAATACCTACCCACCATTAAAAGTTTCTAAATTCCATAGGGTTTTCAAATTTAACTAGTGTTACTCCTCCACCTCAGGTTTAAATCAACCACATTGATCTTGATATGTTTTCACTAGGGAAGAATTCAAGGGATGTTGGTTATTTATTTAACCTTATAAATCTCTCTCTTGATTTAGAGACTCATAGGAGGAGGATATACCTTTAATTATACAAATTTGGATATATATTAACTATGTGAAAATAGAAATGGTTGACGAATGGTTAGTGGTTAACATAGTCCCCTTTTCATATATGTAAAATAACTATTATGGAGAAACCAATTGTTCAATAACCTAAAAAAATATTTGAGGCTATGAAATTCTTAAGTCAACTTGCATATGAACCAACATGCTTCCCATCACCCTAGTTCACAAGGCCATGTTGAATAAATTATAAATAATTGAAAAATATACCAATTACAACATGATTTTGGGTAGGCCTTGGATTCATAAGATAAGGTGATCCCTTCTACCCTCTTTCAACAAATCATGTTCCTCTAGTTGGGAAAGGTCTTTATTTCCCAAGGGGATCCTAAATCCTTCGATGCCCTTCAAGAAACCATGCATAAAAAATGGGGTTGCATATAAATTATAACTTACCCATTAATGGTTTAAAAGAACCCCCAAATATGGTTGAAGTTAAAGAACCCATAAATCCTGAAGTAGTTGTCTTGAAAAAGGGGCAAAACTTCCTAAAGCCATTTTAAAGGATAAACCCAAAGAAAATGAAGTTATAACAATAAAAAAATTCTAAGGATATCAAAATGATTCCTATCATATTGACTATGTCTATGGTTTAAATAATTAATATATCAAAAAATAAATGCCACTTATGATTCTATTTTACCCATGAGGAGTATGAACTTACAAAATCTTTGAGCACAATCATAGGAAACCTAGGAGGGGTAAGCTAACATAGTTGATATTAGCATGGTTGAGATATCGGAGGTTTAAAAAACTCTCCTTAACCATGATGATGATTCTCATTATATTAATGATCAAGCATACCTTCACTATGATGGGGAAAAATTTCATCTTGGTGTAGGGGTAGGAGTCATCCTAATTTCTATAGAAAGAAGAGTTCTGCCTTTCGATTTCAAGATTAAATTTGAGTGTATGAAAAATGTGACTAAGTATGAAGCCTTATTACTTGAAATTCTTTATTATAGCAAATTTGGTATCCAAAACCTAAAAATCCAAGGTGACTCATAGTTAGTGACTAACCAAGCATCAAATATATATCAAACAAAGGTTGAACATCTTCAACTCTATAAATCTATCACGAGTAATAATTTTAAGGATTTTGACTTCATTTCCATAGAAGCCATCCCTAGATAAATTAACAATCTTTCTAACTCTATGGCAACTTCTTCCTCATATTTTGATCTTCTCTGGTGATACTTGAGTTTGACTTCATAGTATCCATTATGATAAAACCCTCATGAAAACGTGTCCAGTAACCAAAATCTCAGTCACATTAGGAGGGATAAGATCCCATTAGTCATTAACTTAGTTAATAACAATGAAAATATTATAGAGTTAATACAATCTCATGATCACCTCATGTCCTCACATAATAAGAGAGTTTTCACTTAACTTTTTATCCTACGTCTACTTTAAGATGTGAATATTATGATTCCTATTAAAAAATTGAGGATTATCTATCTTCCAATGAGGAGATTGATTATTTAATGAAAAATATGAAAGTTTTTAACTTCTTCCTACTCTAAAAGAACTTAAATAAGGGAATGTATCCTTTATTAAGGACATAATTGATATTAACATAGGGAATGAGGACAACCCTAGGATTCTCAAACTTGGGTTTTCACTCTCACCATAAAATATGGATGATAAAAAGTGGTTACTTATTAAGCCTTATAAATATTTTACCTTTTCCTATATAGATATTATCGATATTAAAATCAAATTAGTAGTTCATAATATGGTCATGATGCTTGATGTGAAACTCATAAAACCAAATCTTAGGCCAATAAAGCCCAAATTGAATTAATGGTGAAATAAGAGGTTATTAAGCTTCTAAAAGTATGGTTCATAAACCCATGGACTATTCTAAATGAATGTCTAACATCATTCTTGTTCTAAAATATAACAATAAAATTAGGACATACATTAATTTTCATGATATTAACAAGGCATGTACCAAAGGTAATTTCCATTTCCTTTCCATTGATATCATTGTTAATGATATAACAAGTTATGAGTTGTTATCTCTTATGGATGGCTTCTCTAGATATAACTAGATCCAAATGTCATATTAAGATCAAAGTAATACCTATTTTACCATGCCATTTAGACTTAAAATTTTTTGGGCTATATATCAAAGAGCCATGACCCATATTTTCCATGATCTGATCCATAAGATAATGGAGTTTTATGTGTATGATATTCTAGGAAAAGTGAAAAGAAATATTGAGCACTTAGAGATATTATACACCATTCTCACACATTTGATTGAGTATGGTGTCACTTTAAATCTTGAAAAGTATGTGTTTGGATTAATAACTAGAAAAAACCTTGATTATATCTTCTCTTAGTGTGAAATCCATATTTACCCATCTAATATTTGTGCAATCTGAGACATTCTCCCCACACCAATGACTCAGGGACTAGGTCATTCTTTGGGAAGTTAGGGGCAATTCGATGGTTTATACTTGATGATAGATGACTCATTTGATCAACTTTTTAAAAATATGCAAGTGAATTGACTTGGATGAGTGATTTTTAGGATGAATTTGAAGTGATAAAGTGTTTTCTTATGTCTCCTTTAATGCTCATGTCACCCAAGCCTAAAAATGATCTCATAATTTACATTAAGGAAACTAAGGTATTTATTGTATACATGTTAGCCTAAGAGGATGGCGATGGTAAGGAATATACCATATATTTAATTATATGCACTCTTATAGACTATGAGACATGTTATAATCAAGTAGATAAAAATTGTTTTAATAACATGTTTACAACCAAACAATTGTGAAATTATATGCTTAACCAAGAAATGAGAGTTATATTAAGGTCCTAAGCCTTGCATAAATTCTTAACCCAACCAACCCTTTCATAAATGGCTAGGTTTTTTATCATTCTTTTGAGAAATTTAAACTCATGTATGTCAACCAAAATTACATTAAGGTAAAAATCATCACTGATAAGTTGGCATATTTTCCCCTAAAAGTATGTGATCTCATTGATACCAAATTTAGATATCTATATTTATCCTTAGGGCATCAAATCACAATAGACTTGGTACCTTTGTATCATTACATCCAAATACATCATCCTAGATGAGTTTCTCTATCACAAGTCCTTTGAAGACATGTTACTGAGGTGTGTTGATTAAGAGGAGTAAAAAAAATCCCTTTTCATTACAATAGTGGCATTTGTGATGGAAACTTGATGGCCATGAAACTTCCTACAAGATCCACATGATGGGATACTTTTTTACTACTCTTAAACATGATGCCATTGATTTTTTTATAAAAATATGACAAGTTTCAACACTTCTCCCATGAAATTCAAATCCTTATAAGGGCATTGAAGCCAATTATTACTCCATGGATCTTTTCCACTTGGGGTCTACTTTTTATTGGAAAAATTTATCCTTCTTCCTTATATGGTCATGATTTAAACATCACAACCACTAAGTATTTCACTAAGTTGGTAGAAGCAATGCCGCTAATAACTGTTACTATATTGATCATCACTAAGTTTATTCTAAATCAAATTATTTTTTGATTTGAAGTCCCGCATGTCATAGTCAGAGACAATGTGTCTCCTTTGAATAAACCTGAGGTATGTGAAGTATGCAATAAATTTGACATTTCTCATCATAAAACTTATCTATAATATCCATAGGTCAATGGCCAAGCTAAGGCCATAAATGAAACTTTGAAGTTAATACTTGTTAAAACAATCAAATAAAAAAAATAGATTGTCACCTATAGCTCTATCTTGCATTATGAGATTATAGAAGAGGTATTCATACACCCATAATGGAAAGCCCATATTATTTGGTATTTGGAGTTGAAGCTATTATGCCACTTGAGCTATAAATTCATTGCTTGTACATCTCTCTTCAAGGTCTTCTTGGTGATGAGGTGTGTAGAAACACATGATTAGATTAATTAAGGACCTTAGATGAGCAACAACTTATGGATGCATAAAATCACATTTAATACATAGAGAGCATGATCCAAAAATTTAATAAAAACATCCATAAGTTTCCCACACATGTAGGATACCTTGTCTTAAGACTCAACATTTGAATAGATAAAAATAAAGGAGAAGGTCAAAAGTTTAAACCTAATTGGTTAGGTGAGTATTTAGTGACTAAAAATTGTAAGAAAGGAACCTTTCGGTTATGAAATTTAGAGGACAAAGAGTTTGGTGAGTCTATGAAATATTTTCAATTTAAGAATTTTTACATTTATTCATTGCATATCACATTACCCTCACTAGATTTCATTTTCCATTGTTTATATGTTTTCTTGAGTATCACATGTCATGTTTGGTGATTATTTGGTTGGTAGTTCACATTTTTTTTTTAAAGTTTAGCTTATCATCTCATTTCAATTTTCAAATTACCTTGCTATAATATGTAAAACATTCTAAAAATAAACATTGCATTAGTTCTCATATTAGTTCTTACAAGTAGACAATTCTTTTTTTCCCTATACCTTCTCGTAAAACATAGAAAATGCTAGCCTACAATTATTTAACCCTTTTGAAAATAAGAATTAATATAAAAGAGAGTATCCTAGTCAAATAACAAGTAAGTTACTCTAAAAGGTAGGCCAATTAATGAATTTATATTCCACTAATATTCTAATAAGAACTATTAAATCTAAGAATATGTCAAATATATAAAGTATAACATTCAATATTAGGAAAATAGAAATATGAAGGAGAAATTGCACTTAACTTAAACACTGATGCAAATGCAAATTTAAGTAATACAAGTGTAAAAACATATTGTATGATGATTCTGATCCAGTCGTGAGATTATAAAAATTAGCTTTCTATTATTATGGACACATGCATCTCCATGTGGAAATTTGTGTTGATGATACTTTTTGTGTTTCAACACATATGTCCCATATGGAATATTGACTATTTATCGAAAATTCCACCTAGGTCTTTTAGGGTTTTATGTCAGCTTTCATATTATGTGTTCATATTGCACACATAGTATATTGATATTAGAATATAAATCAAAATCGTAGATCCTCCTCTTAGGTATTTTCACCTTGATAAAATGGGTTAGTGGGCTCATGAACTTAAGCTAACCTAAAGGACCCCTCTATCAATAAGTATTGCCTACATAGCCAATACTCACAAGAGGGCCTCAGACATATGTAGTTCTCCCCTATATGTTGGTATGTGTGTGAATAATGGTGTATAATTCTCTATGTAATTGAATGTAGTGATCTAGATTGTAACTTGATACATATTGATCACGAGTTTTTATTTTAATGATTTATACCTACAATATGATTGTAACTAAGAGTCTTATAAAAATATGAAAGAATAGGGTATTAGAAATAAGTTATGAAATTGATTTAATGAGATTGAATATGTGCTTGATTGGTATTTTTTAGATGAATAATGAGTTGGATTCAACTTGTATTTATACCAACTATTTTGAAAAGTTCATCACAAAAGGGTTAATGAAATATAATATGCTGACCCATACATTTTGAAAGATTTGAAAATTTGAGTGTTTAAAATGCATGGGAACTTACATTAGAGAATAGATTGTAGTGTCAACACTATAATCTGAGTCAGATTAAAAATGTCCAAGAAAAAATAAGGTTGTTGGATTTTTATAACTAATAGCAAAGGATATATATCAAAATTCAAGTTTACTGTGGGCTAGGGATCTAGATTATAAGGAATACCATGGTTAGACTATAAGATAAACATATTGGCCTAGTGAGGTGGTGAGTATGGGCTTATCAAATACCACAAACTTCAAGAACTAAAGGTTAGAGCATTGAGTGATATTTTTAAAGTGTACGAAAAATGTTTAACATATAAATCTAGATTTAAACATCTACATTTTCCCCCATTTAATCTACTATTTAATCTATGGTGTTAATCTACAAGGCTTAGAGATGTGAGTAGGGTAATTGGAGGGTGATCATTCTCCAAACTGGTATAAGGGTGAGTTGTGCCAAGTCAATTGAGAGCTCAAAATATCAATCACCCAACTTTAGTGTATCATAATCTATCCAATTTCAGTCGAGTCAAATAGTATAACCATATCATTTTTTTAATTTTTTTTGATAACCATATAAAATTTTAATATTATAAAATATTTCCAATCCTATTGAGATCATAAAATCTCAATCACACTAATCAAATATACTAACTATTGTAGCAAATAAAATCTCAAATGGTGCATCTTGGTAAAGTAAGTGTATGAATATTAGTATAATGTGAATAATGTATCTATAGTTTGGGGAGTTTTCATGGAATATGCACCTCAAATGTTTCTCAATTTAAATTATCTATAAAAATTTAACCTATGATCTATAAAATATATATCAAAAATATAAAAAACTTTGTCCCAAATCTATGCCAAATGTATAGAATTTTATCCCATGTGCATATCTAAATTATGTAAACTGTATCAAATTCAACCAATGTTGTCAACTATATATATGTGGAATCATGTATCTATAACATGCCCTAAATAATATTCCCATCCCTTTGAGATGAGGGGAATGAAAAATTTATAGTCACCTTATCTGAAAAGGATAGGATAACTATGATGCATTTGCATGAATCATGTAGTGAATAAGCATATAGTAGTGTCATGTCAAAGTGTGTGTGTGTGTGTGTGTGTGTGTGTGTGTGTGAAGAAAACAATATGCATATATAACAATCCCTAAGATACATGATGTGTATCATGGAAACATCTATAAGGTAACAATATCAAAAAACAATCAATCACACACATAAGATTAATAAAATTTAATGTAAAGAGGGGTCTAATGAGGTTGTCAATAAGGGGAATGTTCAAATTCAACACACTCAAAGGGAGCGAAGATTTAAATTTCCACACATAAAAGAAACAAGCAAGATTTAAATAAAGGATTATGTTCAAATGTTCTACATGTAAGACAAATAAGGACAAAATAAGTACACTAAAGTAATCCATATGAAAATATGAATTAAATTAAATAGAAGTAACTAGCATAATATTGTCATACTATTCCTTGCATACATATGTTAAAAAAATGTCATGTAGAATAGCATATCAAGTACACTATGTAAGATATCAACGTGACTATAGGCATGTGTAAATGTATGTATATAATCTCAATGTGATATTGTAAATGATCATAAAATAATAGAGATTGTGTTAATCATCAGCATATAGAAACAAGATACCCCCAACATAGTGTGTCACATGGGAAAATGAAAGGTCTAACATCGACATGCTCATATATCAGAGGTCTTATGTATGCCTGTATCAAACTCAACTACTTGTGAAACATATGTGTGTATAAAAATGATATAATATCTAGTAACATAAAGTAAACAACATATGAAAAAGCTAGTAAACATGTGAAATGCTAAATGTTTTGTATTTTTGATTTATTTTAATGTTTTTATATTTTGTTGAATATTTGATTATTTTTTGAATTTTTTATGTGTAATATGTGCATAATTACATAAGGTTCATTTCAGGTTCACAAAATATTTAACCCTTTTTTGGAAATAAGGATTAATATTAAAGAGAGTAGCCTAATCAACTAAGGAGTAAGTTACTCCAAAAAGTAGGCCAATTAATGATTTTTGAATTTATTGATATTTTGATAAGACATACTAAATATAAGAATATTACAAATAAAGAAAGTAAAATACTCAATATTATAATCATAGAGATATGAAGGATAAATTGTACTTAGTTTAGACAGTAATGCACAAGCAAATTTGAGTAATGTAAGTGTAAAAGAAACTGTAAGATGATTCTGATCTAGTCATTGGATTCTAAAAATTAGTTTTTTTAGTATAGATACTTATGTCACCTTGTGGATACTTGGATTGAAACTAATGTCCATAATTCAAAACATCTATCCTATATGAAATATTGACTATTTATTGAAACTTCCACCTATGTCTCTCTTTTTTTTGCCTTTTGGATTATGTGTTTAGATTATCCTAAAAAGATTTCAATATCATAATACAAATCAAAACCCTAAATCCTTCTATTAGGTCTTGTCACCTTGAAAAAAAGGGATAGTGGGCTCACAAAGTCAAGATGATCTCAAGAAATCCTCAACATATGTAGTTCTCCCCTATGTGTTGGCTTATAGTGTCAATAATGGTGTAAAATGTTATATGCAAGTTCATATAGTGATCTACCTTGTAAATTGATAAATAATGCTCATGGAATATTATTTGAATATTTCAGAACTAACATATGACTATTATAATGACTAATATATAAATAAGGAATAAAAGGGTAATAGAACTCAGTTGTTAAATTGATTGAATGAGTTCGAATAGGTACTTTCTTGGTATTTTCTATATGAATAATGAGTTGGCTTTAACTTGTATTTATATCACCTATTTTGAAACATCCCTCATGAAAGGGTTAATGAAACATAATACGCTGATCCATACATGTCAAAATATTTAAAAATTTGAGTGTTTAGAAGGCATGGACACTTGAATTAGAGAGTGAATAGTAACATCAACACTACTATCCAAGTCTAAACAAAACTATTCAAGAAAAAATAAGGTTTTTGGAGTTCTATAATTGACAATGAATGATATATCATAATTTAAGTGTATTTTGGGATATAATTGATCTAAATAATAAAAATAATAGGGTTAGATTATAAGTTAAACCTCTTAGCTTGGTGAGCTGGTGAATGTGAGCCTATCAACTACTAAGAAGGTTAATAAATGAAGGGTAGAGCCTTAAGTGATATTTGTCAAGTGTATAAGAGTAGTTTAACATATAAATAAAAATTTAAGCATACATAGTAGAATATTATATAATATTTTCCATGGCAGAGTCTCCCATGATGGTTTCCTCCAAGTAGAAAACATTAGCATGATAAAAAGTAGGTAACCTTACTTGCCTGTCTTGGTCTTTGATGATGAGCCCTTGCATCATAATAGTTGCATGGGGCCAATATTTGAGGTGATTGCCTTAAATGTGTGTGTGTGTGATAAATAGAATAAGATACATTCATACAAAAATGAAAATCTTATGAAAACTAAATCAAAATCATACATATCTCTCCCTTATCTAATGTTTAGTGTTGCACCCTTGCATATTAATAGTTTTGGGGGGTTGGCATTGGGGAGACATCACCTTACTCACAAAAATATGAATTTTTGTGATGAGCCCATGTGTCTTCCTATTCACATGAGTATGTCTAGTGGGAATAAATAAAATTAAAAATGAAAGAAAAATCAATATTAAACTAGAAAGTGTCCAACAAGAAAAATTAGTAAAAGCTCTTCAAGAAGTTGGTTTAGGTGTCTATATAGATAAGGGTAACTTTATCCCATTTAAAGATTATTTTAGAGATATTTACCTCTATATGAATAAAATAAAGTTAGTGTTTTATAAGTTTAGAAATAAGTACATTTTCCCCCTTTGCTCATAAGGATTAGGTCATCTTCATTTTCCATGATAAATTTTTGATGCCTAGTTTTCATTTTCATCATCCCATATAAATCCTACTTCCCATTTCATTCATTTTGGTGAAATTTGAAATTATTAATTTGTGTAAATGAAATAATTTAGTCATCACCTACAAAACAACTATTAATACATCTATAGTTTGACACATATTCATAATATTCCATTATTTGCATACATTTTTTTTCCACATTTCATAAATTATAGAATTTCCATAGAAATATAAAAAACATAAAGTTACATGGTATATCATCACATGCCTAGCCATATAAAGTGTATAAAATAAAAGTGCATATATGAAATTAAATGCATAACACATAAATTAAAAGTCTCTGAAATAGATCAAAATCTCTCTCTATAATAATAATGTCAAGTTTATACAATCAAGTTTCAAGTACCATTACATATGTAGAGGGAAAAAGAGTCAAATATCTAAAAAAATAAAAAATAAAAATATGTGTATATACATATACAATAAGTGACCCTAAGATCCTATTTGTATCTTATGAGAAATCTTGATGCCAAGGAATGTCTTAGGATATAGATCCTAGGCCACTTCCTATTGGTATCTCCCTGAGAGGCTATCTCACACCCTATCTATCAGCTTAAAGAAGCCTAACCTCCCCTAATTGCTAGAATATCAATCAAAATCTACACATGGGCCTTTGTTGATGTATTTCTCACCTCTAACCTGCTTATCTCTACCCAAAGACTAGATATCATCATAAACATATGATAGGTTGGGGTAAAAACATTTGTATGCCTACCTATCCCTAAATGTTTTTTTGGATCTATAAAAATATGATAAAAAATTAAAAAAAACCCACCTAAAATATATTGATTATAGTTTCCCTGATAATGGTCTTCCAATCAATGGATGTCTCTAAAATCAAATATAGTTCTAGAAAAGTGGAAGTAGTAAAGTAATCATGATAAAAATAAATATGTAAAGAACTAAAATGAATAACTAAAATGTTTTACCTAGATCATCCTCATGCCATTCAAGATATGAGTTATTTTCATATCCATATTCCTCATCCTCCTTTCCTACATCATCCTCTTTTTCCTCTCTCATTTATGGTCCCCCCACTACCTGTTACTACTATAGGGGGCCTTGTTACAGTGTTAGTGGTGGTGAATGTGCAACCTGCTACTAACCTACCACTTGTAGTGCCATTAGAATTTTCATAGGTATTAGACCCCCTCCTCCCACATGATGATTCTATGGTCCTTCTTATGCTCCTCTCATGCTATCCACCCTCATAATGGGAACTCCTAGTGTCAAATGATTCCATGCTACTCTCCCAATTCTAGCTTCCCTGGGCTCTTTGAGGCCCCTATCTACTACTAAGGGTATGGGGAGGTTTCCTAGAAAGGTCACACCAAATTAATATTTAACCTTCTCAATAAGTTGCATATCAACCTAAATTCACATATCCAAGACTTGCTATGCATCTTCAGTTGATGTGAGATATACTCCTTCGCCATACCACTAACCCAACATCCCTTGATAAGGTAAGGCAACTATATCAACCATTGTTAGTATCCTAATCACTCAAGGAAAAGATATGATAAGTGAAATATTTGTCCATCATGAGGTTATAATAGCCCTAATACCTTGATAGTAACCTATATCTAATAGGATATCATCCTCTCATACACCCAACTCATGATGAGCATAGGGTGAATAATAGATAGATCACCTGACCATGTAATCATACATATGTCCTTTTATGTTTGAGAAAAGATATCATAAGACCATAAGTATCATAGACCCTTCTCTTTGATCTAAAAGACAATCAAAGAATGAATTTAGAGCAGCATGTCCATGCATTTTTTCTCCACTAATTGGGAGGGAAATATCCTAGTGATGTATTTGATGATGTTTTTGATTTTAAAAGCCTCTACTTGTGAAAGCCTTACCCTAAAATTTTCAGCCACATTGGGTACGCATGCATCTCTAAAATGTGTTTCTCAGCCAACAACCTCTCCTTTATCAGTGGCATTTTGCAATGTCATGAGTTGACCTGTCTTTGGTAAGTCCAATATCAGGTAGACATCAAATAGGGTGATCATCCACTCCCATGTTACCTATATAAAATATAAGGTGTTCTGATCCATGTCTTAGTAGATAAAAGGATCACATAGACACCTACTCAAGGGGACACAATCCCCATCTAAGTGATCCTCATGATACCAACCTTGTCTAGTATGATCAACTCATCAACCTTCAAAAATGACATAATATATGGTATCCACTCTTGTTATGTGTCATGGATCCATTCTATGTAGTCTCCATATTGTAAAAGACACCCTAAATTAGTCCCAAATATTTTTTTGGCCTTAAAATTGACTAAAAATGATTCATTTTCAACATGAGATGAAATTATCACCTTTTATAGGTGGTAGTTATGAAAACACCTCAGGTGTCTCCACTTTTGTTTGTGGTAGTTATGATACCACTATGTGGACAAAAATTACATCACCATCTAGACTACTAACTATGGTAGTCATGATGTTGTCATATAAAAGGTGTAACATTTGGTCTGTGTAAATTGACAGTTCCACCTCAATGTAGCAATTTCAACCTCTAAACTCACCCAAGATAAAACTCTCCCAAAAATTTCAAAACTCCATAAAATTTAGTAAAAAATAAAATTTTGCTACCCTACCTGACCCCTCAATGCCATTTACGTAAGAAATTTTAAAATTCAATGGATTAAAATGCATTTTTGAGTAAAAATATAAAATTAGATAAAAAATGTAAAAACAATCAAAAATTAATTTGGATTTGACCCACTCTTATTTTTAGTGCATTCTTCATCTCCTCTTCATGCTCATAAATTTGGCTGATTCTTCACTCAATTTTATCACCATGAATGTAGAGGTCAAAATATCACAGATTAATTTGCATAAATGATTTCTATTTTTAGTAATTTTTTTAATATATAGTCTTTCTAATGCACCAATTTGTTTTATTTTTTTACATTTTTAGTAATTTTAGTTAAAATATAATATTTTTATGCTTTTATATATGTTTATTTCCCAACTAATAGTTTTTTTCTCACAAAAATAATGCATTTAACATTTTGCTTCTTTGTAACATGTTTTTTCTCACTTCAATTTTACAGGTTTATGTCACTTAGTGCCAAATTTAATCCCCTGACAGGAGGATTTAATTAGTATACTCACCTTGACATAGATAGTAATTAATATTTTCCATATTCTAATTGATTAGTATTTTTTAATTTTTCATTAAAGTGCACTTGATTTCCATTTTTTACTAGCAGGTTATGACAAAGTCACGACTAGATTCACTGAGCTACACATGTAAATAAGGTAGGTTTTCTAACTCTCCTTTCATTTTAGCGTGCCAACACTCAGTTTCAAACCATTTTCCTTTCATTAAAATGTGTCATCATTTTGGGAATATGTATGCACCCAAAATTTACACAATCCAACATTTCTGAAAGAAATCCAATGATGATGTAAGGATCTCTATAAAGATGCTCAAAACTGGTTCTCTCTGAATTTATCAATTTTTAATTCTAATTTATCCTCATTTTAAAATTTTAATTAATTTTATGAATTATCTATGGGATTAGTTTTTAGCTGCTTCATTGGTGAGAAAACTGTCACTCTTAATGATATTTTCATCAGTCTTAGTAATGAAATCACCCCTTTGTAGTGTATTTATCTACCATGTTTTCATAAACCACCATTATATGAGAGGTATTTATGTAATTATGTAATTTAATAGGGTATTTTAATCATGAACTAGGGTATTTTCATCACCTTTTGCATTGGTTTCACACTTGTCACCTATAAATAACAACTACTTCACCATACTATATATGTTTTTAAATTTAGCATTTGAGACTTGAGTTCTCTTGTATTTTGCATGTTTTTTTCACATTTATCTATTATTTTTATCTTTTATTAGCTTAATTATAGACAAAATCACTCCCACTCTTATTTTTATCAATCCTTGTCCCTCCAAATTTTCACTTCTAGTAAACCAATAATTAAAATCACACATGCAACCTCTGTACTTCCTCTATAAGTATCTCATTTTTAGATGAGTTTTGATCTAAATATTGCATTGAATATTGGAGTTTTTAAATATATATATATATATATATATATATATATATATATATATATATATATATATATATATATATATATATATATATATATAAACTAAGCCTTATTTATTTTATTTTTAAAAAATATTTTCTCCATCTTTGGTTATTTTTGTGTCAAATATACATAGGTTTAGAGGCGATAATTCACTAGATCAACAATGTGATCTTTGTTATCGGTGAACTAGCCAACAACAATATAACTAAAATATTATCCAAGATTTAATCCTCATTATCTCTCTCTTATTATCATCCTTTTTCAAATATTTCCTATGATCACGTTGAGTGGAGGAAGTAGCTTCCTGAATATGATTTATACAATAAAATTCTTATACCTTTGCTTAGTCATAACCATTGATTAGGTTGAAGGATTTTTTTTTTAATATTATTTTAATTTATTATATTAGATTAGTTTATTTTTTTAATTCCTTAGATAATTTTCATATTTAATAGATGAAAAAAATTAAAATTAAAATAAATCCTTCTCTCTTTCCTCTCTTGCACAAAAACATAATTTGAATTCCTAGTTTTGAGATTACATGTTAGTTTCCTTGAAAGAATGTAGCATTACACATAACATAGGGTAGATAAATCAAACCATAAAAATAGTTAAATACAAACTAAAATAGTTTAATTTCACTTTTTTATAATATTTTACACACAATTATATCTCAAACACACACATAAAAAAACCTATATAACCTAGATATCTAAACCTTGCATATTAAATTTAGAATACATTCATTTCATTAATGAAAGGAAGTTGTTTTAGGATATTTAAATAAAAAAATTAGAATAATTAAATTAAATTATTTCAATAATATATCAATTAATTCCATGCACAAACATTTATATCTTTTAAAATCAATTTCTAGTTTGTAGAAGTGAAGTCAACTTTTAGAATTTTTAGTAAGTGTGCTTGCTAGGATTTTAGAACTTGATTTAATATTTTAATTTTATTAAATACCATTTTCATATTATTATTTCATGAAAATTTCATAAAAAAATTAAAAAAAATTAAGATCATTTAGATTACATTATTTAAATCATCTTGCAAGCTAAGAAGAATTATGAAAAATTAGTGTTTGCATTTTCTTTAGGAATTTCAATTTTAGGTTTGCATGAATCCAAGATATTAAAAAATAAAAATAAAAATCACTTTATTTTAATTTTATTTAATTATTAATTAATTTATTTCTTTCATCATTATATTTTAAACATGTATATTATTTCATTTCCCTTCTCCAAACAGTTTAAAAACAACAAAAAACATACAAAAAAGCCTTGTCAAGATGAGCATACTACTTAAACCTTAATAAAAAACTAAAAATAGAAATTATACCATTTAAAAAATATTATAAAAAACTATCTTATGCTTCATACACTTACAATTACATCACTTTCTACTTTCATGACACTTTCAAAATGTCCTTACCTTAATAGGGTAGGTCTTTTCCCTAGGGTCAAAGATCATATTCCTAATAGTAACATACAAATTGATATCAATGTAGAGATCAGAGTATAATTATTCCATTCCACCCTTATTCCAAACCTTATCATTAAATATATTAATACTCTTGATGAGAAAGAATAAATTCTTAAGCTTTCCATAGTCACCCCATCATCTGCAAGGTCTTCAATACAATATCATCCAAGCTTAGCCATCCACTTTTTTTTTTAATTTTCTTATCAGGACTATCCCAGTCATATTTTAATTTACTTTG
The DNA here is from genome assembly GCA_037957365.1 of Torreya grandis. Taxonomy (NCBI): domain Eukaryota; kingdom Viridiplantae; phylum Streptophyta; class Pinopsida; order Cupressales; family Taxaceae; genus Torreya; species Torreya grandis. The sequence continues at coordinate 356,631 of JARHVA010001085.1, read as the reverse complement.
TGTATAGAATTGAATAGATATATAAAAATTTATGGGATTGATAAAATCCCCAGAGTCATCCAATTGAATTACACTCATTTTTTGGTTCCTAACATTAATATTAAACTTTGTTATCTTGTCATCAATGATACAGAGGGACCTTAAAATTACATATCTTCTAAGTTAAGTTCTCTCAATTAATACCATGACATGAAATTTCTCTTTTAGAACTTCATGATAATCCCTTACTATCTTACATCCAAACCCCCATTCCTCAACTTAACTAACTTAATACATATATTTTCCCATCAACTATATATTACATTGGATGTCTCGACAAGACCTCACGAAGTTGATTGCATAAGTTATCATGATTTTTTCCATTTACACAATTCAATTTATATTGAAGAGGGTGTATGCCATTTAGGGTTGATAATAATGCATTTCAAATTGTGATTTATGTTTTATTTTAAAAAGGGTGCATGTATTTTTTTAAATATCACTCACCATTTGAAAGAGACATTTTTTTTTCTTAAAAAGGCTCCTTTTTTATCACCTAAATTTGTTCATCCACCAACCTCTTCTATAAACAAGCAAGTAAATTGATTCCCTGGCATGCTTTCACGGTTCAATTTAACTTGTATGCTTCTAATTAAGAGTCCATATTAAAAATTTAGAACCCTTTATCTAATGTACATATTAAAAAAAATAGTGTTCAATCTCCTTACAGGTAGTGAATTGATTGTAAATGGCATTTTAAGACACCTTTCCTTTAGTACCAACCTTGGTCAAGATATCAAAAAATTTCACCATAGCATATCTAAATTGATGCTCTCAATGTTAAGTGGAGAGTCAATCCCACTGAATAAGTATACAAAATAGGGTTTGAGTGGGTATGGGTCACCATTATTAACCCAAATAAGTACACTGCCTCTAGTTTATTCTACACCATGGACTTTGTATTAGCACCCGATTAGTTCACATGGTCTAATCTTATATTCTTAGTATATAACCACCCAAAAATGCTCAAACATGTGATTTAGTTATGTAAACATGCACAATTGACATGGAATTTGATATGTTCATAACCTATATCATGTTTAGGAATATGTGTGGTAGAATTATGGCTTACATACATTTCATATTATCTTGTTAAATTTATCGATATTCTTAGTAAGGTTGGCCTATGTAAATTTTGTCACTTAGATTTACACAATTTAAGGAGATGAAAATCTCTCTTCATCCAAGTGGCACAATGGAATCACCTCTAGGCTTGTGGGTAGCCTAAGGAATGAGGTGAATCTCTAGATAGGGCTAACTCCCTTGATGTACCACTTTGGATTGCAATTACTACTAAAATTGGGGGGTGAAAAGGGAGAAGGATAAATAAAATAAAACTAATATAAGGGAGGTGATACACCAAATAACATGATGCCATATAAACATATGCATATTACACTTAAAATCAAAGGACAAACTAAACATACACTTCTCCAATCTTCATCTTCTCACATCAATGCCACATTGTGAGTTTATGGATGAATGTACAAAGCTAGAAGGACTAGACAAGAGGCATATGAGTGAAATAATTAAAATAATAACTAAATAAATATTTTAAATCTCCTAACAAAATTCACATTCCTTATAAGAAGAAGCTTTCCAACTGTAAATATGATGAAAGAATGACAAAACATACTAAGGAATCCATAGTCTTCACTTATGCAAAATCAAACATTATAAATGAAAACACTAAGAATATTAATCAAATAGGTAAAAATTAGTTTTATTATTTATCAAAAGGTATACATTTGATCAGGGCTTCACCATACTCAAGTGGAGCATCCAATACAATGCCAAAATGGCTAGTTCATATAGAACTTGTGAGAGAGAGAAGTCAAAGGGTCACAAGGAAAATTTTAAAGCTGATAAAAGGATTTAATTTTGTATGTGGATATATTATGGGATTAACCATGCAAGGTTAGTCTCTAAAAGTGTCAATCCAAGTCACAAACTTCATGAAAAGTGGCAAGAAACTCTCCACCTTAGCTCAAAAAAACTACCTACATGATTAGCCTTGTTTGAACTCCTTATAACTGATTAGGAGTAGGTAAAATGATTGTAATAAAGTTTAATAACATCATACATGCCTATAAATTCATTGGTTTTAGGCTTGGTCACTTGGAATCACTTAAAAATGAGCAATCATCATCTTCTATCCAAAAAACTACTCTTCCATGCACCCTACACACTTGGTCTCAGAATTAACATCAATTTCTCATGAAAATATATGGGAAAAGTTAATTAAACATTTAAATACCTGCCATGACATTATAATAAATAAGGACACCTTAAAAATCCATTCACTTGAAGTCTTCACACTTCTCCCTAGCTTGTCCATTAGGCCAGTTTTGACTAGTTGAGTTAAAGCACCTAGTTTGGACCCTTAGGAGATTTTTAAAGGAATTTGAGTGATATGGGGAGTTATATTAAGTTTTAATATTTCCATACATGTGTTTTTCATCTCTTGAAGCCTCCTACAACCTATAAAACACATAAAATAGTGAGAAACACCCTTTTTACCCCCATCCATACAAGTTTGTATAGATAGTTGGCATGTGTGGGATATTGAGAGAGTATTATACAAGTTAAAATATGTTTCATGTCCATTATGATCCATTATATTACATATTTATCTCTATTTCTCCAAATTAGCATCTGTAAGGGTTTGGAAGGGTTTTAGACCTATTTTTGGTCTTAAGCATTGTTCATAAAGTTAGGACATCCAACTTGAAAAAAATTCCTAAAATATGTCCTTAAAGCCCCATAATAACACCCCTAAACTCCTTTATAATCCATAAAAAACCTCCAAAAACATATGAGTGTTGAGACTTCTCCTATTGAGCTCTTCTTTCCCACTTTAAATAAGTCTGAGTGGGTTTTAAGTAAAAAATGACCCTTCTATGGTTTCTCCTGTAATGTTAAAGATTTAAAATGTATGAAATTTTATCAATAACATGTCTCAATGAGTATTAATTCTCATCTTATGATATGAGTGAAAATGGTTCTCCATTTGAACTTAGGTATCACCATGCTCAATGGCTTGCCTACAACATTTGGTGTATTAGATATCCGTGTTGGATTTATTTGTATTTAACCAGATAAAACACATATATATTCACCCTATAAACATGTAAACACATATTATAGACACTACCTAAGGCTATAAGTATGAATGGCTCTTCATTTGATACTAGGCTCAAACCCTGCTTAACATGTTTTTTGCATACTTGGTGGTTTAGAGAACCATGTTGAGTTTAATCCATTTAAACAAGGTTTTACATGATTTATTATATATTTTAAAACTTATCACACCTTTCAAAAAAATTCCCTTAGCTTTTAGCTCATCCTTTTGTCACCTTCTTTAAGACTTCTAGGGTTTGTGGATGGGGAAAGTGCCTTCTATCTGAGATAAAATAAAGGGAACTTACCCTATTTTTATAGAAAAAATAAGTATTTTAAAGGATTATTTATGTGATAAGGATTATATATAAAAAAATACAACCCTTATATATGTCATATGACCCCATAACCTACTCAAATTTCAAGGCAAACTATTTGAAAACAAACTGTGTGCCCATTCAACCATATGGACTATGGTTTTGATTTACCTAAGCCCTTTTCTCTATTTTTGTGCATCATGATGATGATATTAAGTTTTTAAAACCTAAATGAATATTTCATATCCTCCATTCATACCTCATACTCTCACATGTCTCTATATGTTCCTACATGGTGTCGACTGCTTGGCTTCTTAATTGTGTTTTCACTTAGGGATACCCTTACTTTTTCTCCTATAAGTGTGTGTTTATTAATTAAGATTGAGAATATGGTATAAAAACCCTTCTTGAGTATATTTTAACCAATTATTATCTATTTTCACTCATACTCATTCAATTCAAATATTCAAACATCACTTTCTAGCCCACTACCTATCATAGTCATTTAAGGTTGGTTGTAAGTGTACTTAGGGTTGAGATGGGGTTGCATAGACTTGGATTAATGTTTAAAATTATTTAAGGTGATCATGAATTTTAATAATGTGACCAAATTTTTTTATCATCACTTCAACTTATGTATACCCTTTACATGTCTCTTGAACTCACAAACTGAGTTCCTTCTCCCTTGATAGTGAAACCCCATCCTCTTAATTCCTATAGGTGTTTATGAGGTGCTATTGAGGTTGATCATGATTATTAGGGATTTTAAATGAGTAATTATAGGTAAAAATATTTATATTTAAACTATATTAATTATTAAAATCTATAAAACAACATTCAAATATCAAATTGGGTCACTGTCTTGATTGAGGTATCTTGTCCCTATGTATAGACACCCATAGGTGTGCTTGAAACTTGAAACACTTCCTATTCATCATAATAATGATTAAATTTTAATATATAAATAATTACATCCATTTTACCATTAAAAACATGAATATAAGTTTCATTTATTCTTTAATATATCAAAAACCATTCAAAACTCAAAATCTGTAGATGCCACTATTTGGTTTTAGTGGCTTTGAAAGCAACTTGGAGCCTTTGAATTACCATCCTCCACTAACCTTATCTCTATAAATATTTTGAAAGGTATATGTTATTTCAAATGGATACAAAGTTAACTTATCTATATTCCCTGCAACTATTTCCAACCATGTGATATATTATCTCCAAAACACCTCAAGACCTCTATCTCTTCATTTTAGGGATCAGGGGCCTAAATTCACAGTCTTTGATCCTATAACATTGTCCATGACTTCATTCACATAATTAAAAAATAAATAATGTATTTAAATCTTCATTAAACATGTGATTACTTGGATCAAGTCATTATATCCTAGTTTCAACATGATCTTCCTTTTCAAGCACATGTAGGTGCATACTCTAATGATAGACTGTGTGAGAATGTTGTTTCTGACTGATATAGTTCTCATTTCTTGCACCACATGGAAAAATAGTCACTTTTCCATGTTATTTTATTGAATTAAGACCATAAATTATAGTTTAAACACTATGTTTCCACACTTTAAATAGATTCTTAACCTTTTATCAAGGCTGACTGTAAGTGAACATTTAGTGTACATAAGCAGTAAAGGGATTATAAGCAGTAAGCATTGAATTAGCATTCAAATGAGTTATATGATTATCATAACAACTAAATAAGAATATTAATAATATCATGGATATTAAATAGGTATCTACACCTCCCTTTAACATGAACTTATTCATGAAAACACCTGAGCATGCTCATCAATGGCTGCTAGATTGTGAATATTGCATATGGTTGTTATACTCATGGAGATTGATTTGGAATATGAGATTGTAAGATTAATGGTAATAATAAAAAATTTAAATCATGATAAATGACCTATTCCATCTCAATAAAACCTTGATTAAGAATGAAGACTCTGTAAATGATGTAAACCTAATTGTTGCACTCAAAAGAGACTAGTCTATAAACTTGAAGCGATTTACTCATCCAAACACCATGAAGCCTAAAAAAAAGAATGTATAACATTTTATGTGGAATTAAAAATAATTTTTAATAAATTTCATCAAGTGTATTGTATGGATCTGCTCAAACCAAGGCAAAACCCATGGGGTATATAGATTAGCAAGCAGATTTGGAAGGTCAACTTGTTAGCAATGGTTCATGAAGAAAAAACCACAAATTTTCAAAATAATTATATGGAAATGAAGGTATTATAGTGTAAAACAACCTCACAAAATAATTTTACCTAAAACATCTTGAGCTATCCATACAAATCAAAAACCTACAAGTCACTTTTGTTTGCCAAGAAGTTTGAAAAGGGAGTAGAATAGTTTTGAGCAATAAATGGCATTTTTAGATCAATTTTTTTTTTAATTGATATTTTTGAAGTTTAAGAGGCACTTAATTAACATTTTAAATGTGGCACACTTCCCAAGGATGCCATACAAGTGCCAAACTCCTCTTTTCCTTTAATAAAATTGCCCTTTCTTTTGCATAACCTGCCATATTTTAGTTATGTTAGTTGATTAATACTTAAGTGGAAAAATGGGACATGAAATAATATTTTTAACCTTTGAATTTCCCAATAAACCTATCAAAGCATTAAATGCACCTTTTTGACCCCTAAAGTGATCCAAAATGATAAATACAAATAAAAACTAATTGACTAAAGCCAATATAACATTAATTGACATTAAATAAACTATAATAAACCCCATTAAACTGATATTAAACTCCATATAGACCTTAAAAATCAAGTTTTTACCTATAGGTGCCCTTATTTGACTAAAAAGTCAAATTTGGTCAATAGTAATAACTATGGCTAAGTAGATTATATATAGGAGGTTATGGTTAATATGTAATCACCATATTGATAATTATTATCCTATTAAATTTATATATATTTTATTCCATTTTTTCACAACATATAAGTAATTTCATTACAAGTGGTATAAAACATCGATTTGGGTAAGTTTTTGTGGAATTTATTTTTTCAAATTTAGTGTTGTGGTTGTCCAAAGAGATAAAGGATCAAAAAAAATAATTTATGATCTAATAAGAATTTATTTTTTATTTAAAAATAATATTATTCAAAATCAAAAGAGTCTATAAATTTTATTGGCTCATCATATCTACTCAGTTTGTAACCACCAACAACTCTTAAGCATATGTTTTGATTCTAAAAGCATGCCTAGTCAGCATGGCTTTGGAGTCAAACCCTTTTAATTCCCTTTGGTCAAGAAATGTTGACATGAAAAATTGTAATATTAGGGGATTCAACCATGATTCTAAAAAATTCACACAAAATTTGAATATTTTTCGAGTAGATTCATTTTTAGGATATGGAAAGACAAAAGTGGTATTAAATTTTTGCATGCTAATCTTGAAGATTATTTCTTACTATCAATAGAATTAGTGTTATTTATAATGTCATGATTCATATTCAAGTGTAAATAGAGAAAGTATGTTTTGAGGTGGAACACATCTAAATTCTTTTATATCATTGGGGAAGTGCCCCATGTGTTGTTATCCAACTTCCTCCCAACTCTCCTCACTAACGATTGACCCTTATTTTACCCTATTTTTGATTTTAAAAAAAAATGTTTGTACTAATATGCGTAAAACTTGATAGATATTATAATGATAAAGATGTGTAATAATTAAGAATTTTGATATTACAAATTGAAAAATATGGAAAAATGCTATTTTTTATAAAACATTAAGAATAAATGTGTTTAGCTCAAATCATAATTTTTGTTAATTGTTTTAAATATTTAAAAGTGAAATTTAGTAAAAGATGTGAATGTGAATGCTTAGGATCAAGAAAAAATTCTGAAAGTTATATTGGATAAGACCACTATTAGTGGAAAATAACATAGTTCACTCAAGTCCATTGACTACCAACTTATCCCAGTTGATTGTGACAAAAATAATGAGAGGAAATGACAAAAATAAGAAAAAATATAATAGTGATAGATCAAAAGCATAATATTATAATGTTCTTGGATATGACTATTGTAAATGGATAGAATCATAGGCCATTATAGTTCATTTACCTTATATTGATTTTAGTTGAACATAACAAAAACCTAATTATTTTTAATTCTTTGCATGTCTATGTTAAGTATTTTGGGATATTGGTTTTAAATTATGTCATGTAAAATAAATTATTTTTACTCTTTTGTCTTCAAACTCCTAAGGTCATTGTGAAATATTGAAACATTCACAAAGAAGAGAAGGGAATACAATGGGTCGAGCTTTCCCCAATCACCCCATTTAAAATTAACCACTAACTATGTATACAATATTCTAGGTGTTAGAAGTAGAATGACTAAGGGGGGATGAATCAGTATTTAAAACATTCATTCAATTCCACTTAACATTCATGAGCCACTCATGCAAACATATAGATCAATCAAAGCATAAGAAACCATACATATGAACATGAAATATAAGAACACATCAAATATGTGGGAAACCCTTGAACCCACTGATCTATGCTAATAGACTATAGTCCTATAAGACAAAAACCAAGTTTAGTGAAACACGAACTCCACATGAAGCACCAACCCTAATTAGTCAAGCACCCACTTGACTAGGCTTTAACAAACACCTACTTACAAGGAGGCACCAACCTCCTAGATGAATCAACACCAACTCATCCACTTGATTGATTTGAAAAACTTTAGAACACATTGTTTCTCAAACTATAGATCATGAACACCTCTTCATCTCTTCACACTATTATCCCTCTCAAACTACCTTCTAGGCCTCTTCACTTAATTAGGTCTCTTGATGATGGATTAGGTCATATGACATTGATATTCATATGCAAACACACTTTAATATCTTCATTATGGATCTTATACACTCCTATGATGGTCTACAAGACCTCTTTATTCTCAACATTGTGTTATTTCATATACATATATTCTCTTCTTTCCCAAATAGGCCTAAATCTACCTTGTATATATACCATTCCTTGTTCATATGCCACTTAGTCAGTTACTCAACATTAACCTCTTAGGTCATACATGAAATAGGTCTTAAGACCTCTCATAAACATAATTAAAATGAATATTGAGTCCCTTTTGATCTATCATAACTCTATTAGATCTCATTTGTAATGTGCTTAGATAGTGGAATAACTAGTAAAAATAATATGTAATAGTAATACATTAGATGAATAGTCCCACATGCATTAGACTAAGGGGATGGGTAGGTAAGAGATAATATAAATAAATGGGCATGGGGTGTTATAGAGTATCAAAGAGTATTATAATTGAGCCTGGCTCAAAGGAGGTATCCCCCTCGAAGTGGCCCATGATATGAAGTTGCTCCTTCCACAAAAGGAACTAGTGTTTGTAATCTACATTTTAGTCAATATATGAGTTGATTCAACTATTTAGTCTTGGTGAGAGTAATAGGTCTCTAAAATTGGTATCATAACACTTTCCCAAGAATATATGTATTTGGCTTATTAAGGTGTGAATTATGACTTCATGAAAATATTTTGCCTTTTTTTGCTCACCTCTATATTATCATTGTGATATATAGAAGAATATTGAGAATGGATTTGATCTCATCATACATTGGTTTCCTATAAGTTTTTTTTGACTTTGTCACAAGCCATGGTCAAACTCCTACACAATTTTTGGCCATCCTCATCGGTTCCAAGCCTACTATCCCCACTGTCAATGCCATACTACCTATACAAACCACTTTGCTTGAAGTTTTTTCTTTAACACATTTGTAGATTGGATTTGACATTTGTTTCAACCTTTTGTGATTCTAATTTTAGTATTAAACACGTGCATGTTATTCCAAAATAGCCATTGGATGTTATGTTGGGTCACCATTCTCTATGGCTCACATTTGGAAGGATCAAGGTTTCTTGGATATTGTTTTTCTTTCTAAAATAATGTATGTCAGCCTTTTACTACTTGGGATCTATCTATGGACTCAATAGCTCAATGATTTTGGTTATTTTTGGCAAGATAAAGAGGTAGATGGCATTGGACTTGAGGTGAAGCAACAATAATATTATACTTATTTTTTTCTATTCATAGACCCGAGATCTCTCTTCACATGGCTTTCACAAGCTTGATCTTCACTCAGATCATATCCTCTTACTTCCTCTACATTAGTGATGACATCAACCATTCCCTACAACTTGATGACACCATACTAGCCATGGTTTTCTCCTATCATTGGTGGTATTTTCTTTAATGAATTCTCACAACCCCTTGTCCATGATAAACTATCACTTCATAGTTTTCCCTCGAGCTCTCCACCTAGTAGAATTGACCATGGATGACACTCCTCCTTGCCTCCTCGATCCTTTAAACTTATCTACGGTGCTTGGGTAAAATAAAAACCACTTCTCTTGGTAGCCATGGGTTTATTCAACCTAAAAGTGGTAATTGTATTTTAGGGTTTTGTGTGTTAATTCCTAGGTCTCATGTTTAGTGTGATTAATGATTTGATATTAATCCTTAGTGGTTGGTTATTTTAGTTTGGTGATATTTTGTATTTTACTCTTTAGTGTCAATGATACATAGTATTTCTTTAAATTCATTTTTAATTAAACACTTTCTCATGTGTTTAGTCTTAAGTCGATAATCCCAAGTCAAACTATAATTTATTTAATCAATAGTATATGTGGAAGTATTGGTGTGACATCTTATTTTGGTTAGTATGTCTTAGAGTATGTTTGTGTCATGTGTAAATATTTATGATTTTTTTATAAATATGACTTGGTCCATAAAATTTGTGTAATTTTTATGAGTCATGTTAGGGTGATACATTATGACATTTAACTATGGATATGTGTATAGTGGTGTCTTATAGGAATAGTTCTTATGTATTTTAATTTAGTTTTAGGTTATGTGTTTATTTTAAATTCATTATCATCTAGTCATCTTGTCATGTGTTAGTTTCCAAAAAATAAAAAATAAAAAAAATTGATCGTATTGTAAGGATGCATTTTTGGTTGAACCCGATGTCCAATCTTTTAGTTATCATGGGGTTTCCCATTCTCTCAAGAAATCACCTCACCAGTGCATTGAATCAACTTTGAAAAATTGACACAATACAATAATACAAGATTAATTTTGAGATAGTAACCAATGGCACCTCTACTGCATTCTTCATTCATTGATTTATCAACAAAATTTAAGATATAATTCAAGAAGAGGTTCACATGTGGCACCCTTAGATAATGATGGAAGTGGTGGGATTAGCCAATATTTTCGAAGATCATATCAATTGGAAATGTCTCTAAACAACACTCCCTTAGACCATAAAATACTAGAGCAAGCACTAGAAGTGCCTAAGCACTCTAATGAATCCATTCAAGTAATCACCATGCTCAAGCAGATCCTAGATGAGCCAAATCCAATACTCATAGATCCCAAGTAGGGAATCGAGACTCCACCTCCATCAAGAAATAATGCTAAGGGGATGGCATGTACCCTCAGTTGGTTCACAAAGACAACTATTTTATACACCTCTATTCTAGATTTGAGGTGATCATCATTGAGATTCAATTTCATTGCTCGAATATCAATTCTAAATTATAGTTGTGGTTAGTCCACTCATTCATATTTATGCACATCTACCTCCTAGTTAGTGCTTATGTTCACCTTATTATTGTACATGCTCCTATCATAACACATATAGAAGAAGTGGAAGCAAAAATGCATGCATGATAGAGCTTCCATCTGGTCTTCAACATATTTTTGGTCTAGATTTCATTTGGTCCTCTTCCTAATTCTTATCATGTTTCGAGGGAAAACCATATTTAAGGGGGATGGAATGTAATGTATCTAGATAGTAGAATAACTAGTAGAAATAGTAACATATAATAGTAATACATTAGATGAATAGTCCCACATGCATTAAACTAAGGAGATGGGTAGGTAAGAGATAGTATAAATAAATGTTTAGGTGGTGTTATAGAGTATCTAATATTATTTTAATTGATACTGGTTAAAAATAAGTATCCCCCTCGAAGTGGCACATGATACGGAGTTGTTCCTTCCATAAAAGAAAATGGTGTTTACAATCTTAATTTTGGTCAATATATGAGTTGATTTAGATATTTAGTCTTGGGATACTCTATACTCCTCTAATGGTCTAAAATACCTCCTTATTCTCAACAATGTGTGATTTCATATGCATATATTCTCTTCTTTCCCAAATAGGCCTAAAACTACCTTGTATATATACCATTCCTTATTCATATGCCACAGAGTTGGTTAATTAACCTTAACCTCTTAGGACATACATGAAATAGGTCTTAGGGAATCTCATAAACATGATTCAAATGAATATTGAGTCCCTTTTGGTCTATCATAACTTTATTAGACCTCATTTCACTTTTAGGTCTCATGGAGCCCTAATTCCATTAGGCCTACTTTAGGAAACGTTACACTTTGACTTCCTTAGAACACTTTAAAAATACATAAACAAAAGGAAAATATCATATAAAAATAAAATATAATCCCACTAATGTATTATAGGCTCAACAAGACATTTTATAACAAATCACTATTGAAACCCATCATTAGCACTCTTCACATTAGGCCTTTGAACACAAAGAAAAGTCTATTGTGAATAATTGAAGATAACAAATCATTTATAAAAAAAAATGATAATAAATAACTTATAAATATCCTAAATTACCTTAAAAATATCTTAATATGAGTTAGACACTTCAACTCAGGGCATAGAGCCTCAAAAATACCTCTGCAACTCATTCACTTAGAATTGCCAGTTTTCTTCAAAGACTAGTCATGATGACTCAGGATTACAACACATGTATATAAAATTTACATGAATTATGATGAAATAAAATGATATTATGACATCACCATGCCATATTAAAACATAAACATAATATTTTCTAGTAGAAACTATTGGTATTATAAACCAATTTGTTGACCTCACTACACACAGATAGACACCGAGTCAAACAAGCCATTTTGGCTTCATTATTTTCACCAAAATATATAAATTAAAATATTTATACCAAGCATGAATAAGACATACCAGTCTAAAAAAAATATCCATGCACTTGGTTTCATCATTTTATCATGAAAACACATTCCAATTCATCTTCTCACTATTGCCTTGGTTTTTCATTGTTTGCACCATTAGGCCTATTTAACAACTAACTAACTTAGATGATCAATTTATAATACTTGAGTGATATAAAATATCCAAAAACATTAATGGACATGGAAATTAGTCTCAAACTTATTCCTCTATCCATTTGCTTACTATGTACAATGCAACTTTTAACTTCTACAACAACTTCTTAAGAAACAACCCTATAACTCAAAATTTTATCTCTCATCTCTCTAACCAATACTGCCTATAGGTACCTGGGAGAGTCAAATATAATATATATTATATTACATAATCATACCAATCCATTTTGGGCACTTTTGATCAACATATTCACTATCAGGTCCTTATTAGGGTTCTAAGATGGTTTAAATCTATTTCCACTCTTAACAATCACTCATAAAGCATAACCCCTCAATCCAAAAACTAAATCCTATAACTTTTAACTAGGACCCTTCAACATATACCATGTATATATTAGGTTCCCATGAAAATTTTTATGATATAATTATCATAATAATATCCTTCTTGGGTTGAGAACCCTTCATTCTGAGCACTCGAGATACCTCCAAACAAACTTTCATGCCTTGTCCTTCAAATTATGAACTCATAATTTATGAAAAAAATTGAAACAACATACCTCACCTCTAAAAATTATTACATGATCTCAAACTTCTTGAAATCTGATCATGACCCTTCATTAGGCCACATTCTCTCTCTTTGTTCTCTAGACCTTGACCTATAAACCACATTAGGCCTTAAAAATGACCTTCATGCCTCTTTACATGCACTCTCTACCTCATTCACATACTCAAGAAACCTATCTATTCTTAAATACTTCCATACATCCTTCAAATTCCTTGATAATAGATCATGATACCTCATTAGGTTAGGTAGGGTTTAAGAGAGGTTTAGATGTAGACCTAGACTAAAGGTCCTACTCCTGTAGGCTCACCCTAAAAATATAGTGAGTGTTATAATGCCTCAAATACATTCTCAAACAAAATCATACAAACAATCATACCTTTGTGCACTCATATCACCAAATCACCATGCTCATACCTTATCACAAGATCTCTTCATGCAATGAGTAGGCTACCTAAGCACTTTACCTCAAAGACTTGTACCTTCATGTATTTGTCAACAATGTCAAATTAAAGATGACCTAAACCTTGAAATCAACCAATAGAAAAGACAATGTTAAATAATCTCACCTTTTCTCACCTTGTCATATGAAGCACACAACTTAATCACCACTCACCATGCACCTTGACATTAATGACATTAACCTTAACATCAATGACAAAAACATGCCAATAAACTCCCCCTTTATCATTAATGGTAATAAACTTATCCCTCATTATTAACTTTCTCCCCCTTTGACATAAATGACAAAGTGATGTCTCCAACCCCTTGGATTACACTCCTTGTAATAAAAACACTCAACACACATGATTATGAGTTTATGATTCATAATAAAAACATGTTCCTTTATTTCCATGCATAACTTCTTGGCACTACTCACTTGCTCTTAGAGTTAATGAACTATTTGATTAGCTCCCATTAAGCACTTTTCCTTAGTGACCAATAGGGGTAGTAACTATACCCAATTTCTATCTTAAGTTTTCAAATGTTGCTTTTGAAATTGGTTTGGTCAAAATATCTATAATCTAATCCCATGTAGAAACATATTCAAGTTTGACACTTTGTTCACTTACCTACTCTCTTAGGAAATGATACTTGATAAGAATGTGCTTAGTAATTGAGTCTTGTTAGGTCTGCCTTTCCATAGTTCAAAGGAGTCTTGTTACTATTAGTCCTTATCTATCCTCTATTCAAAATGTAGAATGGAGTGATCACTACCTCTCTCTAATATCCATCAGATAATCTAGACTCATTTAGCATTTTTTCCATCTCTTAAACTATATTATTATTTATTTCCACTACCCCATTCTGCTGAAGTGTCTTAGCTACTGATAACTATTTCTTTATTTCATGAACCTCACATAAGTCATCAAACTCATTAGACTAAAACTTTTCTTCTCTATTAGATATTAGGCACTTGATCTTCCCATTCTTCTCATTCTCAACAAGATCCTTGAATGCCTTGAACTTGTCAAAATATTCTAACTTTTCTTTCAATAATGTTACCCAATTCATTCTTGTGTAGTCATCTACGAGTAACATGAAATAACTATCTCCTTGAATGATTTGGATTATTATAGGTCCATAGAGATCAATGTGTATTAACTCCAAAGGTTGTGTAGTAGAGTACTCCTTGGAATTAAACTTTCTTTTAGTCTTTCTACCATGTTGACATGCTTTGAAAAGTGTGTTTGTTGGTTTGGTGATCTTAAATATGTTCTTCATAAAATTATTAGTGTTTATCTTAACCAGATTGTCAAAGTTTAGGTGACCTAACTTCTGTGCCATAGACAATTTTCATCCATCTTGACCATAAATAATCTCTCCTTGATTTCATTTAATACATATAGATTTTTTTCAGTCCTCTTAGCATTATCAATTAGCCTTATTGATTTGGCTCTCCTTATCTCACATCCTCTATCATGGAAGGTTAGTGTATGTGCTTGGTTGCACATTTGAGCTACACTAAGTAGGTTATGTTTCAAACCTTCTACATACAACACATTTTATGTTTTGGTCTTCCCATTGTCCAAACTCAAGATGCCTTTGCCAACTATATTGGTAGTTGTGTTGTATCCAAATCTTATTGTCCCTATAACATTCTTATTCAATGAGATGAAATTGTTTTTGTCTTATATCACGTGGCTTTATAAACCACTATCTATATACCATTTCATGCCTTCATCTTGAATGTGAAAGGCAATATGAGCTAGCATAGATTCCTCTCCTTTAGTCTTCTACTCCTGTTTAAAAAATAATCCATCTTGACTCTTGAGCTCACTATGATCAATCCTAACTTTCTTTGGATTTCATAAACTCTAGGAGTTCCATATACCTTGTTAAGTCTTGAGGTTATTATAAATTAATAGGATATAATCTTGTAATGTGTCCCATATTATGAAAACTATAGTAGACAACATTTCTATACTTACCTCTTGATTGATCACTCCTCATTTCATTGGGTTTCCTGATTAGACTCTTCATGTTGGTGATTTTGACTTGTTCTTTCTCAAAATTTCTCATCTTTTCTATGAGATGATCATGCTCAACATTCAAGGAATATATTTACATATTCAACTGATTATACTCAACTTCTTTTGATCTAAAATTTGTATTAACACCTTCTAGCTAATTCCTAAAATCCCTGATGGTCTTCTCATCCTTTTTGGCTTCTTTGACCATGCCACTCTTAAAGGTACATATAGATTCCTTAAGATACTTAAACATATATCTCAACTCATCCTTCCTCTTATTTTGATGCTTAAATCATCTAGGGAACTTATTATGTTAGCTTCAAAGTCTACGTCAGCTTCTCCTTCGTCACTGTCATAGTAGACTTCATCATCATACATGTTGTCTTCTTTTTGATAAATAGACATAATGTGCTTCTTAGGATCACCTTCAAGCTATTAAGATTTATTTAAAGGAATAGGATATGATACCAATTGTTGGAAGCACAATGACTGAGAGGTGGGGTGAATCAGTCTTCAAAACATTCATTCAATTCTACTTAACATTCATGATCCATTCATGCAAACATATAGATCAATCAAATCATAAACAACCATACATATCAACATGAAATATAAGAAGAAATGAAATATGTGAGAAACCCTCAAGGGAAAAAAACCTACTTATATCTATAAATGGACTATATTCCTATAAGATAAAAAATAAGTTTAGTGAAGCACCAAATCTACGTGGAGCATGAACCTCAATTATCCAAGCACCCACTTGAATAGGCTTTAACAAGCACCTACTTGCAAGGAGGGACCAACCACCTAGATGAATCAACACAAACTAAGAAACTTGATTGATTTGATCACCTTTATAACACCTTGTTTCTCAAATAATAGATGATGAACACATCTTCATCTCTTCACAATTTTATCCCTCTCAAGTTGCCTTTTAGGCCTCTTTGCTCAACTAGTCTCTTCAAGACTGATTAGGTCATATGACCTTGATATTCATATTTAAAAACACTATAAAATATTAATTATAATACTTTAAACTCCTGTGATAGTTTAAAATAAATCATTATACTAAAAAATGTGCTATTTCATATGCATATATTCTCTTCTTTCCCAAATAGGACTAAACCTACCTTGTAAATATACCATTCTTTGTTCATATACCACTTAGTCAGCTACTCACCCTTAACCTTTTAGGTCAGACTTGAAATAGGTCATATAAAATATAATAAAAATTATTAAAATGAATATTGAGTCCCTTTTGGTCTATCATAACTCTTTTAGACCTCATTTCACTTTTAGGTCTCATGGAGACCAAATTCCATTAGGTCTACTTTAGAACACATTACTCTTTTCCTTCCTTAGAACACTTTCAAACTCCAAACATGGAAGGAACATATAATATGAAAATAAAATATACTCCTAATAAGGTATTATATGCTTTATGAGACATTTTACAATAAATCACTACTTGAAATCCCTCATTAGCACTGTTCACATTAGGCTTTTGAACACATAAAAACATCTATCTTGAAAAATTGAAGATAACACATAATTTATCCACACAACCTTGAAAATAAATTTCTTATAAAAATATAAATTACCTAAAAAATATCACCATATACATTAGACACTTAAAATTAGGGCATAGAGCCTCAAAAACACCTCTGCAATTCAATCACTCAGAACTGCCAATTTTCCTCAAAGACCAGTCATGGTGACTTAGACTTAAAACACCTGCATATACACTTTCCATGAATTATGATGTAATAAATGATATTATTACATATAAAAACCATATTTAAACATACAAAAAATATGTTATAGTGTTAACTATTGGTCTTATAGATTAATTTGTTGACCTTACTACACATAGACCTCACTAAGTTAGACAAGACATTTTGGCTTCATCATTTTCACCACAATACCTAACTTCCAAGATTTATAAAAATAATTAATAAGACATAATAGTATAAAAAAAATCTCAATTAACTTCTTTTTATCCTTTTATCATGAAAACAAATTCCAATTTATCTTCTCACTACTGCTTGGGTTTTTCACTATTTGCACTATTTGGCTTGTTTAGCAAATGGCTAATGTGGATGAATAGTTTAAAAAAATTTAGTGATATATCCTATCCAAAAATATTCATATATAGGAAAAATGAGTATCTACCTTATTACTCCATCCATTTTCTTACTGTGTCTAATGTAACTTTTGACTTATATAATAACTTCTTCAGAAATAAGCCTACAACTCAACATTTTATCTCTCCTCTCTCTAACTAATACCACCTAGAGGTACTTGGGCGAGTCCATTAAAATATACAATATATTACCTAAGTATACCAATCCATTCTAGGTACTTTTGATCAACGTATTTAATATTAGGTCCTTATTAGGGTTTAAACCTATTTTTACTCTTAACAATCGTTCATAAAGCATAACCCCTAAATCCAAAAAATAATACCTATAATTTTGAGTTATTACCATTACCCATATAAAATAAATATATTAGGTTCCCATTCAAAGGTTTGATGAGCTAATGAACACAAAAAATCCTTCTCAGGTTGAGAACGCTTCATTCTGAGCACTTGAGAGACTTCCAAATAATTTTTCATGCCTCATCATTCAAATTATGACCTAAAACTGAATGAACAAACTTGAAACAACATATCTCACCTATGACAATGATTACATGATCTCAAACTTATTTAAATCTGATCATGACACTTCATTAGGCCACATTCTCTCTCTTTGCTCTCTAGACCTTTACCTACAAACCACATTAGGCCTTTAAAATGACCTTTATGCCTCTTTCCATGCACTCTCCACCTCACTCAAATACTCAAGAAACCTATCTCATGCTTAAATAATTACTTAAATCCTTTAAATTCCTTGACAATAGATCATGATACCTCATTAGGATAGATAGGGTTTAAGAGAGGTCTAGATGCAGACCTAGATTGAAGGTCTTACCCCTATAAGCTCACCCTAAAACTCTCATGAGTATTCCAATGCCTCACATACATGATCAAACAACATTTTTTAACTAATAATTCTTATGTGCACTCATATCACCAAGCCACCATGCTCATATGTTCTCATAAGGTCTCTTCATGCAATGACTAGGCTTACACTACTTAATCACTTTACCCAAAGACTTGAGGCTTTATGTATTTGTCAATAATGTCAACTTTAAGCTGAACTAAACCATGACATCAACCGATATAAAATACAATGCTTAACAATATCACCTTGTCATATGAATCACATACCTTAATGACCACTCATCATGCACCTTGACATCAATGGCATCAACCTTGACATCAATGATAAAAATATGCCAACACCATGGAGGGAAATCAAGCTCACATATTTATCCTACTAAGAGAGAATGTGAAAATATGATCCTTGAATATATGTATGAATCTAAAAATTTATCTTTGATACTTTATAATGGGTTAAAGTGTAAAAATCAATCCTATTGGGTAGCCAGATCATGATGTTTCCAAAATTTTTTGGGGGGTTTTGACAAAGGTGATTTATTCTAACCTACTTCGAACTAACACCCTTTGACTAAAGTGATACATTTATTTTCTATGGGACTTAGAAAAATCTCCTTTGTTCAAATTAGTTTCAAATAAAGGGGCTTTGTTTGAACCCCTAGAGGATAGGAGAGTGACACAGCTAGTAGCACCCTTGTTTTCTTGATTTAGGTTTATTTGAATGGATTTTGAAGAAAGGTGGGAATACACATTTAGAAGACTACAAATCAAAATATTTCTATAGGTAGGCCTTCAATATTGATAGGTATTTTCTATAAGTGAATCCCAACTCATTAGTCATCTTTATAATAGTCTCATAATATCTATGGCCAATCCTCAATTAGAGTATTCTAAGTCAAATATAGTTGAGGTGGAGACTAAATCATGTTTATTTTACTTGTATCTAGGCAACATAGCATCTAATGTCTTAATCTAATACTTTGTTAAGCTATCTCAAGGGTCAAACCTCAGGGTAGACTTACTCAAACTCTAGGATAGGCTTATTAATATGACTAAGTTAGAGATGGAGGAATCATGCTATCCCTAGTAGACTTACTCAAATTTTACAATAGGGATAACACACAGGTGATCCTAATGACCCAAATATTACACTTAATATTTAGAGGAATCACCTTATCCTTGGGATTCGTAAAATCCCAATAATCTCACCTATATGTCCACTATATAAGCAAAAGGGTTTATACCCAATTAGGCATCTTTTCTAAGTTCAAGTAATAACTAGAACACTCATGTTGATTCTAAACTAGAATAACTAGTATTGTTAATTATAATCCTCAATTAGGTCTCTTCCTATGGGCCTAATTTCTATTTAAATTTTTGATAGATATCATATGTAGTTTTCTGCATAACTAGCATTGTTAATCACAATACCCAATGGAGGCATCAAAACAAATATATCTCTGAGAAAATATCTTCCACATGGTTTTTCTCAAATAACTCATAAAACACATCAAGAATGTCTAGTGTAATACAAACCTCACCATATAGTTATACATTTGAGGCATCAAAAAATATATTATAGGTAGGAATTTATACATATATCAAAAACTAGATGCAGTTCTTCCAAACCAAAACATGAAAAGATATCAAATAAATTATTTTAATTTGCATTAATTTTTTTTCTTGTTCAAGTATGCTAGCTTCCCCTGATAATCCTCTAGTTTTATAGCACCTTTTTCACTTTAAATAAATGAATGGAATTCCTTTTTTCATAATTTCTGTTAATGAGTTTGAATAAGTTCTCGTAGCTAAAACATGGAAAATAGATGATTTTGAAGCAAAATATACTCATTAGATATACCCATTTCATTCTAGGAAACATCATAACAAGAAAACAAACAAGTTTAGATGGAGAAGTTAGGGAAGAAAGGATAATCACTAATAAAACCAAAAACTATCATGACAAATAAAATTACCAATAGGCTAAGATTCTGAACAATAACTTGTATTGATTCATATTGAATGAATTGCCTTAATTACAAATCCAAACCATGCTTAAATAAGCCTCAACTTATAAATTAGAGTTTATATACAAACTTTAAAAAAAAATTCTAAAAAAAATCTTATTTTTAAAAACTCCCAAAATAGCCTAAACACTATAATTTGACTATTGGACAAAATTCAACTGAAGTTAATGTTTGGTCCTAAAAATATACAATTTCTAAAAATAGAAAAAACCTAAAAAAATAATTAAATTACAATTTTAGACCCTCAGATAATCACATATGGCCTCCAAAAAATATCAAAAACATTGCTAGGAAAGTAGATATCTTAGGACAATAATGAACTTTTTGATACAATCATTTTGGTATGTGAAAGATCTCAAATGGAGCTACAGGTCAAAAGTTATGGCCTCTGAAAGGTTGGCCTATTTTTTCTATATCATTCTCCTCTAGTTGAAAACAACTTAGCTCTTGGGAGTTGCCCTGATTATATTGCTACCATTTTTCCTTGTCAATATTCAACTCCCATTCTGTAATCCAAGTGTTGTCTTCTTGTTACAATCCTTCCCACTACACCAAATACCTGTTATAATTCCCTTGCCTTGTGCTCACTATCTTTATATCTAAAATTTGCACTATTTTTTATTTCTTTTTTGGAATCTAGTGCTTCCAATTTAATTATTCAACTTCATCATCTTCACCATCTTCCCCATGGAATTTATATAATTTTAAAACATTAAATACTGGAGATATATCAAAATTCTATGGTAAACTCACCTCATATGCATTATAATTGATTTTTTTCACAATTTTATGTGGTCCAATTTTCCTGTACTTCAACTTATTTTATGTGCCTTATGTAAATCTTTCTTTCCTCAAGTAAACCATTAAAAACTCTCCTTCTTCAAATACTTTAGATCTTCTTCTGACATCCACTACTACTTTATATTCATCATTACTCTCCTAAAAATTTCTTCTTACTCCCTCTTGCAATTACTGCATATACTCTATAAATGCTTATACATCATCACTAATTCAACCTACAATTAGTAATTGTACCAAATATAAAATGACCATAGGATTTATTCCATAAACAATTTGAAAAAGTGAATTTTTTGTTGATCTATTCACTGAATTACTAAATGCAAACTTAGCTTGTGGTAAAGCTAAGTCCCATTGCTTGGGCTCTTCTCCCACTATGCATCTCAATAAATTTCCCAAGATCTTATTCACAACTTCTGTCTATCCATCTATTTGTGGGTGATATTCACTACTAAATTGTAGCTTAGTACCTATCTTCTTCCACAAATTCCTCTAAAAATGACTTAGAAATTTATTATCCCTATTTGAAGTAATAGTTTTTGGAATACCATGCAATATCACAATATCCATAAAAAATAATTATGAAACTCTAATGGCATCATTGGTTTTCTTACATGCAATAAAATGAAACATTTTAAAAAATATATCTACAACAATAAAAATTGAATCATTACCTCTCTGTGTGTTTGGCAATCCCAACACAAAGTCCATACTCAAATCTGTCCATGGTCCTCTTGTAACCAATAATGGCATATATAATCCAATATTTTGTGCATGTCCTTTAGCCACCTAACATATTATGCACCTTGAACCATACCTTGTCACATCTCTCTTCATCTTTGGACAAAAAAAGCTTTTCCTCCACCAAATCTATTGTCTTCGTCTTATAAAAATGTCCAACCAAACCACCACTATGTAATTCTCTTATTATATTGTCTCATAGAGACTCAACTAGAATGCATAATTGTTTCCCTTTAAAGAGATAACCTTCTTGAATAAGACACTCATCATGAGTAACATTTTCCCCACCTGTTAATGGATTCCTGCACTTCTCAACTACCTTGCTAAAATATGAATAAGTATCATATAATTCTTTGATAGCTTCAAATCCAACTACTTCACTCACCATAGTAGTTAATAATGCTACCCTCCTACTTAATGCATCAACTACCCAATTCTATTTCCATGATTTATGTTTCAACACAAAAGTATACCTCTACAAGAAAGAAACCCACTTTACATGCCTACTATTCAAATTCTTTTGTGTATTCACATACTTCAAATCTTCATGATCTATAAATAGTATAAAATCCTTAGGCACCAGATAATGTCTCTAATGTCTTAATGCCTATATAATTGCATAAAGTTCAACATCATAAGTAGAATAATTTGTTCTTACCTCATTCAAATTTTCACTAAAATATGCTATTGGCTTTCCTTCTTAACTCAACACAACACCAAATCCCATAAAGAAAGCATCACAATCAACCTCAAACACTTTGTTAAAATCTAGTAATACTAAAATTGGTCTTCCTATAACCTTCTTCTTCAAAATTTCAAAACTTTTTGTGGTTGATCTAGTCCATGCAAATTCTTTCCTTGTCATGCAATCTATTATTGATGCCACGATACTAGATTTTTTTAATAATTTTTTTGTAAAAAAATGATAAAACATGGAAAATTTTTACCTCTGTAATGCTTTTTGGAATATGCCACTCAACAACTACCTTTATCTTTTCTTCATCCATTTTCACACCATCTATGGAAACTATAAATCCCTAAAATACTAAACTATTATGCATACACTTGCACTTCTTCAAATTTTCATATAACTTCTCCTTTCTTAACAAATCCATTACCATTCTCAAATGTTGTAAGTTTTCTTTTTTAATCTTACTAAATATCAAAATATCTCAAAATAAACAACCACAAACTTACCAATAAATTCTCATAGCACTGTATTCATCACCCTCATAAATGTGCTAGGTGCATTAGATAATCTGAATGGCATCACCATCCACTCCTATAAGCCATCCCTAGTCTTGAATATAGTTTTCAATTCATCTCTTTCATGAATTTAAATTTTATAATAACCACTCCTTAGATCAATCTTGGTAAAATATTTTACTTCTACAAGCACATCCATCATATCATATAAACGAGGTATAGGAAACCTATACTTTATTGTAATTTTATTAATTATTCTACTATCCACACTACTATGTACCTAGGGATATGATATATTGATGTATATGGGTTGATGGAGATGCCGATATGTGGCACACATCCCCTTAGTTAGTTATATGGGTACAATATATTAGGATAATAGAGTAACTTGTGGAAGTAGTACATTGGGTAATGGTCAGCCTACACTGGGATTAGGAGGTTATCCATCCATGGGTTAGATAGATGTATATATATAGGAGATGATTATCATGGTAAAGCTATAAATTAAGCATTGAGTCTTCTATTGTAAGAGGATATTGGAGGTTGTCCCCTCGAAGAGACATTATAGAGTTATTCCTTCCTAAAGTAGTATTATATGGTGTTTCCATACCTTAAGGGTATTTTTGCATATATTGAATATCAAGATCTTATCAAGTGGTATCAGAGCTTCGATTTGGGCAATTTGTAGAGCGAAACCCTAGTTTTTTTTAATCATCAATAACTTTTGATTGGTTGATAATTTTTATACAATTTTTTTATTGAAAATGGATAATATTTCAAATAAGTCACAATAAAAAAATTGAGATTTTTTGATTCGTTTTGAGGGAGTTATTGCTACTTTAGGGTTTATAATAATTTCGCTATATCTTCTGAAATATAGGGAATTTTTATTCTAAATTTTTAATAGAGATGTAAGAATATATAAGAGAAGCACAGTCAAAATTTAAGAATTTTGTGAGTTGTTTGAAGTGATTTTTTGCAATTTTATGGATCAATTTTTGACATTTTAGGGTTTCATGAACCTTAATTTTTTTGTGTGTGGATCATGGAGTTGCAAACATTTTCAGGGGAAGATGATATTGATGCTAGAGAATAGAAGAAGAAATAGAAGAAGAATAAGAAGAAGAAGAAGAAGAAGAAGAAGAAGAAGAAGAAGAAGAAGAAGAAGAAGAAGAAGAAGAAGAAGAAGGTTCAAATTATTTGGCTCCAAAGAAATCTGAGTCAATTTTTTAATTTTAGGGATGCATTCAAAAGAAAAGGGTTATTGTGTCCATAAAACCTACCAGTAAGTATAACTTCATAAACATGAATGTGTCCAAGCATATACATGTTCAAGCAAATAATATCAAAGAGGTTCAAGTAGATGGTAAGAATATTTCAATGTTTGAAGATCTGAAGCTAATTATGGAAAAATATGTTTTGCATTCAGATTTTTATGCTTTGGATATGGATGATGTGGATATAGTTCTTGGATATCCATGGTTAGAGACTTTGGGAACAATGAATATTAATGTTTAGAAAAAGTTCATGAAATTTTGGTATAAGAAAAAGAAGATCACTTTACAAGATATCATAGTGAAAAAGGCACCAATAACAATCCAGGTAGATCATGAGGATGAGATTAAAATAGGTGATGAAGATCATGATAAAGATTTATATGATATAGATAAAGGCAAAATACAAATGAACACTTCATCTACTCAAGAGACAAAGAAGGAAAAGGTAGAAGAGGTAGAAGTAAAGGTGGATAATGTCAAAGTATTGGAAAAGGTTGAGGTATATAGACACCCACATCATCATGAGAGGAAACAATCATGGAACTAGGTGAGGAAGTCTCATAACAACAATCATTTTGTATATATAGGAAATCAAATTTCTAATCATTTTGGATATGCATGGAATCCAAAGAAAAAATACTATGGCACATGGAATGAATGGGGAAATCACTATGACTATGCATGGAAGAATACCTAATATGGTCATGGTCGAAATCAGAGGAGCACAATGGATTTTGGACACAAACTTGGAGAGATATCACCTGCCAAGATCACATATGGATGGTTAGATGATCGAGATTGGAGACAAGTGTGCAATGATTTGAAGCACATTCATTATGTGGTTTCTTCCTATGTTTCAGGGATGAAACATGTCAAAGAGGGAAGTAATGCTATGTACCTAGGGATATGATATATTGATGTATATGGGTTGATGGAGATGCTGACATGGGTCACACATCCACTTAGTTATATGGGTACAATATATTAGGATAATAGAGTAACTTGTGGAAGCAATACATTGGGTAATGGTCAGCCTACATTGGGATTAGGAGGTTATCCTTTCATGGGTTAGATAGATGTATATATATAGGAGATGATTATCATGGTAAAGATATGAATTAAGCATTGAGTCTTCTATTGTAAGAGGATATTGGAGGTTGTCCCCTCGAAGAGACATTATGGAGTTATTCCTTCCTAAAGGAGTATTATATGGTGTTTCCCTACCTTAAGGATATTTCTGCATAAATTGAATATCAAGATCTTATCACACACACATTCTTCATGCTCCATATTTATTTGGAGTTATAAATGCTGGTGTTGCACATGGACTTATACTCTCCCTTATCACTTTATTTCTTAGCAATTTAGTAACCTATTTATTTAATTTTACATGTTCTGGTCGACTCATCCTATAAGCTACTTGATTGGGTAGAGCTAATTCTAGAATCAAGTCAATGTGATGTTGAATATCTCTCTTCGGTGGTAAACCATCTGATAACTCATTAGGCATAATATCTACATATTCTTTCAGCACTCTTTTTGCTTGTATTGGTATTGGCACCATTTCTATCTTCTCATTCTTTACTACTAATACATAATAACAACCTGCCACTTTCATATCTTGGATAAATTCTTTAGTAGAGAACATGATTTCTATCTTTTCTTCCTCTTTAAGAGGTAATAAAACTACTTTTTTACCACCTTTCTAAAAAGTGTACATGTTCTTTGCTCCATCATGAATTACTTTCCTATCAAATTGCCACAATCTTTCTAATAACACATGACATGCATCCATTGAAATA